>CM059193.1:70647996-70662159 GCA_030323885.1 Branchipolynoe longqiensis
CAGTGAGGACGAAGAACCCTTACCTGCGGGTTGGGTCCAAAGGTCGCCCGAACAACGAGATTCAGAGGAGGCGGGGGGGGGGCTCGGAGCCAGGACCTACTGACCTGGATGCGCGCCTGGTCCTGCTCAGGTTGGAGCAGATGCTTCCCACTAAGCCGCGAGGGGAAAAGGCGCCTATCCAAGCTTCAGGCTCGGATCAGTCAGAGTGGGAGGTCTATTCCGACGATCAGGATTCCTCCGATGAGGACTCCCCGTTGGAGGTTGTGGTGGCGCGAAAGCGCAAACACAAAAAGCGAGCAAGCTCGTCAGATGGGGATGAGTTCACCAGGACTCGCAAAAAGAAGCCGGTGGTCAAGAAAAGGAAGAGCAAGAAGAAGGGGAAGAAGAGTAAGAAATCTTCTTCCGACTCTTCATCGGACTCCACCTCAATGGAGTCTGACTCCGACATTCAGAGGGCGGGAAAGTACGCCAAGATGAGTGGGAAAGTGGCTAAAAAGAAAAGGTTGTGACAATGCGGAAGACCATCCTCGGCCACTTCAACACCTTTAAGCCCACTGAGGTGATCACCAAGCTCGGTGAGAAGTACACGGGGATCAGAGGGGTTCCCGATTCGGGGATAAAAGAGATGGACAGTGATGTCAAACTCAGTGAGGATCGGTGCAAGTTTGAGGAGGTCCTGCACACGGTGCATAAGGCTGTTTTGTCAGCTTTGACCGCTATCACACCAATTGCCAACAGGATGATGATGGAGAACAAGTTCTCCTCCCTTCGTGGGGACATGGATGGGGGGGTTGCATTGTTGACAGCAGCCAGCAACTTCCTCTCATACAGGCGGTTTGAAAATGTGTTCAAAGCCGTCTGTACGGATGCAGGCAAAGAAGTTGCAAGATCTAAGAAGGTCAGTGACAATGATGTCAAGGAGTACACGTTATTTCTTCCCCCTAAGCCAATCAAAGAGAAACACTTGGACAAGACCAAGATGGTCGGAGGGCAGCTCCAGTACTTGTTCAAGCAGGTCGAGACAGGGAGCAAGTGTGGTAAACACATGGAGTCAGAGAAGAAGAAAGGAGAGGCCAACTTGGCCCGGTTAAAGAGATCCAGGCAGGATTTTTGGAACTGCCGAACCGGGCAGCGGGGAGGCCGCTTTGCGACGGGCTACGGCTACCAGGCCAGGGGAATGGGCCAGAGGCAGTCCTTCGGCTGGAACGACGGGAACCGACCCTTCAAGAGGGACAATACCCCGTAGAAGCCGTTCCCCGTCCTGCAAACAAGTAGGGACGCAAACTCCAGTAAGCACATTTACCGCTGGTAATTTAGTTAATTGCTTGTCGGAATGGAATGAGATTACGGACAATTTAGCTATCCTAAGTCTCGCTCAAGGGGTTAAGATACCGCTTTTGGAGGAACCCATGCAATGTAGCATACCGTTTCCATACAGATTTGATGCTTCTGAGAGGGAAGCGTTGAATGCCCAAGTCTTACGATTTTGTGAGAAAGGGGTGATAGAGCCAGCTATGCATGTTCCAGGAGAGTTTATCTCGAATATTTTTTCGAGACCCAAACCTAATGGGGAGATTCGCATGATTTTGGATTTAACAAGGTTAAACAAACCTGTCGAGTATAGCCATTTTAAGATGTTTTCTTTAGACACAGCGAGAGATTTGGTGACACGGCACTCCTGGCTGGCCAGTGTTGATTTAAGAGATGCATATTATACAGTCCCAATTTACAAACCTGTTGGGTTGGGTTAGGGCCCGCCCACCCAATGCTATCACGACTATGACGTTGGCTTGTGCCAAAACGAGAACAGGTTAATATCCATAGAAATTTAAGATAATTTTTTATCCGATTAAGTAGGTAAAGATTGCTGGACCCGGATGTGCTTCCTTCTCCCTAACCCATGACTATTCGAGGCTCGTACTTTGGGAAAACAACAATTATCCATCATCTGTACCCAGGTAAGATTTGTATAACTATACTATATATATATAGCTCATATATATATCGGCCATGACTCGTACCACCATCCCTGCTCCCGGCGTACGGTTTTACGCTCATGGTTATGTTGACAATAGACCTTTTCATCAGAGCCTGGGCAGCATATTAGCTCTTACTCCTCCGCCTCCTCTTCTTCCTCCTCTTCCCCCTCTTCATCTTCCTCCTTCTCCTCCCCCTCCTCCCCTTCACACTAACCTCGGGCAAAGAGCCACATAGACAGGTGGGTATGGATAGGGTGATTAAATTAGGGAGCCTAGGAAGTGTAATGGTTAGCATGCTAGCCCTGGAATGGTAATAAGTGTGGATTCAAATCTTGCTATAAGCGCAATATCTCCAATTGTCATCACTGTATTGACAATAATACTAATAATATTGATAATACTAATAATACCAATAATACTACCAGAAGACAGACTAGTGGTGGAAATCCCCCATAAGACCTTTTCCATGGAAACATGTTGCATGGTCAGCTGCTATCCACATTAGTTCTTACCACTGCCATCAGAAGGCAGGTAGGTGGTGGAAATCGTCTATTTTGTCAATGCCTAACCCCACCCCCTTAGTTTTCCGTGAGACCGGGCGTGGTGGCCTAATCGGTAGAGCGGTAGCCTCGCATGCGGAAGCTCGGGAGTTCGGTTCCCGGTCGAGTCAAACCGATGACTTTAAAATTGATTTGTGCCGTTTCCTAGCCTGGCGCTTGGCATTAATATGATAGGGCAATGGATGGTTAGCTCAGTGTCAGGATAATGTGACTGAGTGGGATATTGGGTCACAGTGCTGGTGGCCTGATTTCCCAGTGGGGCAGCACTATAAAGTCGCATTGAGTGCGCACTGACACGTCGATACCCCTCCTGATATGACCTTAGATGTTGCCAGGACGTAAAACTCTCAATCAACTAGTTTTCCGTGTCCTTGAAGTAGATTACCGGAAGCTGTGTCGACTTCCGGTCCAACAGCTCCCTAACTGAAGGTGTTGGCTGTGTTTAACTGTAGACTGTCCACGCCGTGGCTGATGGTGATTGGATGGTTTTCACTGCCGGCTCCCACGCCTAACCTGGTTCATCATGTAGGGAAGTGCCTGGGTGTGGTCACCACAGCGGGCTGCGCGCGCATCTCTACAGTACGTCACAGGCACGGGACGCAGCTGTGGGTTGTTTACATTGACCAAGCTGGTGGCTTTTCACTTTGGTCACGGGGCTTTTTTTCTTCTCTTCATTTTTATTCGGGTGATTAATTTTTTTTCCATTGTCAAGGCACTGGTGTTCCGGCCAAATGTTTGTGTGTGTATTGGGTGTATGTATTGGGTGTGTGTCCAAATATAAATATAGTTTAAATTTGCATAGTCCGCTGATTTTGAGTTTCAGCCATATTTCTTTTAGCCATACATATTGAATATTTTATATATAATTTTAGTTTTATATATAATTTATTTCAAACTAAGTTAATTCGAATTCGGATATAACACGATGAGTCATTGACCCCAGAATTCTTTAATTCAAAGCCAATTCAATTCAGTAAACTAAACCCTTTTTTAGCACGACCCTATTTTTCCCACGATGTCTTTTTATGGACCCTAATGATTGCGTTATAACGGTGTTTCATTGAGCGTGTGCGTGTAAGGTTGATGGTAGAATCTAAATTTACATTTAGTTTGAAGTAACTTTTATTTTAAAGAGTTCAGAAATGGTTAACTTTCAACTGCAAACATGCCAAGTAAGTAATGGCGTGCACATAAACATGCTAGACAACATAGGCTTCAGCAGTAGCATGTTCCGTTAAACTGACTTAAATATTCCCTCCTATGCAGCAACAAATCCTAAAAGGTGCATCAGTATCTAAGTTGGATATGTAGAATCAAATCTATGTAAATGTGTTGGTTTTGGGAATTTGACAGTGTTGCCAACGCTAACGAAATTCCCATGAGAGTCAAGGAAATTGAAAGTTTTGGTCAGTCACCTCACAAGTCACAGATCAACCCAAAAATCTCACAAATTTCATGCAAGAGCAACAACAATAACAATAATAACAACAAAAACACGTTGTCGTTGTTTCTTATTCATATCATGTACTACAGTGTACTATTGATTAAATACAAGTAAATATGTTATGCATATGCTAAAATATCAGCATATAACCCCTTGGAAATCCCTGAAATAACCCATTTTAAAGCCATTAAAATTTGTTTATCTGGGGGGCATGCCCCTGGATCCCCTTAACAAGGTCGCGGTTGCCGCCACTCAGGTTCCATGCCGACAATGCAAAGGCCTCAAGGATTCTCAGTACCTCCAGGTTGGCAACACTCTAGATGGCCGAATGAGTTAGAGCGTCCGTCTCCCGTGCTGGTAGATCGTGGGGTCGTGGGTTCGAGTCCCGGTCGAGTCAAACCAATGACTTTAAAATTGATACTTGTTGCTTCCTAGCCAGGCGCTCGGCATTATTAGGATAGGGCAAGGACTGGTGTGCTCAGTGTCAGGATAATGTGACTGAGTGGGATACAGGTCATGGTGCCGGCGGCCTGGTTTCCCAGTGGGACAGCACTATAAAGTCGCCATGAGTGCGCACTGTCACAAGTCGGTACCCGTCCTGATATGACCTTAGATGTTGCTAGGACGTAAAACAACAACAAACAAACAAACAGCAACACTGATCTGATGCCTTCATTGGACTATGCAGCATTAAATTACATGAATGAATAAAATAGCCTCTTACAGACCTATGCTACTACTAGCACCACACTGCAAATACAGCAATTACAATCACCATAGTAATGTGAAAAAAAGTAAAGCTTGTTTTATTTAACGATGCCTCTAGAGGACATTGATTTTCATATCATCTGCTATTGGGCGTCAAACATATCGTCATTCTGACATATTTCTTTGGAGGACACCTGCTGTCTTCACATAGGCTGCTCGTTCCGATAAGCAGCAAGGGGTCTTTTATATGCACTTTCCCACAGACAGGACAGCACATTCCACAGCCTTTGACAAACTAGTTGTGGAACACTGGTTCCATAGTGATGCGAGTTGCTACTTTAAGGAAGCAAAGACGCTTGTATTGACTGAAAGTGTGTAACTGCTACACAATCATCACATATTTAGTGGTTTGAGTATTGTATATCGATTGGAGGTGATGGCCTAAAAGATACTTGGTTAGGGAATGAATTTTTATTTTTGGGGTGGGCTTTTTAATTAAACAACATTATGCAATGTAGGTTACAATAGACTACACCACCATTCTAGCGGCATGATGCATTGTGGGATGCGTAGAAGAAAAACAAACCCACAAGAAGCACGAGGCACATGCTAACACTGGGTGTAGCTATGAAATGTGCTAGTTTCAGCTCATCTCAGCTCTTGTTTGAAACATAGAATACCAACTAAACAAATATATATAATAAATTAAGATATTAATCTTTTACCCAGCATTGCATTTACATCAATATAATCAGCACATCTTATGCCATGTGCATTTAGATTTAGACAAATTGAGCCCATTCAAAAGGAGCGTGGCCATTATGTAGGGCAGGGGGGGGGGCACTAGTATTTGCTGAGTGGTACCCTGGTGCTTATTCTGTTTTCAAAGAGCTCCTTGCCCACCCACTAAGAGAATAAGGTCAACATTCATGTAAGAAAAGGTTACACTAAAACAATATAAATATAGTATTATAGCTGAACATACTACATACCGGGTGCATCACCATCATTACTCGGTATATCAACCAATCATGTGATCATTGGGACCGGACGCGGTGGCCGAATCGGTAGAACGCAGGCTTCCCAGTAGAATCAAACCAATGACTTATAAAATTGATACTTGTCGCTACCTAGCCTGGCGCTCAGCATTAATAGGATAGGACACGGACTGGTTAGCACAGTGCCACTATCAGGATAAAGTGACTGTGTGGGATACTAGAGTCAGTGCCAGTCCTGATATGACCTTACATGTCGCTAGGACGTAAAGCAACAACAGAGTTCATTGTTAATTTTCTTTTATTTACTTAGTTATTTATTTATTTATCCTACTTATGTTCCTCATTGTAGACCAATCTAGTTCATTTGGGACCTTCACTGGTGATCGTAATTGTCTGCTTTTAAAGAAAAAGAATGTATAGACAAATGAAGAGTTCGTGCACAAAACCATGTAAACGGAAATCCAAAAATGGAGATAAACATTGGATTCAAACCTACAAACAGTTAATTTTGTTATATTCCTACTTTTGTTGTTCATTGCTCCATAACCATATGTTCATATGAAAAGTGTAATTTGTGAGAATTAAAATAATGTTCAGGGAACAATCTGTTATTTAAACCATATTTTTGGATGGGTGTTTACGTGGTTTTGCGCGTGAACTATTCAAATATAGATGAATATCTATCTATCTATCTATCTATCTATCTATCTATCTATCTATCTATCTATCTATCTATCTATCTATCTATCTATCTCTTTTTTTTTGTCGGTATGTCTGATTATGTCTTTCTACACATTGCTTCCTGCACGGTCCTCTTATATATTTATTCACGAATGAATTAAATTGAAGCTATTCAGCTCTTCAAGAGATGACCCTATTTTAAGCCATGTATGTTATGACATAATCCCCAAAAATTTAATCGGAATTTGTGCCAACGGCAAAGTGTTAAAATAGCCCCATGGCTTGATAACTTTGATGTCCGCATCCGAGATTAATTAAATGCTGAGTGAGGCTGCCTCTAATTGTTGTAATTGCTGTTTAAGCCCCTTCTTTACCGTCCCCCCTCCCCCCCCCCCCCCCCCCCCCCTCCCCCACACACATCTGGCCTAAAACACCTAAGGCCCCAAACTAAAGCTTTTTTTATTTAACGATAACTCTAGAGCACATTGAATTTTATCTTCAATTATTGGGTGTCAAACATCTGGTCATTCTGACATATTTCTTTGGATGAGACCTTCTGCCACCACATAGGTTACTCTTTCCGATAAGCAGCAAGGGGTCTTTTATGTGCACTTTCCCACAGACAGGACAGCACATACCACATCCTTTGATGAACCAGTTGTGGACCATTGGTTGGAACGGAAAATAAGCCCAAACTGCAAATGCGTCCATTGAGTAGGATCGTTAGGATGACCGACACCATCACTGGTGGACACTCTACCGCCTGAGCTACGTCCCGCTCCCCGCTAAGGTCCCGCTCCCCGCTAAGGTCCCAGTCACAGTAGGTTTTCGATCCCCACAAAAAACACAGTCATCGGTGAGCTCCTTACTTCCAAAGCAACAACAAAAATAACACGGTGGGGAAAAGGGTTGGCGACTGCAGCGAAGACAGGTTGGCCATCAGTCGGGGAATGGTCAGAGACTGATTTGTGACTGGTTACACCTCAGTCACACTATGACTGCATTCGCTTGAGATAATTTTCGACGCGAACAAGGAGCTCTTATGAAATGGGTTTTATTCAAACACGGTAGTCATCAAGTTGCAATAAGGCTTCACGGGCATGATGTGAAGTAGGTAGTAACATAGTCAGGATAATGCAAGTATCAGAACAGTAAGAAGTCAATAGCGACAGTAGGCCAGTAGGTTGTATCAGATGGACAATAGTCAATGTACAGTATCAGTTATCAAAGTCAATGATGGAGCATGCAGGTCTAAGAGTCAATGTTCAGTAGGTATGAATGTTGGATCATGCCGTAACTCGAGTCGACCCCTCAACCCCTTATCGGATTTTGTTCGTTGTTGTGGGGTGGGTGGCGGCTGAGTCGGAGGCGAGCTGCTCGTGTGACTGCCTAGGTGGAAGGGAGGGGGGGGGGGGGGGGGGGGGGGGGGGCGGGGGGGGGGGGGGGGGGGGGGGGGGGAAAAGTCTCATGGCTGGTGGGGTTTTGAGGAAAGGCGTGGATGACGTCACGAGTCTCGCGGGACGGGGGTTCGCGAGAATTCCGGTAGGGAATGGTACGGGATTTGAACCCAGGGGGGGGGGCGCCACTGTACCGAGACCTTGGTCGGGCGCAAATTACGGGATGCGAACCCAGGGGGGGGGCGGCACCGTACCGACACCCTGTTCGCGCGCAAATTGCGCACAGAGGAGGGCCACCATGAAGAAAGCTAGGGGATCTGAACCCAGTGGGCGCCATCGTACCGACACCTTGTTCGCGCGCAAATTACCCATGGTGGCGGGCCACCATGAACAATTTTCGACGCGAACAAGGAGCTCTTATGAAATGGGTTTTATTCAAACACGGTAGTCATCAAGTTGCAATAAGGCTTCACGGGCATGATGTGAAGTAGGTAGTAACATAGTCAGGATAATGAAGTATCAGAACAGTAAGAAGTCAATAGCGGCAGTAGGCCAGTAGGTTGTATCAGATGGACAATAGTCAATGTACAGTATCAGTTATCAAAGTCAATGATGGAGCATGCAGGTCTAAGAGTCAATGTTCAGTAGGTATGAATGTTGGATCATGCCGTAACTCGAGTCGACCCCTCAACCGGAGTTGGGAGGGGGCGAGTCGAGGAGGAGAAGGCCGTCCTGGGTACGTAGGTGAAGACGGCGGCAGATCGCCAGTTTCCGAGCCGCCGCAGCTGGTCGATGGTGGTTCCTGCTTCAACGGAAGCCTGGGCCCCACCTCTACGGAGGCTGTGGAGGGTGTATGAGTTCGGGTCCGGGGTGCGCAAGTGCAGGAGAGCGGTCCTGAGGGCGGCGGTGAGGGCCACGGCCGTCAAGGGTCGCCCGTCGGGAAGGAGCAGGGCGGGAGCATGGGGCGTGGTGTTAGTAGAGCGTCTGTATGCCCGCCAGGCTCGGACCGGGCAGAGTCGGGAGTTGAGGGTGGGTCTGACCGTGATGGAGAAGGCCTGATCCGGGGTTGCGGTGGTCTTAGTCGTGCGGACTCGGATGAGCAAGAGGGGGCCTGTGTCGACCACGTCGTCGGCTCTGATGGTGTGGCCAGGGTCGCCGGGACGTCCGGTCCTCAGGAGGTTGCCTTGTCTGAGCAGGGTAGCATACCCCAGGAGAACCACAGCCGTGAGGACACGGCCGCTGGGGCCCGCCGACCGGAAGTAGGTGACGACGTCCTCGAGCATGGGAGGGGTGATGGGTGGAGCCTGCTTGGGAGTATGGTGTGATGAGCGGGCTACCCCCCGCTTCACGAGGGAGACAGGGTATGTATCGAAAGCGGCGGTGAGTCCCCCCACGAGGCGGACCCAGGTTCTGGCCCCGCTGATATAGTTGAGGACGGCTGATGGTGACCTGAGGGCCTCATTCAGGGCTGCGATGAAGGCCATCACATGGTCTTGTGAGGGGCGAGTGGGGTCGTATCGTAGGTCGCGGGAGTGCTGGATGTACCGCGCCACCTGTCGGGCCTTGTTTTTCCACGTCCCGGCCGCGAGACCGGCGGTGAACAGGGCTGTGATCCGTGCGTCGTCGTCTGTCGGGGGACCTGGGGATAGAAAGCAAATATTACTATCCCCAGGTCTAGATGGTGGCGGGGATGACAGTGGTGCAGTGGCGGGTGCGTACTCGCGTGAGGCCGAGTCGCTGGCAGATGGTATGGGCCCTCTCTCGGGCGAGGTCGTCGAATGGCGCGCGGCTGAGTGCATCTGCGAGAATAAGTTCCGTCCCGGGTTTGTGTACTACTTCAATGTTTGTGGAATGCAGTGCCGCGAACCGCCATAACTCTCTGGCGCAGGCGCAGAGGACGGGGTCTTTTCCGGCTCCCGTTGTGAGTACCGACTGGGAGGTCTGGTTGTCGGTGTTCACGCTTATCGTGTAGTCGTGCGGTCTCTGGGGCGCGAGGGCGTGTAGGGCGACGATCAGGTTGACGGCTTCGAGGCGGTTTATATGGTGTCCCACGGCGAGGTATTCTGGTCGATATGCCTCGGTGTAGTAGGCTGTCTCAGAGTGGGCTCCGCCAGCCCTCAGGGATGAGTCGCATTCTATTACCCAGACTCCTTTGTTGTCAGGATTTAGTAGGACTATGCCGTTGGTGGTTCTGGCGTAGTCGGAGAACCAGAGGAGGTCCCGTATGAGGTCGGTTGTTACGCGGTGCTTTCCTGTGCGGGGGGTGTCTCGAAGCGTCGACAGAATTCTGTTCATGAATCGGCGGGCTGGGGCGACGCATTTTGCGACGTATTGGAGGCGGCCGACTATTCTCTGTAGGGTGGTCCTGGTGATCTTGGTCCCGGCAGCAACTTGGCTACACTCGGAGACTATGTCGGCGAGCTTATCATCAGGTATGCGAACCGTCATTTGTTGGGTGCATACCTCGTATCCGAGCCACTCTAGTCTGTGGGTTGGAGGGGTGCATTTTGTGGGGGAGAGAGACAGTCCCAGGATCGCCATTATGCGTATCATGTCGGTGTATGCGGCATCAGCCTTTGTCTTGGTGGGCGCTGCTCCGACGAAGTCATCTAGGTAGCAGAGGACGTGGTGACCCTTGCGGCGGAGGAGGTAAACGACTGCGTTGGTGGTGCGTGCGCATGCCATCGAGGAGGTTCTGCACCCGAAGGCTGGGGCTACGTCAAAGTAGGTCTTGGAGTCGACGGTGTTCCCGAGGAGGGGGACGGAGAGGGGGCAGGTGCGCAACTGTCTGTAGGCTCGGGCCAGGTCTGCTGACCAGAGGTAGCAGTCCTGGCCGAGCCTAGTCACCTCGCCAGCCAGGTCCGAGATGCCGAGAAGAGTGTATGTCGTTGGCCTGCCCTGGAAGTGCCCCTTCCGTATCCCCGCGTTGACACTGGCCCCTCTGGGGTAGCTTAAATCGACGATGACCCGCCGCTCGTCAGTATTTTTCTTTGGGCGGGTCATGACGGGGCTGGTCTGTGCCCATGGGGTGAATGGGGCTGCGGTGAAGGGTCCAAGTAGGGCGCCATGGGCCGCCTCCTTTTGGACATATCTGCGTATCCACCGGAAGTGGTCAGGGTCCTCCGCGTGGTTGGCGACGGCTGGTAGTGGTGGGTCGTCGGCCGTATAGTCAGTCGGCCAGCCGAATTCCAAGAAGTCGACGAGCTGTGAGTCGTGATAGCCTGTTAGGTGCTTCCGCCACATGGGTATGTTGAGGGCCGAGGGTACGGGGACTCTGGCCGATATGTGGTTGGGGAGGCCCATTGCGCGTACCCGGTTGTATATCAGCAGGTATGTTTTGTTGCTCCATACTTCAGGGACTGCCGTCGGCCAGATCCTCATGAGGGTCGTTCGGTACGTTATTGGAGTGTGGGGGGGGTCATATGGCGGCGCCGGCTCGGAGTCGTCATCTGCGATGATCTAGTCGATGTCCTCTGCCGCCTGTGCTTGTTGGGTGCGTCGGAGCAAGTCGTCGTCCCGCTCGTTGGTGTTGGCTCTGTCGGTGCCTCCGTGCGCGATTATGATGGGGGTGGGGTTAGGGCGGATGCGCCCTATCCTGTGGCTGCCGTGGTGATCAGTGCATTGGACGGGCGGGCCGTGGGGTTGGTGGTTCCCGTCGGGTGTAAATCGACGTGCGCGGCGGATGAGGATGCTGTGTGTCTCGGTGCCGCTGGGTGGTGTGGTGTCTGCATCGCCCATCTGTGGGGGCGAGCGCCGGCCTGCGGTGTCTGGGATAGGTGGCACGGGCGTGGCGGGGCGATCGGTGGTATCAACCGTCGCTAGGGGTGTGTGTCTGTTGTCGCGTGTTGCTGAGGCGTCTGGCGGTTGGGTTGAGGGCTCCAGTCTGCTGGCTGTCATGTGGTCGGTGGTGTCAGTGCCTGTAGCTGATAGGTTTTTTAAATGTTGGACTGGTGCTACGTCTTCTGAGGCGGGGTTGGTTGGATCACAGGCCTCGTTGTGGTGGGCTGCTGCGGTGAGTGATTTGTCGTTGGTATTTCCGGTTGGTGCTTTTTCCATGTCGGCACCTTTTGAGGGTTCGTCAGTACTGTGGTTGTTTTTGTCGGTGTCGTTAATGTCCCCGGGCGGTCCTGCCGGGGCCGAGGCGGCGCCGCCGGCACGGCGGGGGTCGGATGCGTGATGTTGCGTAATGGTACTTGTGGGGCCTTTGGCGGTTCTGGGAGGGGGCGCCTGTGGCGTGGTCGCGCGGTTGGGGGTGGTGTCCGTTGGGGCGGCCAGGATGCGTTGGCTATCATCATAGTGTGAGTTGCGTGGTTGATGGGGTTTTCCTTTTGGGGCGCCTTCTGTTGATGTGTCTCCGTTCTGGTTGGGAGTTGTGTCGTGGGGAGGTGTCGGTTGGGTCTTAACGGTCCCAGGGGGACCGTTTAGCAAAAATCCGACCTGTCTTGGTTGGTGTCTGTTGGTGCGTCTGTCGTTTCTCCAGCTGCCTCTTTTTATTATTACATTCAAGTTCTTTATGCGGGTTGGCGCGTCTGTACTTATTTGCGCACCAGGCGCACAGGTGGGCAAACCTCTCATTGCCTGTTCCGTGGGAGGCCGTGAATCCGCATTCTTGCCCTGTGTTCCACCTGTGGCATGGGCGCCCGTCAGTTTCGTAATTGAATTCCGGGCGTTTGTACTGTTGGTAAGGGGTGGTGGGTGCGGGGTCTGGTCTCGTGTTGTATTCGTCGTCCGGCCGGTGGTAAGGTGATCTTTGCGCCCGCCTGCCGGAGGTGAGTCGTTTTTGCGCGTGTAGACTTCTGGTGCCCGTAAGGCAGGCGTCTCGTTGCGCGTCCTTAATTGCTGTTGGGTCCTTCCATGCTCGTGGGAGCCTGCCATCGTCTATCATGTTGAAGATGCGTTCAGACCATGCCAGGCATGTCTCCCACTCCCATTCACCTGCCATCTGGACCAGGTGCTCGACGTGTTCTGCCAGTGGCTCAGCCCAGCTGGGTGGTACAGATGTGTCTTTAGCCATCCTGTGGAGGGCGGCTAGGTATTCATACCACGTGCTCTCTCCTTGTGCCACTTTCCCTTTAAGGTCCCCCCTTATCACGTAAGTATGAGGGAGAATGGGCTTCCTACCTCTGCGGTGTTTTCCGTATGCGCCTCCTTGATGTAGTATCTCGTCTATGACGTGGCGATGTCTATTATCGTCTTCCGATGAAGGGGAGCGTCTCCTATATCGGGGGTCTCTGTTATGGCCCCAGTCCTTCCCGTCGCGGTTGCGTTTGGTATTCTTTTCGCGCGTGGCGGAGGTAGGGCGCCACGTGCGACCAGTGTCGGGGGAGGAGGATGGATCATTGCGCCCGCGGGCGTTTCGGTGGTGGGCCGCGGGGCGTCTTGTCGGGGACGATCTGGACGATGTTGCCGAGGGTTCTCTGCTATAGGATCGTTTCCTCTTTTTGTTGGACGTCTCCAGGGCTGTCATTTTTTCTAATATCGCCTTGTTAACCTCGGCCTGTTGGGCGAGGGTGTCCGCGAATGATTTTTGGAGCAGGGCCACTTGCCTTGAGGATTCTTGTGCTTGTTGGTGGGCCGGGTTTTCTCCATGTAGTGTGGCGTGCTCGTCGGTGGGTTGCCGAGGGTGGGGAGGGGGGGCCGGGGCCTGTGGGGCGGCGGCGGCCGGTGCCTGCGCGGGCGCGGCGGGTGGCACCGTGGCCGGCGCCGTGCGTGGCCGGCCCCGGGTGCGTGGTGTGACGGTGTCGGGGAGGCCGCGGAGCGGCGGGCCTCAACCGGCGGGGGCTGGCCCGGCATTCCGCTACCCCCCTACCGCATATTCGCGGTGCGTCGCCTATGATGGTTTCCTCCGTGTCTCGGTGTGCTCACCCAGTGCCTCACGAGCACGAGTTGGCATCGTGTCGCTGTCAGTGCAGGGTGGTCGTCTGTAGAGCGAGCCCGTGGGGCTGGGTGTTGCTGCGGCAGTGCGGCAGGGCTGGTTTGGAGAGCAAGCCCGGGGGCTGAGTCGTGGAGGGCTGAGTCGGAGGCGAGCTGCTCGTGTGACTGCCTAGGTGGAAGTGAAAGTCTCATGGCTGGTGGGGTTTTTGAGGAAAGGCGTGGATGACGTCACGAGTCTCGCGGGACGGGGGTTCGCGAGAATTCCGGTAGGGGAATGGTACGGGATTTGAACCAGGGGGGTGGTGAGGGGCGGGTGAGGGGCGACCACTGTACGAGACTTGGTCGGGCGAAAATTTCGGGATGCGAAGCCAGGGTGGGGGCTGGCACCGTACGACTCCCTGTTCGCCCGCCGCAAATTGCGCACGGAGGAGGGCCACGATGAAGAAAGCTAGGGGATCTGAACCCAATGGGCGCCATCGTACCGACACCTTGTTCGCGCGCAAATTACCCATGGTGGCGGGC
>CM059193.1:70662659-70750917 GCA_030323885.1 Branchipolynoe longqiensis
TGGTCACCAGACCTGTCAACTAATAACTACTGTTGTTTGTTTTCTTTGTTGTTTTACGTCCTGGCAACATCCAAGGTCACTACAGGGCCTTCCTCTAACATATCAATTTAATTAGTACCACACAACCACGGCTAGGGGTGATCATTTTTAAAGACTGCGCCCACGTGAGCTATGAGTATGACTATGCCATTAGGAAGATTGCAGACACAAAGATTTGATTCATTCTCGCATAAGTACCCTTGTGTAAGCGAGATTATACTCCACTGTGGTCCTCAAAACAGCCACCCCTAAAAAGTAAAAAGCAGTTAGCCAGTGACTTCGGGAGTGGGAGGAAGAGGTCATCAGTGTGGGGGTGGGGGTCGGGGGGGGGGGCTGCAAAAAGAGCATGGTATGCTAGGAATGGGTAGACAGGGGAAGATTGCAAATTCTCGCACATATGTTCTATTGTTTGTTTGTTGTTGTTTTACGTCCTAGCAACATCTAAGGTCATATGAGGACGGCTACCGACTTGTGACAGTGCACACTCATGGTGACTTTATAGTGCTGCCCCACTTGAATACCAGGCCGCCAGCACATATGTTCTAACTCTAATCTAAGTGTTGGGGAAAGATACATTTCCACGAAGAATGCCATAAAGTGAATTCCTACCTACATTAGTACATGCCGCTGCAATCAGAGGGCAGCTTGGTGGTGGAAATCATGTATGACACCTAAATTAGTTCCGCCACTGCCGTCAGTTTGTTTGTTTGTTTGTTGATTTACGTCCTACCAACATCTAAGGTCATATCAAGACGGGTACCAACTTGTGACAGTGCGCACTCATGGCGACTTTATAGTGCTGTGCCACTGGGAAACCAGGCCATTGGCACCATGACCTGGTATCCCACTCAGTCACATTATCCTGACACTGAGCCAACCAGTCCTTGCCCTATCCTAATAATGTCGAGCGCCAGGCTAGGAAGCAACAAGTATCAATTTTAAAGTCATTGGTTTGACTCAACCAGGGTTCGAACCCACGACCCACCAGCACTGGAGACGGACGCTCTAACTCTTTCGGCCATCCCGTCTGGTCGCCACTGCCGTCAGAGAGCGGGGTTGATGGTAGAAATCCTGTATGACAACCTTTCCACAGAGCTGCTACCTACATTAGTTCTGCCACTGCCGCCAGAGGGCGGGTTGATGGTGGAAATCATGTATGACACCTTATCCACAATGCACAGTGAGCTGCTACCTACATTAGTTCTGCCACTGCCGCCAGAGGGCGGGTTGATGGTGGAAATCTTGTATGACACCGCCCACAACACAACCACCAAACCCACCCCAACACAAACAAACACCACCACAACACAACACCAAACCCACCCACCAACAAAACAACACCTCTCCACAGAGCACACTGCACAATGAGCTAGTACCTATATTAATTAGTTCTGCCACTGCCACCAGAGGGCGGGTTGGTGAATGAAATGGGGAAACACTGGAATACTATTGTGTCACTTACCTGTCTTGTTATCGTGAGAACTTCATTTGCGCCGAAGCTCAGCTCACCACCCTCCGTGCTGTCAAAGGCGTATAACGCCTTGACCTGCAAAAACACAAGGTTCACATTCATCAGATACATCATAGTGCAGCATTTGGTATGGATCCTGAGAGAGGCTCATAGCCTACCAAATAAGTAGTCGTAGATGGTGGTGGTGGTGGTGGTGATGATGATGATGATAATATTAATTATACTATTAGCAATAGTAAAGAAAAAGCAACAATAATAAGTTTTCGACACTGAGATCATATTCCTGCAACTTAGTTACTTATAAGTTATAGAGCACATGTTTACAGGATTTCCGCCAGAAAATAATTTGAGGGTACGCAGAATGGGGGGGGGGGGCTTTAAAATTATAATGATTCCAACAATTTGAGGGTACAGACTTGCACCATCACAAAATATAAGGGTGCGGAATTTTACCCATTTTACCGTCTGCAAAAAACCCTGGTATCCACCGATAAATGGAAATTTCTCATCACTGGAAAGATACTGTGACCTCGATTGGTGGCTTACTTCAAGAGAAAATCATAATGACATATTTGCAACTTGACTGGTGGCTACTTAAAGAGGAAGAAGGAAAAAACCTGCCTATTTAGCACATAAGCACGCACACATGCGTATGTGCACATACATATATGTGATGCATAATAATTATATGAGTACAGATAACGTTGTTTGTATTGAGTATGAACAGCTAGTTATAAGTTGCGAATATGTCATTATGATTTTACTGAGGAAGGACTGGAGCTGGCACCTGACCTGTTTGGTTGTTGGAGTTTTACGTCCTGGAAACATCTAAGGTCATATCAGGACGGGCCAGACAAAAGAAATAATCTCATTCGGCCATGCCGTCTGGTCCCTGGTGTGTTTAGCTAACAGGAAGTGGGATACCACAACTTTTATGCATGTTTCCACACTGACAGTGACACCTTACACCGGAACATTTTGATATAATCATCTATTTTATGGGACCAGACGGGATGGCCGAATGAGTTAGAGCGTCCGTCTCCCATGCTGGTAGATCGTGGGGGTCATGGGTTCGAACCCTGGTCGAGTCAAACCAATGACTTAAAAATTGATACTTGTTGCTTCCTAGCCAGGTGCTCGGCATTATTATGACAGGGCAAGGACTGGTGTGCTCAGTGTCAGGATAATGTGACTGAGTGGGATACCAGGTCATGGTGCTGGCGGCCTGGTTTTGCAGTGGGACAGCAGTATAAAGTCGCTATGAGTGCGCACTGTCACAAGTCGGTACCCATCCTGATATGACCTTAGATGTTCCTAGGATGTAAAACAACAACAAACAATCTATTATACGGAATTTATCTCAGTTTATTTCGGAAATTTCCAGCAGGAACAATTGCTTCTCACATTGGGAACAGTCATTTTATGTAGCTAGCAATTTATCTAATACACTGCCAAATATGGTTAGCGATTTCATGCGCCCAAGTGAGCGAGACAACTTTATTTATACTCAATATAAACATTATCTATACTCATAATTAGACAACCTTATTTATGTTCAATATTAAAGTTATCTATACCCATAATTAGACAACTTTATTTATACTCAAAATAGTCAAAAGTATCTATACTCATAAAATTAGATAACTTTATTTATACTCAATATACATGTTATGTATACTCATATAATTAGACAACTTTATTTATACTCAATACAAGCAATGTTATCTATACTCATGTCATATAATTAGACAACTTTATTTATACTCAATATAAACATCATCTATACTCATATAATCAGAAAACCTTATTTATACTCAATACAAACAATGTCATCTATACTCATATAACTGGACAACTTTATTTATACTCAATACAAACAACATTATCTATACGCATATAATTATTATACATCACATGTGTGCATGCACATGTGTGGTTGCGCATGTGTGCATGCACATGTGTGGTTGTGCATGTGTGCATGCATGCACACATGCTAAATAGGCAGGGTTTTTCTTCTTCCTCTTTAAGTAGCCACCAGCTCTGGCTGTCCGAGTTGTCTTGTGCTAAAACCAAGGGGTATTGGGCTGAGGCGACCAGCAAGCAGCTTACCTCGGGAGGGTCAGCAGTCAAGAGGTCAGAGGTCAAAGCTTAATGATGATGTGCGACTGACCCCCAGTCACCTCAAACCGACCCAAGCCGACCGACCCGACTCATTTACCGGACGACGACCATAAATCTTCACCCCCCGTCACTGGGGGGCAGTTCACTAAAAATTCACCCCCCACCACATTTCACAAACAATTAATCTGCAGATATTTGAAGTATCTTCAGTTACCTTCATAGTTCACACACACAACTGTATGTTCAAGGCGTCCTTTTTGGTTCTTCTGTTGTATTATATACATGATATTTCGGGGGGGGGGGGTTTAAAGAAAAAATTGGGGTTTGGCGATTTTTTATTAGTTGATTTGTTAGTAACGTGTTTGCGTGGCTCGCGGGGTGTTTACATCACGTTCGGGCTGAGCAGCTCTCTATGTGAGCATCTGAACGCCAAGAGCCCATCCCCTCCCATCCCCTTCCTCCACCCCACCAAACTACGACTACTGTTAAAGTTGCATAGTCCGATGGTTTTGAATTTCTGTACTTTTTCTGAGATAAATATATTAGATCGATCACTAGTATCTACTTTACATTAGTTCAAAGTTACTTTTATTTTAAATGGTAAACTTTCTAGATATTTTGGGTGCAAACATGGAAAATTAGATTTGGCAAGCTTGCAAAAACTCTGACACCATAGACTTCTGCAGTAACAGGTTCTGTTAAATTGAGTCAGAAACAAATGCTTAATAAGTGCATCAGAATCTAAGTTAGATATGTAAAATCAAATCTAGATAATTGGTTTCGTTTTGAAAATTTTATATTTCATCGGACTATGCAGCTTTGAAGCCCAGCAGGGGGCACCACCTATAACAAAGACTGCGTCGGTCAACAACAGCGACTTCCGATTGTTGTCACGACGGCTCAGTTGACGATCTAGTTGTTTCTTCCAAATCGATTCCAGTGGCTCACACATTCCTAGTACTATACAATATCTAAATCTAAATATATAATATGTTTAATAATATCTAAATCCCAATGTCTAAATCTGCCTTATCAACTAGAGTCCTGATAATCTGAGGTCATTCCGGGCTGTAATATTAATAATAGCATTATAGCGGGTTTCTTCTTCTTCCTCTGTAAGTTGTTGTTGTTTTACGTCGTAGCAACATCTAAGGTCATATCAGGACGGGTACCGACTTGTGACAGTGCGCACTGAAGCCGACTTTTACAGTGCTGTCCCACTGGGAAATCAGGCCACCGGCACCATAACCCGATATCGCACTCGGTCACATTATCCTGACACTGAGCTAACCAGTCCCAGCCCTATCCTATTAATACCTAACACCGGTCTAGGAAGCAACAAGTACAAATTTTAGACTCATTGGTTTGACTCGACCGGGAACCGAACTCCCGACCTTCCGCACGCGAGGCCCGCGCTCTACCGATTAGACCATCGCGTCCGGTCCGTCAGTAAGTAGATCCAGTGTGGGGTGTTTGGTGAGGGCTTTGATCTTGCAACCCAGGATACGACACCACACCTTACAATTGCTACGCCAGTCTAGCTTGATGTGTCTCCACACTTCCAATTCCCTTTCCCAGAACCTGTAAGGATTTTTTTGTCTGCTGGGGTTTTACATCCTAGCAACATCTAAGGTTATACCAGGATGCATACCGACTTTTGACAGCGTGTACTCATGACGACTTTATAGTGCTGCCCCACTGGAATATCAGGACCCAATTTCCCACTCACTCATATTATCCTGATATTGAGCTAACCAGTCCTTCATTGATTTGACTCGGTCGGGTTTCAAACTCCTGACCTTCCCCACGGGAATCCTGTGCTTTACCGATTCGGCCACATCGTTCAGTACCTTTTTTAAAAAAAAAAATTTATTGAGGCTGTATTTATACTGTCCATAGCATATAAGCCCGGGTATTCAGGCTTGTTTTCAATGCTGGCCAGCTGTAGTGTTGGTGTTGTCTTATCGCACAGTAGCTGCTGATAAGGTGTTGATTCCTGCATTTCAGTAGCAGATAGATAGTTGGTTGGTCTGGTTAGTAGTCTATGTTAATTTTTTTGGATTTTCTTGGCATATATGTGCTTTATTTTTTCTACTCTTATTTCTAGACTAGCCTACTCCTATTTACATATCATAGGCTTGTACGTAGCTGTGTGGTGTGCTATCTGGCTGCTTTTGGTATGGTTACCTTCCATTGGGCGTCTCGCTGGTGGGCCGTGACATATCACCTGCCCCTTTGCGGTGCAGCTTAGTTGGGGGTTCCTAGCCTTATTTTGCACAGATATTTTTTGTATGTTTTTAGGTCAGGAATTTGTCGTTCCTTTACTGTTTGGGCATTCCACACCTTGGCAGCCATTTCTAGCGTGCTTCTCTCGTGAGCTTTTATTTGGCTTAGTACCTATAAGGATTGTTGGGGCTCCACCGAACGGCTTCTAAAGCAGTTCTCTGCGAGTTTCTGTTCTTCACAGCCTGCTGGTACTAGTGGTAGGCACCAAACTCCATCCAGTCCTGCCTACTCCTTGATGTTATCTTCCCATCTCTTTCTTTTTTGCTTACGTCTTAATATTCTAACCCCCCCCCCCCTCCCCACTCACCTCACGCTACTAAAGGCCCTGCCACACTTTACCGGATTGAGGAAACGGATTGAAACGGACAAAAATATTCTAATCCGGTGTTGAAATTCGGACTTGAAATGTATCGATTATGTAACGGACGGTAACAGATGGTAACGGACGGGTAACAGATGGTAATGGACGGTAACGGTTGATAACAATCAACAGACAATTCAGTATACAAAAAGAACTGTAACGAATGGCAACGGACGTGTAATGGATATGTAACGGATGGGAAGGGACAGGTAATGGACAGGGAATGGACGGTAACGGATAATAACCGCATACGTCAGTCCGGCACAATCCACTACAAATTTTGTGCATGCTCAAAACTTGTAATGGATCGGGCTATATATCAACGGACACAAACCGGCCTTTGCCGGATATCAACAGACTTTGTTCCGTTTCAATCCGTTTCCTCAATCCGGTGAAGTGTGACAGGGTCTTATGGTTTGGCCTATTTTTCTCGGGTCGGGCCCAGTTACCAGAAACACTTTTTGTGTTCCTCGGCCTTAGTTGTGGTGTGACCTATTTTCTGCTGATCTAGTCACACACTAGAAGGCTAGGCGCATTGTGTGCACTGTGCGCGCTGCCAGGACTGCTTAGGCTGATGGGGTGTTTGGTGCGGGCTTTGATCTTATAATATATAGTGCCCAGTATTATACCTCAGTCACACAAGAAAGGGCCAATGTTCCATTGTCGTCTGCTCTTGGGAGTTGGTGGAATCAACAGGGAAGCAGCAACAACCACCACCTTCATTGTGTGGAGTCAAATTGGTTTAACTCGGTTTTATTGGGGTTTTGCGTCATAACAACATCTAAGGTCATACCAGGACTGGTATCACAACTTGTTTGTTTGTTGTTGTTTTACATCCTATTAACACCTAGGGTCATATCAGGAGGGGAACCGACTTGTGACAGTGCACACTCATGGCGACTATGTAGTGCTGCCCCACTAGGAGATCAGGCTGCCAGCACCATGACCTGATATCCCACTCAGTCACATTATCTTGACACTGAGCCAACCAGTCCTTGCCCTATCCTAATAATGCCGAGTGCCTGGCTCGGAAGCGACAAGTATACATTTTAAAGTCATTGGTTTGACTCGACCAGGGTTCGAACCCATGGGTTCGGATCCCTCGATCTCCCAAAACAGGAGACGGACGCTCAACTCATTCGACCATCCCATTGTAAAATATTCCGATATACGGCATAGGGGGGAATGCAAATGTTCTATTACCAGGGATGAAAGTGGTCTCCGGGAAAAAAAAGCGGAAATGCCGATATTCTCCCATAGGCTTACCATTGTTAGGGAATCGCTGAAAATTCCCGGAAGTCGGGTTTCATACATATTGGTATACGCTGATAGTGCTGCGCCATTTGAAGCATGTATTAAATTAGTAGTATATGCTGATAGTGCTGCGCCGTTTGAAGCAAGTATTAGTAGTATACGCTGACCCTGCTGCAGCGTTTGAAGCCATTAGTAGTATACGCTGCTAGTGCTGTGGCGTTTGCACCACATATTAGTATATGCTGATGGTGCTGCAGCGTGAAACAACGTATTGGTTGGTTGGTTGTTGGAGTTTTATGTCCTGGCAACATCTAAGGTCATATCAGGATGGGCACAACGTATTAGTATACACTTATAGCTACAGGAAAAATCGTGGAAATCCGCGAAATCGCGGAGATCTTTCATCCCTGATTACTGATCGGTGTACGTGACCAGGCGCATGTATGTATATATATATATACATGTAAGGGCTGGTGGTGCCTGAGTGGGATGTAAATAGACATAGTGGTGCTGGAAGGTGTGGGTGTGGGTGCACTCAGGGCCTACCCCCTCTGCTGGCAAAGTGATCACCACATTCAAAGGTCGAGGTTGGTGGTGGCCATGGGGCCATACAGCTTGGTGGTGGTGGACAGACCACTGGTAGCCATGGGGACCAGGAATGCTGGATCCCTATTGGTAGGGCCAAAAATGCTTGTTTTCCATTGGGGGAAAGGGGTGGGGTGATACTCTACAATGAACCCTGTAACCATATAAATAATAAACCAGAGGGCTTGACTCTCTCTTCTTCTTTACACTTTATACTCTTCCTTTCTCTTTGTCTGTATTGATTTCACTATAGCCTGCCTATACAGCCACATATTCGAGCCTTAGCCATTTTACACCATAACAGTGCGAATTCATGATGCCTTTATAGTGCTGCCCCACTGAGATACAAACCACTGGTATCATGACCCGATATCACACTCAGTCACATTATCATGACATCGAGCTAGCCAATCTTTGCCCAATCCTACTAACGCCGATCACCAGGTGAGATAGCGACACGTACCAATTTTGTAAGTCTTTGGTTTGACATGTCTGGGGATAGATCCCACGACCTTCCGCATGGGAAACGGGTGCTCTATCGACTCGACCAACCCGTCTGGTTTGTGGAGTCAAGGAAGCCTGTGTAGTGGATTAGCTCGCAGTATTTGCAAAGTTACTGGTGCTTGGGTGCATGCTCTATGAGGTCCACTAATGAGGGCATAGTATAACACTTGAGAATCCCAAAGGCTTCTTTTTTTCCCTGTAGAATTGGGTCTAATTAAACGGGTTCTAAAAATGACCTTCAATAAATATATACTAAATAAACACTAGACTACAGTAAAACCTCTCTAACCGACCACCTCCACAGATCGACCACTCCTCTATATCGATCGCTTTATTTGGTTCCCAACAATACCATTGTAACCATATTCTAACCCCCTAAACCGACCACCTCCCTATATGGACCACCTAAAATCGGTCCCACGGTCGGTCGATTTAGAGAGGTTTTACTGTATATATATATATATTATAAAATATCAAATACAACGCTGCTACATCCACTTGTTTGTCCACCCAATCTCGCTAAGCAAATTCAAACAAGAATATAATTTAAAAGTCCCGAATAATAAAGTAGGTCCATAGACTCCAAAATTACTGGTACTCGCAAAGGAATACTAATAGTCACATTAACAATTCACCACCAACATGTATTCAAATTCCCAATAGTGGCTGGTAATTCAATTACCATAGAACCACATTCCCCTGAAACCTTCTTTCTTCGGCTTGTCTCCACAGAGTCAACCGGATGGGATGGCCGAATGAGTTGGGCACCCAGCTTCCCGGGTGGAACGCTGTGGGATTCGAACCCCGGCGGTGTCAAATCAATGCCGCAAATCTGTTAATTTTATGTGTTGCCACCTTGCCTGGCGTTTGGCATTACTAGGGTAAGCACAAGGAGGAGCAGTTGAGCGAGGAAACCAATTGTGCGCAATTGAAATTCACTCTAAAAATAGTTTGTTTGTTGTTTTACGTCCTAGCAACATCTAAGGTCATAGCAGGACGGGTACCGACTTGTTACAGTGTGCACTACTGCATAACGCCCCCCAGCTATGTGAGGCAGGGTGAAACACGCTTCCCCCTTGATTTGTGTCAATGTTGACACAAGGCAACACAGCGTCTTGTGGCACTGTTTTACTAATGCCTAAAGCTAAGATTCCATATACGCGGTATGCGGCATGCGAATGTGAATGTGGTATATGCGGAATAGATATATGCCAACCCCCAGTAGCCAATGTTTACTTTTTGTGCTGGGATATGGTTAAACAAAAAAAAACACCAAAAAAGTTACCCATGACATTTTTGGGGGTTTTTCCTCCAAATTTGTGAAGGAAGATGAAAGTAACTATTGTTTTCTATGGCAAACGCAGCAGTATTCGCATTCGCACCGATCGGTCCATGGGTCGATCCATTTGCCGCATTCGCATTCGGATGTATGGAAGCACCACTATTCATTTACATGCTTTGTTTTGAAATTGGGCACCTCAGATGTCATTCTATGGGATTCCCGCTTCAAAATGAGACGGTTTCCAGCAGCATAGCCATTCAGGAACAAAGTTAGGGCATCCCACAAACGGCGATGAAAATAAATGGGTCCACCGTTAATTTTGATGCCACTAGTATTGCTAACTGCGTTAAATTTAAAAAAAGCTCGTCGAATTGGAAGAGTTTCTCCCACCATTGGAGTAGGTAGAACTGTTTGTTGGAGTTTTGCATCCTGGCAACATCTAAGGTCATATCAGGATGGGTACCGACTTGTGACACTGACAATGCGCACTCAGGGCAACTTTTATAGTGTTGCCACACAAGGAGACAAGGCTGCCAGCACCATGACCCAATATCCCACACAGTCACATTATCCTGATACTGAGCTAACCAGTCCTTGGCCTAGCCTATTAATGCCGAGCGTCAGGCTAGGCAGCGACAAGTATCAATTTTATAAGTCATTAGTTTGACTCCACTGGGATTCGAACTCCCGACCTTCCACACGGGAAGCCTGCGCTCTACCAATTCGGCCACCGCGTCTGGTGGAGTAGGTGAAAGTAACTAAGCTGTTTACATGTTATTGTAGAAATATAAAATAGCTGACGCAGACAGGATGGACTCATCTCGTCTAGCAGAGATCACCCAGGTAAACAGCCTCAAACGCGGGCCATAAAACAAAAAATAATTAAGCCACCGGAAACGGAAATGCTCTCCGTTTAAGCAGCCAGGCGTTCGTGTTTTATGAGCAACCTTTCACAATGGTGTGAACCCAGGGCCGCGTTCAGGGTCCGTCTCGGAGGCGCCTCGGCGACGGGCATGACGTCACGCCAGTCTGAACGACAGCAGCAGTTGGTCGCCTCGAAAATGGCCACCCCCATAGGCGGTGGCCATTTGCAATTGACAAGCTGCACTGTAATTGGATGAAACCATTGCATGCGGTGTCCATTTTCGAGGGGCTTTTGTCTCCTGATTGAAAAGGGAGGCGTCGCCGAGACGCACCCTGAACGGATTTAAGCCAAAAAGCATCGCCGAGACGTCGCCGAGGCGCCTCCGAGACGGACCCTGAACGCGGCCCAGCTGGTTCATTATATACATTAATGACATATAAATCGCATATTTATCAGATATCAAATCGAATATGTGTTACCTACGCTAATAATACAACAGGCGGCGAAATTAGTTTTTTAAACCAAAAACAAAAACAATGATTATTTTTAGCTGTACTTCCGGTCAAGCGGTACAAGTCCTGTATGAAATGGTAATTAGGCCATTTAAGCGGTCTATATATATATACAGAGGTTAAACAAACATCTTCAGTGGAATTATATTAAGAGATATCAAAATGATGTGCATTATTAATATTCAAGAAACGGTACACTGCGCATCATTTCCTTATTTAGATGGTCGTTTGACGTCCTAGCAACATCTAAGGTCATATCAGGACGGTCGTCATTTAGAAGGTCATCAAATAATTATATAATGGTGTGCAAATAGCAATGTTTGGAGGTTTAGTACATACTTATTCCTTTTTTTTGTGATGATTAATTTATAACAGATAAGTGTGTTAACACTTGTTTTCACCGCTGGGCAGCACTAGTCCAAATTGATTCAAATCTTTTGAATTCTGTCTTAGTAATAATTTTGGATGGGTTGTAACTGATTGTAAATTGCAAACAATCCAAAAATCGAGCTTTGTGTTAGTCCATTTATCTATATAAAGAAAATGTGTTTATGGCTACCCTGTGCAACTGTAGAACACTGACACATGTTGACAAGTAAGTCACACTTGTTCTCTGACTGAAATCTTCCTCATATGGGCATGTGTTGAAAAATTACTTCAGAGCATACTCATTTCATATATCTCGAAATATATATATATATATTTATATGTGATATATAATTTATTACTGTGAATATAAAAGGGCGGAGCTTCTATCCTATATGGGCTTAGGATCCTTGCATTTAATCATCTATTTATTAATAACGTTCTATTTTTATTGTGCTATTTGCTGCGGGCCGGAACCTGCTGCGCTATCCTGGCGCCACCACGACGTAGCCAGATGCCAGCCAGAGCTTGTCTGGGTTGCACAAGCGCCATTTTAACTTAGTCCACTTTATTTATTTATATATATATATAAATATATATATATATGTATATATATATTTATAGAGAGATAGAGAGAGAGAGGGAGAAGGAGATTGAGTGAGAGAGGGTGTGTGTGTACCATATTACCCCCCCCCCCCTCCCCCCTTCTCGACCAGGTGCAATTCTCATATACTAGCCCCCTTTCAATAATCGCATGTATGTCTGTCTGTGTGTGCCTGCCTGCCTGCGCCTATGTGTCTCTCTGTGTCTGCCTGCGCCTGTATGTCTGTCTCTTATATATATATATATATACACGCACACATCTAGGAAAGATTAATTCAGACAGACTGGTTCGGTCTAACCGAGTGTTAGCCAATCGCCAAAATGGGCCGTACATTTTTTTTTTTTACTCGCTAGTTAAGACAGGCATTAATAAATCCACTCATGACTCATCAGGTCGACACAAATAAAATACAATAAAATAAATAATTTAAAAAGAGGATTAAGACAAAATATGTCAGATTAATACCTATGACCCGACACTGAGGAATAAATTATTTACAACAACATAAAAGGACCCAAGACAACACACACTCGCACGCACGCACACGCACGCACGCACGCACACACACACACACACACACACACACACATGCAGACGCGCGCAACAAAACTCAACAAGCTGAGGCGAGTTATTCATAGACTTGGTGTGCTGATAACGGTGTATTGAATAGAAAAAGGCCTGCTTTATTCTGGGCCTCAGACGGCGGTGCTCTGAGAGCTGTGTGAGTAGTATACGAGAATAGCGGCCGGGCCCGGGCCACTTGACAGAGCACGCTGAGGCCGAATTCGATTATTAGTCTGGACCACTCGGGTGATCCGAGTCCTCAGGATTTCCAATAGAACACCTCGAGGTTATCCTAAAAATTACGTGGGCCGTGTGCAAAACGATCCGACCCCAGTATGCCACGTCTTTGCAGGGGCTATCAGGAGCAATGACGTCACATTTATGCTGGTACCTTTAGGGTAAAGCTCAGATTGCATATATGCGGCATGTGAATGCGAATACGAATGACATTTTGGGGTGTTTTTTTTTACTCCAAATTTGTAAAGGAAAGTCAAAGTTACTGTTATTTTTCACCGCATACCGTGTATATGGAATCTTAGCTTAACAGCTAGCGACCTGTACAAGTACCACGTGTTTTTTTAATATAATAATTTTTAATCCAGATTAATAATGAAATAGAAATATAACAAAACTATGCAATCATAAAATACTTTGAATCCTATGTTGCATTACTTAGTTACATTGGTTTGTATGTTTTTTAAAGTTTTGAATTAAGCCACCTTTTTTTTAGCCTTGAGCGTATTCGCTTATGCAACCCGAGGTTGCAGGATCTGCGCATGAGCAAAAAAGTGATTCGGATGATCCGAGTTTTTTAATCGATTACGGCCCATATGTTTGTTTGTTGGGGTTTTACACCCTGCCAACATCTAAGGTCATATCAGGATGGGTGCTGACTTGTGACAGTGCACACTCATGGGGACTTTATAATGCTTCCCCATTGATATACCAGGCTGCCGACACCATCACCTAATTTCCCAATCAGTCACATTATCCTGATACTGAGCTAACCAGTCCTTGTCTTATCCTAGTAATGCCAAGCGCCGGGCTAGGCAGTGACAAGTATAAATTGTGTAACTCATTTGTTTGACTCGGTCGGGTTTCGAACTCCTGACCTTTTCTCATAGGAAGCATGTGCTCTACTGATTCGGCCACATACTGTGTGTGTGTGTGTGTGTGTGTGTGTGTGTGTGTGTGTGTGTGTGTGTGTGTGTGTGTGTGTGTGTGTGTGTGTGTGTGTTGTGTGTGTGTGTGTTGTGTGTGTGTGTGTTGTGTGTGTGTGTGTGTGTGTGTGTGTGTGTGTGTGTGTGTGTGTGTGTGTGTGTATGTGTGTGTGTGTCTATACGCCATATACTATATTAATAAGACTGCTTCCAACCAGGCCAACACTAATGTATGTATGTTGTCGTCTGCTCTGGTTAAACAAGGCTGCTGCCAAAGGACATGCGCCGATATTTGCGGATGTACGAATGTATAAGTCCGTGGCTCAGGACACGTGCAGGTAGGTTGGTAGGTCAGTTGGTTGTTGGCCTTTTACGTCCTGGCAACATCTCAGGTCATATCGGATGGGATAGGTAGGTAACTATATAAGTACATACAAATACCCATGATCCGCTTTCCCCCATAGTCACATTATCCTGATACTAAGCTAACCAGTCTTTGTCCTATCCTAGTAATGCCGTGCGTCAGGCTAGGTAGTGACAAGTATCAATTTTGCAAGTCATTGGTTTGATTCGATCAGGATTTGAATTCCTGACCTTCTGCACGAGAAGACTATCTGCGTTCTTACCAATTCGGCCACCGCGTCTGGTGGATACAGATAAAGAAAGATTCCGAACATGGATTGTGAAAAATAGAGCAATTACAAATCTCGCAATCCTGCGTTTAAAAAGTCTGTCAGCTGCGCTGGTGAATGTGTCTGCACATTCAGTGGTTCACTAGGCATTTAGTGCAATCACAGATCTCTCAGCACTGACCTCGATTGCATTCGAAAGCGAGGCTACATAGTACATGCCCTCGACAGTGGTGCCCCGTGAGTGTGGGTGAAGTCCATAAGAGAGCAAACCTTTCAGATGGATTATTATACAACAGACTTAACAGCTATCTTCTTCTATTTTTCTTTTTTAGTGATTATTTGTTTATTCTGTTCATAACGGTTAAGTGCATCATACACTGTTTTTCGTCGCTGTGCAGTAGTGGTCATAATCCATCCAGATTGATTTCCTTCATCAATAATTTCTGTACACTTGTTTTTGGTGTAAAATCGGAAGATTTCCATTTTTTGTTTTGGTTATCGATTATATTTTTTTATACAGTTTGTAATACCTTGTACCGATGCAATTAGTGTTTTAATATAGATATAATATGTCAGCTTTTTATTCTTTTTTTTTTCACAGAGAATTGCTGGCAGGCGAACACAGAGTAAAACAGGCCCAGAGCAGAGTGTGATGTCAGGATCTATATGGGTAGCTTTTTTCTAGTCGCGGAATATTTATGGGTGCTTCTAATTTGCATATGCCTATAACTTACTTAGTCTAATGGGCCGAACACGGCCCCCGGCGTGTGATGCCGTCTAGAGTGTTCAGTAGTTGTTGCAAGCTTTAACTGATCCACGACTGTGCGTATATAGAGTCCCATTACTGGACCCAACTGAACATTTACACTCGATCGAACAGGGCGGTAGAGTACGAGCATCGCGTGCTGGAGGAGATCAGGAGTTCGGTTCCCGGTTGAGTCAAACCAATAACTTATCAAAGTGATACTTCTTGCTTACTATCCTGGTGCTCGGCATTAATATGATACGCCAATGAGTAGACTGGTTAGCTCAGTGTCAGGATAATGTCGTTGAGTGGGATATCGGATCATGGTGCCAGCGGCCTGATTTCCCAGTGGGGCAGCACTATAAAGTAGCCATGAGTGTGCACTGTCACAAGTCGGCACCCATCCTCATATGACCTTAAATGTTGCCAGGACGTAAAACTCCAACAACCAACCAACACTCGAGCGATGCCTCACTTAAGATCAGCACATTTCAAAATAGGTTAAGAGGTCATAACGGTGTTATTTACAAATCAAAGTCAGGCCAACAAATGAACCCTATACACTGCATAGCATGCACGTAGCATCAGTATATAAGGAGGCTAAGCTTGGTGTGTTGTTTGTTGTTGGAGCTTTACATACTGGCAACACCTAAGGTCATGTGAAGATGGATACCGACTTGTGACAGTGCGCATTCATGGCGACTTTATAGTGCTGCCTCACTCAGAGAACAGGCCGCTGGCACCATCACCCCCTTTCTCAGCTCAGTCACATTATCCCAACACTGAGCTAACCAGTCATAGACCTATCCTAGTAATGCCAAGCACCAGGCTAGATAGCAACAAGTATCAATTTTGTAAGTCATTGGTTTGACTCAGCTGGAATTCTAACTCCAGACCTTCCGCACGGGAAGCATGCACTCTACCGATTCGGCCACCGCATCCGGTCGACTAAGCTTGGTGTGCCAAGCATTGCAAACAGTCTATTTTTGAAAATTTCATTTTAAAGACATAAAATATATATATAATATATAATATAGTGACTATGGTGTAGTTGACCCACAAGTACCAATAAACGACGGTGGCGGTGCCACCGTAGCCCTAGAGTCCCGCAGCTTAACATAGCCGATGGCAGATTGGTTAATAATTAATACAATAATGATAGAATATTAGGACAAATAATAATACCTCCTGCCGAAGATTTATATCCGCATAAAAGTATGCTAACTATATAATATATATAATATATATAATATATATAATATATATATAATATATATAATATATATAATATATATAATATATATAATATATATTACATACATCAAATTAAACATAAAACGGGTCGACTACTGTATCAATGGTAATTTTAAATAAAGAAAAAAATAGATTTAAGTTATTGCAATATGCTGAAATTATTGGAAATGGGAACATCGGTGAGCTGGGTTTAAGGTGAGGCTTGGTGGAGAGTGGCTCTATTCGGCGAGCTGTACTGGTTTTGAGCTGGTCCTTGCACCGTGACAGGCATGCAGGACTGTGCAGCAGGTAGGGCGGAAGTGGAGAAGGTGGCGGTGTGAGGGGGATGGTGGGAGAGGGGGGGGGGAGAGAGAAAGGAAGACAGGCCAAGAGAAATGGCATAAGAAGGGAAGGGACGGTACAGGGATAGAAGGGAGGGTGGACAGGGGGGAGGGGGAAGGGAGGGTGGACAGAGGGGAGGGGGAAGGGAGGAGGAAATGGGGGAGGAGGGGAGGGAGGAACGGAGGGAGGGGGGAAGGAAGAGAGGAAGCGAGAGAGGAGGAGAGAGGAGGAGAGAGGAGGGAGAGGAAGGGAGAAAGACATTGAGAGAGGTCAGGGAGGACATGAAGGAGGTAAAAAAAGCTGAGCTCAGGCTAGCCTTTCACCAATTAGCCAGCCAAATGCAGAATACTTCTGCGTGTGGTGATTTCTTTTTTTTTAATTTAAAAAAGAAAGAAATACACTTCACCAATCTTGGGAACATAGATGTTCAATTTTGACTGCACATGATGTATGATGATGGCTAAGTCCAAGAGTATAGCATTCAGCCAATTTTGCTAAAGGAAATTTATCACCAAAAGCTACTCAGGGAAGGGTGCATAGTGAAGGGAGATGGAAGTACAAGTAAGTGAGTGAGTGAGTGAGTGGGTGAGTGAGTGGGTGAGTGAGTGAGTGAGTGAGTGAGTGAGTGAGTGAGTGAGTGAGTGAGTGAGTGAGTGAGTGAGTGAGTGAGTGAGTGAGTGAGTGAGTGAGTGAGAGTAAAATGAGGTTAGGAAACGACGATGAAATAAGTGTGTGTGTGTATATGGTGGGAGGGCCCGAGAGTAAAATAACGATAGGAAATAACGGTTAAATAAGTATGTGTGTGTGGGGGGGGGGGGGGGGGCGGGCAGGAGGAGGAGTAATATGAATGCAGGGATGAAGATGAAGATGCAGATGAAGCTGCTTCGGTAATAAATATTCAGACAGTGCTGGGTTAGGTACCGAACAGAAGCCACAAGCTAGCAATGGATTCTGGGTAAATAGATGTGTGGGTGGGTTGGTGGGTGGGGCGGGGCCCAATAAGCGTCCATCACACAATAGCTCGTCCACCCACCCACCCACCCACACTGCTCCTCTATTGGGATGGCTCGCGCCCATCATGTGACCCGCCTCTAGGCTTCACAAACAGCACTCACCGCATCACACACAACTACCTCACGGCAAATATTTGGCACCCAGCCAACAAGACTTTGCGCGGATCCCATGAGCAATATGGCACCACGTACTTGGACAGCATTAGACTGGTTCAGCGTCAGGGGCTGTAATCCTACACACACACACACACACACACGCGCGCGCGCGCGCATGCACGCACGCACACACACAGGCCCGCCATCTCCCGTTATATCACCTCATCATTTACAATTCCACAGCTAATATTTGTAAGTACTTTAAGGCATTTGTATTATATCAGTTATTTATATTATTATCATCATCACCATCATCATCAATGGGTCTCCAGCACGTAATAAGATATTGATTGGCGTCAAATTTATGGATATAGTTGCGTAGAAAGTTGATTTACCATTTACAATATTATGCACAGCTTTTTCGGTGGTGGTGGTGAAGGAGGATGATGAAGAGGATGATGAAGAGGATGGTGAAGGAGGAGGATGAAGGAGGAGGATGAAGAGCAGGATGAAGAGGATGAAGAGCAGGATGATGAACAGGAGGATGACCAGGAGGATGAAGAGGAAGGAGAATGAAGGTGAAGAGGAGGGAGATGAGGGAGGGAGGGCAGTGAGGAAGAAGGGGGAAAGAGGGAGGAGGATGAAGGGAGGAGGTAGGAGGATGGACGGAGAGAGGGAGAGAGGAGAGAGGGGGAGAGGAGAGAGCGGGAGAGAGGAGAGACAGGAGAGAGGAGGCGAGAGGAGGAGAGAAGAGGGAGGAGGAGAGAGGAGGAGAGAGGGGGAGAGAGGAGAGAGGAGGAGAGAGGAGAGAGGAGGGGGGAGGAGGGGGGAGGGGAGGGAAGAGGAAGGGAGGGGAGGGAAGAGGAAGGAAGAGGAAGGAAGAGGAGGGAAGAGGAGGAAAGAGGAGGAAAGAGGAGGAAAGAGGAGGAAAGAGGAGGAAAGAGGAGGAAAGAGGAGGGAAGGGGAAGGGGAGGGGATGGGTGAGCGGTGCATTAATAAATACAAGACGCCCCCATGGATATAAGAGGGACGGGGTTTGTCACCACTGAATGGCGAGCCCAATGCCATGCTTACATTATGTGGTGATGAGGTGGCGGACTTGCATTGTGCATTAGCCGGCCTCGGGTAAGTGCAAATCTCGTGGTCTGTCTGCATCTAGTCCACCCACTAACCAATAACCAATACCGCAACGGCCGCCAGCCGCCAACCGCCTCCCACAATGCATTCTGCACGGCCACGTGACCAGAGTAGGTAGGTAGGTGCGTGTGTGTTTGTGTGAGTGAGTGATTGTGTGTGTATGTTGATGTGAGAGGATGGTTGTGCGTGTGGGTGGTGGGTGTCAGTGTGTGTGCGAGAAAGGGGGTGAGTGTTTGGGTGCATGTGAGTGAGTGCATAATTGTGAGAGTATGAGTGTGAGAATATGAGTGTGGGGGAGTGAGTGTAAGAGAGTGAGTGAGAGTGCATGTGAGAGTATGTGTGAGAGTATGAGTGTATGAGAGTATGCATGAGACAGCATGCATGTGAGAGCATGCATGAGAGTATGAGTGTGAGAGTATGTGTGTGAGAGTATGGGTGTGAGAGTATGGGTGTGAGAGTATGAGTGTGAGTGTATGAGTGTATGAGTATGAGAGTATGAGTGAGAGTATGAGTGTGAGTATGCGAGAATGAGTGAGAGTATGAGTGTGAGAGAGTGGGTGTGAAAGTATGAGTGTTAGAGTATGTGTGTGAGTGTATGAGTATGAGAGTATGAGTGTGAGAGTATGTGTGTGAGAGTATGAGTGTGATTGTATGAGTATGAGTGTGAGAGTATGAGTGAGAGTATGAGTGTGAGCGTATGATAGTATCTGTGTGAGAGTATGAGTGTGAGAGTATGAGTGTGAGAGTATGCATGTGAGAGTATGCAGGTGAGAGTATGCATGTCAGAGTATGCATGAGAGTGAGTGAGACTATGTGTATGAGAGTATGCATGTGAGAGTCTGTGTGTGAGTACTGTGTGTAGGGCAGTGGGGGCGGGGGGTTGTGAACTTCTGGTGATGTGGCGATGCACCCGAGGCCCATATATATGTACTCTACTTTTTTTTTTTAATTTAAATTTTAAAATTTTATTGAGGCTGTATTTATACTGTCCATAGCATATAAGCCTGGGTATTCAGGCTTGTTTTCAATGCTGGCCAGCTATAGTGTTGGTGTTATCTTATCACACAGTAGCTGCTGATAAGGTATTTGATTGCCTGCATTTCAGTAGCAGATAGATAGTTGGTTGGTCTGGTTAGTAGTCTATGTTAATTTTTTTGGATTTTCTTGGCATATATGTGTTTAATTTTTTCTACTCTTACTACTAGACTAGCCTACTGCTATTTACATATCATAGGCTTGTACGTAGCTGTGTGGTATGCTACCTGGCTACTTTTGGCATGGTTACCTTCCATTGGGTGTCCCGCTGGTGGGCCGTGACATATCACCTGCCCCTTTGCAGTGCAGCTTAGTGGGGGGTTTCCTAGCCTTATTTTGCACAGATATTTTTTGTATGTTTTTAGGTCAGGAATTTGTCGTTCCTTTACTGTTTGGGCATTCCACACCTTGGCAGCCATATTTGGAGACACCAACACAGTGGCACCACATTACTCATGGACGGGCAGGCCCCTCGCAGGGGGCGGGCAGCATGCGACGCCACGCCGAGAATTGGCTCACGGAATGAGATTTGCGTCTCCCATAGAACGTGTAGTTCATTGAAATGCCGCCAGAGGAGGCAGTTTCCCAGAGCACGGGATGGAGTGGAGGTGGGAGTGTGTTGTGGGATGTGGGGGTGATGGTGATTGTGCGCGCTTATTGGTTGTGAGGTGGTCTACATTGACCACGGAGGCAGGCAGGCAGGCAGGCAGGCAGGCAAGCAGGCAGTCAGGTAAGCAGACAGGCAGGTAAGCAGACAGGTAGGCAGGTAAGCAGGCAGGCAGACAGGTAGGCAGGTAAGCAGGCTGGCAGACAGGTAGGCAGGCAGGCAGACAGGCAGACGGGCGGACGGGCGAGCAGGCAGGCAGGCAGGCAGGTAGACAGACAGGCGGGCAATCAGGCAGGCAGGCAGGTAAGCAGCCAGGCAGGCAGGCAGGCAGGCAGACACAGACAGACAGGCAGGCAGGCAGGCAGGCAGACACAGACAGACAGACAGACAGGCGGGTAGGCAGGCAGACAGGCAGACAGACATGCAAGTAAGCAGGCAGGTAAGCAGGCAGGGAGGCAAACAGGAAGGCAGGCAGACATGTAACCAGGAAAGCAGGCAGGTAAGCAGGCAGGCAGGAAGGCAGGCAGGAAGGCAGGCAGGAAGGCAGGCAGGCATGTAAGCAGGAAAGCAGGCAGGTAAGCAGACAGGCAGGAATGCAGGCAGGAAGGCAGGCAGGCATGTAAGCAGGTAGGCATGTAAGCAAGCAGGTAAGCAGGCAGGTAAGCAGGCAGGTAAGCAGGCAGACAGGCAGGCACGCATTTCCATCTGGGACTAAAAGGACCTCCTCGTATCTGTCGATGGTGTAGAGGAGTGGGGGCGAGGCGAGGCGAGGCGAGGGGTGGGGGGGGGGGGAGGGAGGCGAGGTCTGCAGTTTTCGCCCCTACTGTGATATGCTGCGGGTTGAATAATTGCACAATAACTCATATTTAGACATCATGTGCACTTCCCTGTGCGGCCATTAAAGCTGCATAGTCAGACGAAAGAATCACATTTTTTAAACCAAAAACACTTTGCTAGATTTGATCGTACATATCCAAATTAGATACTGCCTCACTTAGTAATATTTATTACTGCAGAGAAGGAATACTAAGTCAATTTAGCACATGTTACTGCCGAATAGCACATTTTATTGCCGAATAGCACATGTTACTGCTGAAGCCTATGATTATGAATGATGTCCATCATTTTGACTTCTTTTTTTCTCCTTTTTTGTTTCTTTTTATGAATGAATCTATTTACCCTGCTCATAACAGATAAGTGTGTGTGATGGGGGCCCTCTGTTGGCCGCCCGGAACTTGACCCTCACGCGGTAGACCCCCCAAGCAAGCAGGAGAACGAGTACGATTGCTTCAGTCGTCTTTATTCTCCGCTCACTGCGGCGTCAAGTGACCTGCCTCTGCCCTGCCAGGTCCCACGTCAACTTCCGGGGGAGGTTACGCTTGCCGTGTGCAGTAGCTGGCAGCCCTGTTGCGGCGCTGCCCGGTGGCTACCATACCACCACCTATCGCTATAAACTGTGACGGTGACGGGACAGTCCTTGCTGCCACCATATGGCAGTGGAGCTCATGTCTGGACTACTACACATGTTAACACCTGTTTTCACTGCCGGGCAGCACTAATCCAATTTGATTTAAATCTTCTGAATTTTGTTTTAGCAATAATTTAGTTGTTCTTCCTTCTGGTTTATGCCTTAAGTTGTAACTGTTTGTAGATTGCAAACAGTCCAAAATCCAGCTTTTACTATACATTATGTTAGTCCATTTAAACATCACCAGGACGCCATTAATCTTGCATGTTTTAACTTCAAATACCTCCAAAGTTAGCCATTTAAAATAAAACCTACTTTAAGCTGTGTTCACACACGCACTTTAAATCGATTCATATAAATCGACTTGCCTAGTTTACGTACATTTGCCGTGTGAATGCGACTCTGTGTCGATTTAGGGCTGAATCAACTCGTATAAATCGGTTCATGGAAACCACTTTCGTGAGGTAGTTTAGGCGAATCGATATACTTTGAGTCGGTTTATCGTGCGTGTGTGGACCCAAGCGGTTTATTTGAAGTGGTTTATGTCGTCACACGCATGCATAGTCGAGACCGGAGTTTGTTTATTTTCCGGTCGATCAAAAGCGCATATTATAGAATTTAGTCTATGAAACCGCTAGCTGTGCACAGATATTTTTTTCATCATTTATTTTTAGGGTTTCACTGCCCAGCAGAAGTTTTGACTGTTCCAAACCAATACGATTCAGTTCATACATATCTAGGTCGAACCCACTCTCTCGTGGTGACGTCGCCTAACCGAAAACTGGTGCTGGTCATATTGGACTTGCTCATGCGCAGATATCGATTTCCGGCTAAAAGTACTGCGTGTGTGGACACGACACTAAATCGATTCATATAAATCGACTTGTCTTAAGTCGACATAAACTTGTGTGTGTGAACACAGCTTTAGATTAAATCATGTAGATTATAACATCAATCTAACGTATTTATCTTTAAAAAGAAATACATGACAGAAACTCAAACCTAGCAGACCAGGCTACTTTAAGCAATGAGTGTGAATGAGAGGGGGCGGGGTCAGGGGTTGGGGGTTCCTGCTCTCAGAAAACAATCCATGAATAGGCAATAACCAACACGGCACCCCCCCACCCACCCACCCCCACCCCTCATCTCATGTGGTTGCAAGCAGGCAAATACCAATAACCTGTAACACAAGCCGGAACAGTCCACAGGCTCTGTCCGTTAGAAGGGTGGGTGGGAAGGGCAACAGTTAAAGGGTGAGGCGATGCTTTGTTTGTTCAGGGATGAAAGTGGTCTCCGTGAAAAAAAGCGGAAATGCAGATATTCTCCCATAGGTTTAGCATTGTCAGGGAATCACAGAAAAATACCAGAAGTCAGGTCTCAACTAGCCTTGTTGTGATTCTATTATCATCGCCCATATCTAACAGTTTCTTGCTTATACCCCTGTCACACTACGACGTAACGAGCCAACGTGAGGCTAATGTGGTCATTTTTCTTCATTACGTTGGGTTACGTCATGATGATGTCAGAATGACGTTAGAATGATGTCGAGCTACGTCACATTACGTCGTGTTACGTCGAGTTACGTCAAGGTTTTGGACATGTTCAAAACTTTCGACGTAGGTCGAATGTAAGGGTTTACGTTCGCCGTACGTTCTGTTCATGTTCAGTGAACGTCAATGAGGTTAAACGGACGTTATTTCAACGCTGCTCACTACGTTCAACTACGTTGACCCACATTAAATCGAGTGCAAATGCCTACGAGGATTAATGGGAACGTCAGGAGAACGTCAGGAGAACGTCAGGAGAACGTGCATTCAACATACGTTCAACGTCTCATGACATAGCTAACGTCACCTAACGTTCTTCTGGCGATGGAATAACATTCATAACGTTCCGTGAGCGTAGTGACCTTGTCCTCTCTCGGTGATTGACGGTATCACTACGCTTTACCAATGATACGCTCTCGTCCACTACGTTGCATCCACGTTCAACTTCTGCCCAAATTTGCATACTACGCCGAGAAGTTCAACGTTCTTCACGTTCTCCCTACGTTGACGTCGTTACGTCGTAGTGTGACAGCCCCATAAGGTTTTATGTTCTAACTACATCTAAGCTCATATAAGAATGGGATTCGAACCACCCGATTGTTGTCATATACATCCCATCTTTTGGAATTTTGTTTAATGTTAATCGGTGAATATAAGAAATCCCGGAAATCCGCGAAACTTCGGAAGTCTTTCACCTCTGTTTGTTTGTTTGTTGTTTTATGTCCTAGCAACATCTAAGGTCATATCAGGACGGGTACCGACTTGTGACAGTGAGCCCACATGGCGACTTAATAATGCTTCCCCACTGGGAGACCAGGCTGCCAGCACCATGTCGTGATATCCTACTCAGTCACTATCCTGGTAGTGAGCTAACTAGTCCTTGCCCTATCCTAGTAATCCAGAGCGCTACGCTACGAAATGACAAGCATCAATGTCCCAGGTCAGTGGATTGACTGGACTGGGCTTCAAACCCCCGACCTTCCGCACGGGAAGCCGGCGCTCTTACCGATTCGGCCATCGTGTCCATTCCTCAAAGTGGCAAAGGGGATACTAAATAAATAAATAAATAACTAAATAAGTAAATAAGTAAATAAATAAACAAATAAGCTCAAATGGAAAATAAATAAATAAACAATCTCAAATGCAGTAAAATCAATAATCTCAAATGGGGTAATACATGAATGAATGAATGAATGAATGAATGAATGAATGAATGAATGAATGAATGAATAAATAAATAATCTGAGAGTAATAAATAAATCATCTTAAATGGAGTAATAAATAAATGAGTTAATAAATAAATAATCTCAACTGCATTAATAAATCTCAAATGGGGTAATACATGAATGAATGAATGAATGAATGAATGAATGAATGAATGAATGAATGAATAAATAAATGAATAACCTCAAATGGAGTAATCTATAGATCAACAATTTCTAATTTAGTAATAAATATATCATCTCAAATGGGTAATGAATGAATGAATGAATGAATGAATGAATGAATGAATGGTGAATGGTGAATGAATTAATAAATAAACAAACAAACAAATCAATAATCTTGAATACCCTGCTGTATGTATGTGCCTGTGCTGGGAACTACATGTATTAGTAATTACACTCTGCAGTCAGGGCCAGGGTTGTGCATTGTGAGCGGTGTGTCCACAGCCGCCCTCTTCTATTCACACACAGACACTGCGCCTCCTGGTGTGTGTGGTTCTGCGGCCAAACGCTGCTGTATGTGTGAGGCGGATCAATACATCGCCACTCCCCGACACACCCCGCAGAACCGCAACGCCAGCACAAAATGAAAGCCACCAGTCTCCCTGACCATGTGGGTACAAAATGAAAGCCACCAGTCTCCCTGAACATGTGGGTACAAAATGAAAGCCACCAGTCTTCCTGACCATGTGGGTACAAAATGAAAGCCACCAGTCTCCCTGACCATGTGGGTACAAAATGAAAGCCACCAGTCTCCCTGACCATGTGGGTACAAAATGAAAGCCACCAGTCTCCCTGACCATGTGGGTACAAAATGAAAGCCACCAGTCTCCCTGACCATGTGGGTAAAACATGAAAACCACCAGTCTCCCTGACCATGTGGGTACAAAATGAAAGCCACCAGTCTCCCTGACCATGTGGGTACAAAATGAAAGCCACCAGTCTCCCTGAACATGTGGGTACAAAATGAAAGCCACCAGTCTCCCTGAACATGTGGGTACAAAATGAAAGCCACCAGTCTTCCTGACCATGTGGGTACAAAATGAAAGCCACCAGTCTCCCTGACCATGTGGGTACAAAATGAAAGCCACCAGTCTCCCTGAACATGTGGGTACAAAATGAAAGCCACCAGTCTCCCTGACCATGTGGGTACAAAATGAAAGCCACCAGTCTCCCTGACCATGTGGGTACAAAATGAAAGCCACCAGTCTCCCTGAACATGTGGGTACAAAATGAAAGCCACCAGTCTTCCTGACCATGTGGGTACAAAATGAAAGCCACCAGTCTCCCTGACCATGTGGGTATAAAATGAAAGCCACCAGTCTCCCTGACCATGTGGGTACAAAATGAAAGCCACCAGTCTCCCTGACCATGTGGGTACAAAATGAAAGCCACCAGTCTCCCTGACCATGTGGGTACAAAATGAAAGCCACCAGTCTCCCGGACCATGTGGGTACAAAATGAAAGCCACCAGGTACCCTGACCACGTGGGTGCTGCCCACTGAGGGCATCCTAGTGGCCGGTGGGTGGTACAAAATAAAAACCACCAGACTCGCTGACCATGTGGGTGCTGCCCAATCAGGGCACACTGTGTGTGTGAGAGTGTGTATAATTATACATGTGTGAGCATGTGTATGTGTGAGTGCATATGTGTGAGTGAGAGTGTATGTATGTGTGAATGTATATCTTTGTGTGTGAGTGTAAGTGTGCGTGTAAGTGTGTGTGGGTGTGTGTGCGTGAGTGAGTGAGTATATGTGTGTGAGCATGCTTATGCATGAGTGTAAGTGTGTGAGCTTATGTGTGAGTGCATATGTGTTTGTGTGTGAGTCTGACTGTGCATTTGAATTAGTCTATGTATGTATGTATGTATGTATGTATGTATGTATGTATGTATGTATGTATGTATGTATGTATGTATGTATGCATGTCTGTGCATGTGTGTTCATGTATGTGTGAGGTGTGTTCATGTCTGTGTGAGTGTATACACCTAAGTATTGTATGGTTGTGTGTTTGTGTATATTTATGGATATGTATGTGCGAGTGTGTGCATGTGTGTGCATGCATGCTTATAGGTGTGTAAGTACACATGACTTTGTGCGTGTGGTGGGCATATGGGTGTGTGTTGTGTGAGTGTGAGTATTATATTGAGTATGCGCCTGTGAGCATGTGTCTGTGCATGCGTGTGAATGTTGAGTGGGCGCGCGTGAGTAAAATGTGTTAGTGCAAGCATGTATGTGTGCGTTTATGTGTATGTGCATGTGTGCATGTGTGTGTGTGTGTGTGTGTGTGTGTGTGTGTGTGTGTGTGTGTGTGTGTGTGTGTGGTGGTCCCCGCACGTGAGGGGAGGGGGGGGGGGAGGGGGGGTATTGGCGGGAGATAGATCTGTGAGAAGGCCGGGGGTTAGGTAGGGCATCGGGCGAGAGGGCAAATATGGGGGTGCTTGGGCCGGGGGGCGGGGGCGGGGGCGGGGGCGGAGGGGCGGGCGGAGGGCGCAGGGTGCGGGGGTAATGGGCTGTGGGAGCAGATAGCCTCAAAGGGGCGCTGCAGATGGAGCAGGGGTTGGTATATAAGCACGCCGGCGCAGTCTCCATCTGCACACCCGCCAGGACCGCTGCACCCAGCGTGCGCCATTGTGGGTTTGCTGACCGCGGCACACATCCGTCAAGACCGCGCGGGGGCGATTTTTTATTTATTTTTTGATGGGATGTTTATGCTGTCCATAACATATATGCTCGGATGATCGAGCTTGTTTTCAATGCGGGGCAGTTACCGGTATGTGTTTCTTAAAGTTATGGTTATGTTAGTTTTTTTGGATTTTCTTGTCAAGAGTTTTCCTCTTATTTTTTTCCTACACTTAATTCTAGACTAGCCTACTCTATTTACATATTATAGGGTTGTACGTAATAGGTGGTTGGTTTATGTTTGGATTTGATGTTATCTGGTTGTTTTCTGGCAGGGGCTTACCTCATGAGCTGTCCAGCTGGTGGGCCGAGACATATCACATGCCCCCTTGTGGAGCAGCTTAGAGGGAGTTTCCTGGTTTTATTTTGCACAGATATTTTTTGTATGTTCCTTTACCGTTTGGGCGTTCCATACTTTGGTAGCCATTTCCAGTCGGCTTCTTTCATGAGCTTTGATTTGGCTTCTGGTCTGCCTTAGTAGTGGTGCATTGTTTGCTCTGGTGTTCCTTAGCGGTTGGGTTAGATGTTTTTTGTCGAGTATATTCATACGCTAGTGTTTTTAGGTGGATTATTCTTCTGTTTTCTAATAGTTTTACTTTAGTTCTTTTGTGTATGTCATAGGTGGGGTGCAGTTTGTCTAGTTTGATGCAGATCTTTAGTGCTCTATTTTGCAGTATTTGCAGTTTTTTTAGTAATTCTTTTTTAGCACCCATGTAAATTACATCCCCATAGTCGACGTAGGGGAGTGCCATACATTTGAAGATTTTTATTGACATTTCTTGCGTCATATAGTTTCTTAGTTTTGCAAATAGCCACAGTTTGTGGTTTATTTTTTGGCTAATTTTTGTTATACATAGGTTGTAGTTTAGCTGGCTGTCCAGCTCTAGGCCTAGGTATTTGTAGTGATTTACGTTTTCTAATATTTGGTTTCCTAGCTTGCAGTGTAGGTTTCTTTCTGGCACTGGTTTATGTGAGAAGAGCACAGTTTTGGATTTATTTGCATTGCTGGTTATTTTATTGGACTCACAACTTTAGTAGGAGTTTGTTTAGATTAGTTGTTACCTCCTCCTCTGTGTTTCCCCCTGCATATATGACAGTGTCATCTGCATATAGTTGGAAACATTCTGTTTCTAGCCATTTTTCTAGGTCAATTATGTAGAGTATAAAGAGTGGAGGTCCCAGGACTGATCCTTACGGTACACCACATGTGACAGGCTGTTGGTCTGACAGAGTATCATTTGTTTGTTGTTGAATGTTGTTCAGGTAGCATTTTATCCAGCTCATTGACTTGGATTTTATGACCATGTTGTTTAATTTTTCCAGTAGTATATTGTGGTCGACTGTGTCAAAAGCTTTACTGAAATCAATGAAGGCTGGTCCAACTAATTGTTTTTGGTTCATCGATGCCAGTATGTCACTTGTTATGTTTGCTATTGTTTTTGATGTGGAGTGCAGTTTCCTAAAGCCCTATTGTCTTTTGTTTAGTATATTGTTCTTTTCCAAGTGCTCATTTATGTGCCTGTGGAATACTTTTTCAATTAGTTTGCCTGGTGCTTGCAGAATTGATATTGGTCTATAGTTCCCCATGTTTTTCCATGTTTTTCTTATCACAATTTGTCAGCATATTCCCTTCATTACCCTGGAAATGTATGCGCTCTACAGTGTTATTTTTGGGGAATAGCAGGTTTACATTTTTCAAGAACTTATTTGTGTTGCTTCCCCAGTCCTTGTCTTGGTTTATTACGTATTTCTTTTTTGCTGTCTTTACTGCTTTGAGAGAGTGATTTCTGGCAATATGACAGGCCATTTTATCCTCTGGGTCTTTTGTACATTTAACTTTGTCACCCAATTTTCGCTTGGTTGTGATGAGTTTCAGTAGTTCCCTGTCTACCCATGGGTCTTAATTCTTTTGTATTTTTAGTTTCTTTATGGGACACATCTGATATAGTGATTTTTTTTATCTCTGTGATGATATTGTCCCAGTAGGTATCAGCATCATCTCTGTTTTTTGTGATGTTTATGTTTTGGTGTAAGTGGCTTTTTAGCATTTCTTCTGAGTAATTTTTTAGGGATCTGCCCATCTTGTATTCATAGTGATTTGTGCATTTGAGTTTTTTCCTGGTTACATATATTAGCTCATGATCACTTATACCCCAGCTTCTAGTACCCCATTTTGTGGCATGGTTTGAGTTGGTTAGTATTAGATCAATTGTTGAGCTGTTGTTCCTTATTCTTGCGTTTTCAGTAATCAGTTGTTGTAGGCCTAAGATTTTGATAGCGCTTTGTAACATTAGTTTATTTTTGTCGTTGCTGTTGTAGTTTACATTGAAGTCCCCATGTACAAAGATTTCAGCACTTGTTAATTTTCGCACTGTGTTTATGCTTCTATCTAGGGCTTCAAGGAATACTTCTACGTCTCCTGATGGTGGTCTGTAGAGGCTTGCTATGGCTATGTTTGCCTGTTTCTCATTTTTTATTAGGCACCACAGTAGTTCCATGTGTTCATTTGAAAGATTTGCTGGTTTTAGAACTTCAGTGTCTAGGATTTGGAGGTTTTGCAGTAAATGGCAACACCTCCACCTTTTTTTGTTTGGTTTGTTATATTATTTTGCTGTCTATCATTATGTACAAGCCTATATCCATGTATGTTAAGGGTGTTGTCTTGGTGCATGTCAGTGAACCATGTTTCCGACAGTGTTAGTACATCAAGATTTTCATTTTTTAGGTGTATTTTTATTATGTCTATTTTTTTGGATGCACTCTGCCAGTTCAGGTGGGAAAAGTGTGTCCCTCCCCAGTTTGCATTCAATTACTTCTACCATTTTTTTTTTTTAGGTTAGTGGCTGCTTGATTTCGTGAGTTTTAACTTAGATTTAATATTTATTAATGACTGTTTTGGAGTGTATGTGCTGGTGCATGCAGCACATATATCCTGTTCTGGTATATAGTCATATACACCACTGTAGACTGCTTCTTGGGATGTGTGTCTGTGGGTGGGGGGGGGGGGGCTGGGGGGAGACAATAGCGCTGCCTAGTTGTTGGTTTGTGACAGGTTGGTTGGTTGTTGGATATTTACGTCCTGGCAACATTTAAGGTCATTTCAGGAGAGGTACCGACTTGTGACAGTGGACACTCATGGCTGCCCCACTAGGAGACCAGGCCACCAGCACCATGACCTGATGTCCCACGCAGTCACATTATCTTGGTATTGTGCTAACCAGTCGTTGTCCTACCCTATTAATGCTGAGTGCCAGGCTAGGTAGCAACAAGTATCAACTATTGGTTTGACTCGGCTGTGATTCTAACTCCCTACCTTCCGCACGGGAAGCCTGTGCTCTATCGATTCGTCCACCGCGTCCGGTGACCAGCAGGGTGGTGTGACCCTGGTGGTGCATTCAGGCTGGTTCAATGTAGCATAATCCAATTATTTTGATTTTCTGTCACATTCTTAAGATAAATATATCAGGTTGATCAATAATCCAGTCAACTTCAGTTCCCACAACATTTTAATTTAAAGGGCTAACCTTGGGGCTATTTGAAGTGAAAAAAAATAAATTATAATAATAATTTTGGTGTGCACACTGAAATGCATCATCGACTTCTACGGTGACACGTTCTATTCAATTCAAATTGACTTAGCATTTCTTCCATGCAGTAATAAAATGCTTAATGATTGCACCAATACCTAAGTTGGATATTTAGGATCAAATCTGGCTAAGTGCTTCGATGTAGTAAATTGCATGCTTTTATCCGAGTGTGCCGGGTGGGGGGAGGGGGGGGGGCTCTGTTTGGGTGCGGATTGGATGTTCTATTTCTGGACAAAAATAAGCGCCTTTGTGCAGCCATCTGCACATCTCCAGAAGGATGACCTCTCACATCACACGCGGGTTACATTCTTCCCACATGCCACTAATGCAGTTATATGTGTGATGACCGTAATCCTTAATATTGTAGTGAGCGGTACTCCCCTCTCCAGGTAGACAGGTAGCATGGTGGAGCCTAGATAGGCTAATGGTTAGGCCTAACAAAAAATATGTTGTGTTTCTGGTTGTATGTATGTATGTATGTATATGTGTATGAATGTATGTATGTATGTGACAGGTATTTATGTGACAGGTACGTACGGGTAGACGTGGGCTAGGGAGAAGGAAGCACGTGAGGTACCAGCAATTTTAACCTACTTATTCAGGATAAAAATGATCTTTCAATACAATGGATACTATGATTTTCCCGTAACGGTACACCAACGGGATAGACGTGGTAGGGTGTGGTGGGCGGGCCCTAGCCCACGTCTACCCGAGGCTTCTACCTCGGGAAAACAACAGTTATCCATCATCTATACCCAGGTAAGATTCGTATAACTATACTATTTTACCTCGGTATACAGCCTCAGGCTAGCCTCAGGCTAGGGAGACCTTTACATAATTCATTTTTATCCTTAATATCATCCATTCTTATATAATATTCAACGTTTTTGTTCTCACCTATTCTTGTTAGTTGGCGAGCAGGCGCTTTGCAATGCCGGTAGGCTTTTCTAGTTTTTCTAGATCATGGTTAATAGATAAGCACTATCCGTCGCTGTCCTCTGTGTCCGGTTTACTAACAATAACAGGACCGCGACCTTAAAACCTAACTGTTTTATATCTAACCACGAGTTGTGAGGCCAAGCCTGAAACAACTTAAATACTATAGAAACATCTCAAAACCGACTATACTTTGGTTTTGGAGGATTCCTTTGATAAATTGAACGAAGTAAATAACAAATAACATAATGTTTTCCAACTGTTTCGCCATCAATTCTCGGTAATATAATTGATAACGCACACCTCGCCGCATTAATCGATCCAAAGGAAAGTCCTTCATCCTCTAGAGAACGAAGAAACCGAGCTACTTGTGAAATCTTTGGATTTGTTGGTTTAACTTTCATTAACAAACAATGTACACCCCATTTCTTTAAATAGGTTGTATACATTTTGACAGTTCCTGGCCTCCAGGCATCCGATACTATCCTATCCTCAGTAATTCTGTCCAATCCAAATTGCTGTAGCTGCTTCCTTAGAAAGGAATGCCAATAGGGGCGTCGTTGACACGTCGCCGTGAACCACTAGCGGTCCGTGGTGTGTCAGATTCCCGAGTTTTCTTGGAATCGTATATGTTCTTTTGCCAGTTGTGAAACTGCTGGCAGCCAAGGATGTGTGTCCCAATCGGGCACCACCAGTATAGCATGTGTCCTTTCCAAACAGATTTTCCTGACAACTCGGCTGATAATGCTAAACGGTGGGAAAATATAAAAATAATTATTTTCCCAGATAATAGCAAATGCATCTACTTTCCAAGCCTCCGGTTCAGGATGCCAAGAAACATAACAAGGTAATTTGTTATTATTTCGTGATGCAAACAAGTCAACTGTAGGTGTACCCCATTTTTCACAAATGAAGTTAAACAAAGGTGTAGAGAGAGACCATTCTAAATGGTCATGGAAATTTCTACTTTTATGGTCTGCAAGTGTATTTTGTGACCCTGGAATTTTGCGGCTACAGATCAGGCCAGACTTGTTGAGCCTAGTGCCCAGTTCCAACATAAGTTTCTTAGACAACTGATTGCAAGGGTTTGATTTGGTTCCACCCATGTTACGAATATATGCCATGGCAGTAGTATTATCAGTTAGTATTCTAACTTGTGATTTATGTATCTTTACTAAACTACATAAGCCCAGATAAATAGCACGCAATTCTAGCGCATTAATATGGTCTGATTTCTCATCATCAAGCCATCTACCTCCTGTTGTGACCCCATCTCAATGAGCTCCCCAACCTTCTAATGAAGCATCAGTAGTAATTACCGTATTAGGTTCCGCCATGCGGATTGGATTTGGTGAACTTGCTATGTATTGCATCCACCATGCAATATCCTGTAGCCCTTCTTGCGAAATAAACATCTTTCGCTCAAAATTCCCTTTAGTTTGTGTTAACGCTAAATTTTTATCTATTTCTAGAGATTTAATATGGGCCTTCCCGTATAGAATAGCGGGTGCATACGATATCATTATCCCAATAAAGACTGCGACCTGTCTAATTTTAGGTTTTGGTAACTTAATAAGGTGGGTCGCTGTATTCATAAACTTAATTAGTTTTTGTTCTGTTATCGACACTGTAAGAGACTGTGTATCCAGAATAAACCCTAAACATTTTAGTTGGATGTGTTGGTTTAAACACTGACTTTTGTGGATGTAATATGAAACCCCAATTGAGTAAGTTAAATGCACTAAATCCAAAACTGCATTCACACATCACTTTGTGTTGATGCATAATAAGGAATCATCTATGTATGGTAACTTATGTGACCTTCTCGCGCCATTTGAAAAACACAGGTATGAGCAGTTTAGTGAATAAACGAGGGGCACAAGCTAAACCATTCGGCATGCAGGTAAACTCATAGAGTTGGTTATCCCAAAGAAACCGAAGAAATTTTCGATCTTTTTCTCTTATGGAAAACGTATAATATGCATCTTGTAAATCAACACTAGATTCCACGCCATCTGGCGTAATCAGATCTCGTGCCGTATCTAGAACGAGAAACATTTTTAAAATGTCGTATTGAATACACCATTTTATTATGGATTGTTAAATCCAGGATCATTCGAACCTCGCCATTAGGCTTTGGTCTCGAGAAGATGTTTGAAATAAAATCTCCTGAACAGTATGTCACTTTTTGTATAATTCCTTTCTCAAAGAATTTTTGTACCTGTTTAGTTAGTGCCTCTCGTTCAACCGGTTCAATGTTATAAGGAAAAGGTATCCTGCCTTGTACCGGAAATTGTGTGAAGGGAATATGAACACACCTAACTATTTGTAAAATTTCTTGGTCACTAGTAATTTTGTGCCACTCAGAAATATGATTATTAATATTCCAGCCACAAATTGCTTACAGTTTGTTGTTGGTTTAGAGGCTGGAAGGACTTGAAACGTTTGTGTTTAACCTTACTTGGAGCCGCCCCCTGGGGTAAGGGTCTCGGGCGTGGTTGACTCCTCAGCCCAGTGGCCGTGCGGTGTTGTCGGTCCAGCCTGAGCGAGCGCCCCGGCCCCGAAAAGCTTGACGAAGTTTGAGCCCGGTCTGGTTCCCCTGGTGAACCGCCGTGGACGAAAATCCCCTCGTGACCTTTTGAAACGAGGAGTTTCCTGTTTCTTCTTACCATCCATGTTTTTGCCACTCTTGGCTGCAGTTTCTACCTCTTTATAGAGGTATTGTAGTTGACCGCCAAACATTTTCGTGTTATCTAAAGGGTTTCCCTTTAATCGGCTCTGGAGCAAGAAAGAGCGTAATCTCTTTCCCATCATTATCGGTAACCTTCTTTGAGCGAGCCACTTCTTTGCCAGCATCTGTGCAAACCGACTTGAAGACATTTTCATATCTTCGATACGACAGGTAATTACCTGCCGCCGCCAACAATGCAATGCCTTTGTCCATCGTCTTAGCCAAAGACGAGAACTTATTTTCTCGTTGCATTCTGTTTGCTACAGGAGCAATAGCTGTTAGAGTACCAAGCACCGCCTTATGCACTGTGTGCAACACACCCTAAAATCTCTTACGGTCCTCTGTCATATTGACATCTCGATCCATCTCCTTAATGATGGAGTTGGGAACACCTTTAATGCCTGTTAACTCATCTGATAACTTAGAAATAATCTCCGCCGGTTTAAACGTGCGGAAATGGCCATTAATGTTCTCACGCATAAGCGTAGTGGTTTTCACACGCTTAGCCCTTGGCTTCTCCACTTTCTTAGCCACTTTGCCCCAATGGCAGCATAGACACCTTCATATCGCGTGTCTGAGTCCGATTCCGTGGAAGTGGAATCCGTGGACGAGTCGGAAGAAGAAGAATCTTTCCTCTTCTTCTTCTTCTTCTTGGACTTGGTCTTGCGCTTTTTGCGAAGTCCCGTCTTCCCCCTTTCCTTGCTGAAATCATCACCAGAAGAAACGATATGTTTCTTCTTCTTCCTCCGTTTAGGAGAAGGAGGAGGAGCCCTAAGCTCCATCTCTGAGTCTGTCTCCGAGAAATCCTCCAAAGAAGACTCCTCTTGAACACTCGGCATTCGCCGTTTACGAGACACCGGTGGTTTGAGAGCCATTATACGACTCTCCATCGCCGCAAACCGCGTCTCCCAATTTTGAGCCGCGGCGCCATCAGGCACTATGTCATCCTCGGAGAGAATATGCGCCCCAGGCTGTGTCGAAGGCACTGCCGACAACACGGGTGAGGGGTCGTACTCCTCGTCCCCTCCACTCGGAACACGCCCCTCGGCTGCTGCTGCACCGCGCTTACTCCGCTTCGTGGCCATCGGGAGCTGAAACAAAGATTTTTGGTCAGTCCGTATATATATATGTCACAACATGGTTGTTTCAAACTCATTTGGACATCTATGGGTGTTAGAGAACGTGTTTATACCGTTATAACACAGGCGTAATAAGCTAAATTTGTGCGTGGGTTGTGGGTCAAGCCCAAACCTTACGCGGGGTCGGGACCAGTGTATCGGCCCGCCCATCCCTCTGTTCCGCACACTTCTCCCACCTGTGACTACTCCGTCAACAAGTTGGAGAAAATGCTACGAAACTCGGAGAAACGCCTGAAAAAGTTTTGTCTAGGGGAGTCTATAAAAGAAACCCAGGAGCATCTCCAACATTACTCTCTATTAGAGTACGACCATGAGTATTTCACAGGAGATGAGCGCAGAGCCCACATCTCTTACCCATATCACACGGGACGCTCGGGTGTTGATGAACCGTTATGATCGGTTTCAATTACCGAAAGGAATATCTTATCATTGGTTTTGTTAATACCAAATACTCCGTCCAAAATGGAAAAAGGTAAGTCTACACTTTCCATAATGATGCTCTAATGCATCATAATTAAGCTAACCACAGTTTTTATTATACTTACTGCGTATTTGCTTGTATGTAGACTAAATTTGCCGGAGCAACCCAACGACACGTAATCCAGTCGTGAGTTGTATATGCTAATTGATGGTACCTCACGTGCTTCCTTCTCCCTAGCCTGAGGCTAGCCTGAGGCTGTATACCGAGGTAAAATATATATATATATATATGTGTGTGTGTGTGTATGTGTACATGTACATATGCACGCGCGTGTGTACACATTCTAATGCTATCAGTGCTGCCATCTGGGTGCAGGACAAATGGGGGGCGGGGGGCTATGCTATATATATTCATAATTTAGTTGTCCTAATGGAAGCATTGCATAGGACATGATATTGCCAAAGATACCGAGCACACTACCTAAGTAGCTGCGATAAAGTGTGCATAGATAATGAACAACGCGCACTATATCACAATGACGGGTGGGTAACCAAGCCTCCGGTAGCCATGACTACAGTACACCCCCAGGAACCAATGGGCTTGTGACAAACAATGTGCACTCATACCCCACTGGTGATACTGTCCCGCTAGCACCATGAACACCGCACGCGGTGGCCCAATTGGTAGAGCGCAGGCATCCCCGTGTGGAAGGTCGGGAGTTCGAATCCTGGCCGACTCAAACCATCGGCTTACAAAATTGATACTTGTCGCCACCTTGCTCGGTGCTCGGCATTACTAGGATATGGCAAGGACTGGTTAGCTCAGTATCAGGATAATGTGAGTGAGTGGGATATCGGGTCATGGTGCCGGCGTCCTGATCTCCCACTCCCAGTGAAGTAGCAGACTGTAAAGTTGCTATGAGTGTGCACTGTCACAAGTGGGTACCCGTCCTGATATGACTATAGATGCTGCTAGGATGTAAAATCCCAACAGACAAACAGTACCATGAACCGACATCCAATTTAGGGACCATCGAAAGTTTTCAACATTTTCACAATCACACAAAGAGTGCTACTTTTCCGGACCCCGACCCCCCACCCCCTTCTCGTCCCCCCCCCCCCATTGCACCCCGTGTACCACCGCGAAAATGTTGAAAGCTTTGGATGGCCTCTTACTCACATTATCCTGACACTAGAGCCAACCAGTCATTACCCTGTCATAGTGATGTGGAGTGTCAGAAAAGGTGGCGACAAGTATCAATTTTGAATGTCTTTGCATTGACTCAGCTAAGAATCGAGCCCCTTCAACTTCTCACAAGGGAATCACCCCAAAGACTAGACCATCTAATGATCTCATCAGATCTGATACAGTGATAGTTGTAAGTGCGAGACTGGCAGCCGGGTCAAAGTAGCCCGCACAAGCACGTAGCACTGCGGTCCAGGTCCACACCTGGGTCCTGTCTGGGTCCACTCTTGCTTCAGTCTGGTTTCAGTCTGGTTTCAGTCTGGGTCCAGTCTGGGTTCAGCCTTCTTCCAGTCTGTGACCAGGTCTGGGTCCATTCTGGGTCGTCTGGTTCCAGCCTTCTTCCGGTCTGGTTCCAGTCTGGGTTCAGCCTTCTTTCAGCCTTCTTCCAGGCTTCTTCCAGCCTTCTTCCAGTCTGGTTTCAGTCTGGGTCCAGTCTGGGTTCAGTCTGGGTTCAGTCTTCTTCCAGCCTTCTTCCAGCCTTCTTCCAGTCTGGTTCCAGTCTGGTTCTAGTCTGGTTCCAGTCTGGTTCCAGTCTGCTTCCAGTCTGCTTCCAGTCTGCTTCCAATCTGGGAACAGCCTTCTTCCAGCCTTCTACCAGTCTGGGTTCAGCCTTCTTCCAGTCTCTGTCCAGGTATGGGTTCAGTCTGGGTTATCTGATTCCAGCCTTCTTCCGGTCTGATTCCAGTCTGGGGTCAGCTTCTTCCAGTCTGGTTCCAGTGTGATTTCAGTCTCGTTTGAGTCCAGTCTGGTTTCAGTCTGGTTTCAGTCTGGGTCCAGTCTGGTTCCAAAATGGTTCCAGTCTGGTTTCAGTCTGGGTCCAGTCTGGTTTCAGTCTGGGTCCAATCTAATAGCGGTATGGCACTGGTCCAGGTCCAGGTCCAGGCCTCGTCCAGGTCCTATCAAGAGTCAGACTTGGCACAGGCCCGGTCCAGTTTCAGAGTAGCCCCGTTGACTGAATACACATGCAGTGTGTACTGTTTGAACCTGTTACTGTTCGGTGGTTACCGCAAATAGACGGTCTACTTTATGACATGGCCAGGTCTATCCTACCTACCCACCCGCCACACCTGTCAACAGGTAACCGGCTCAGTGCAGCTACATGTGGAAGACCCATACTACCTGTTTGTTTGTTTTTTGTTTTACTTTTTTAGCAACATCAAAGGTCATATCAGGATGGCCACCGACTTGGGACAGTTCACACTCATGCTGACTTTATAGTGCTGCCCCATTGGGAGACCAGGCCACAAGCCCCATGACCTGATATCCCACACAGTCACATTATCCCGATACTGTGCTAACCAGTCCTTGTTCTATCCTAGTAATGGTGAGTGCCAGTCTAGGTAGCGACAAGTTCAAATTTGATACATCATTGGTTTGATTTGGCTGGGATTCGAACTCATGACCTTCCGCAGGGGAAGCCTGTGCTCTACTGATTCGGCTACCACGTTCGGTCATAGCAGCTGTAGGATAGAACCCGAGCCAAATAACAGGCCGAGACTTGTGACATTAACTCTCCTTCAACAAAAACAACAAAACGCCAAAATTTCACTTCCAGTTATTTTTTCAGTCCTAACCATATTTGAGGGGAAATGACCGACGTGACCAAGAAACAAATCGGAAATCCACTAAGAATCGGTAATTTGTCATCGCTGTAATAGGCGATGTTATTTCCAGACTGGTGCGACTAGCGTCAGTGCAGCACCTACGCATTTACAACCTGGTTTAAAATGCTGAAAGAATATAGAAATTCCATTTACCAGACAAAAGATTGGTTGTTGGGAGTTTTACGTCCCGGCAACATCTAAGGTCATATCAGAACGGGCCAGACAAAAGAAATAAACGTGTGTGTCTCAAGAAACAGATTACAATATTTTAAAGAGATGGTACATCTTTTTACTTCTTCTGGCAACCTATTCCATAAAATGTTGTCTGCTACTAGCAGACGAGAATAAGACATTGAACAGAGCCGAAATAGATATATTATTTTGGGATGGGGTAATTACATTTTTTTAAACCAAAAAAAAAACAAAGAGTTTGCGAAGGGGGCGGGTGTGCATTTTAGTAACAACGATTGTTTCAAATTGCCTCTTTCTGGTATTGGTAACCATGACGACTGCCTAACCTTCAGCCGGCCACTCCTGCTGTGACACAGGCATCAGCGGGTCGTGAGTAGGCCAGGCAAATGGGCGTCACGAGGAGGCAAACAATCCACCTCACGTCAACCCACGGCTAAAAATAGACGGGCCGCCCGGCCCCATCACCAACAGTGTGGCTTATAAAATAAACAAAAACCACACACAAAAAAAGACAAACTGTCCATTAAAATAATATAATTTGTATGTATAGAATGCGGTGGCGACTGACACAGAGTTAACCTTCGAGGGTTTCACAGTTTAGTTTAGTAATCGAACAAATGCAATGTTATTATTACACATGAAGACAAATGCTTGTAAAGAGGAAAGGAGACCTAGTAACCTTCAGTATTTATACTTGCATAATTAATCATTACATATTATTTGTTATTTAAACTCTAGGCAATTCTCCCAACTGTGTAATATTTCTCAAGTGATAATGTCAGTAAAACAATAATAAAAAGATCTAATCACACCAGCAAAATGGATACTTGTCGTTCGTTACCTAGCCTGGCGCTCTGTATTATTAGGATAGGACGAGGAGCGGTGAAATGAGGGGAAAATGATTGTTTGTGATTGAAATTTTCCTTCCGTAAACAACGAATATAAAATCAAAACAAAAATCAATCTAAAATGAACTAAAAATTGTATTATTTTGAATATAGGGACGCGCGTTTTGTTTTCTGACATCCACGGATTGACATAAAGAGTCGGCGAACTTTTAGGAAGTCTGGCCCGTAGCGCAGTGCACCCTGGGGCTTTTGGCACCGGGTTGCCGGGTCCGGGCGTTGGCCGGGTGCGGTCAGCAGTGGGACACGCCACCTGCCGGTAAGCCCCCTATTATCAACCATTTGACAGAGACTCTCCACTGAATGCAAGTTGCCTGCCCGACAAAGTCCTCGCACTGCTATGCACTGACTCCAGCACTCCCAAAACGCATCGCAGAATTACGTCATTGTATTGACACAACCATGTAGACGTGGTTGCCAAATCGGTAGAGCGCAGGCTTCCCGTGTGGAAGGTCGGGAGTTCGAATCCCAGCCGAGTCAAAGCAATGACTTTTAAAATTGGTATTTGTTGCTCCCTAGCCTGGTGCTCAGCATTACCAGCACAGGACAAGGACTCAGGATAATGTGACTGTGTGGGATACCGGGTCATGGTGTCGGTGGCCAGGTCTCCCAGTGGGTTGGCATTATAAGTCGCCATGAGTGTGCATTGTCACAAGTCGGTACCTGTCCTGATATTACCTTAATTGTTGCTGGGATGAAAAACATCAACCATTTTTGCCATGCACCGTGTCTTAATAATACTTTATATAACCAATCACAGTTGGTGTGCAACAATTTGATATTTTCAAATAAATGCACCATAACATTAATCTCAAACACCATATATGCATTTGATATTTAACTAATATTAGTTGGTGTGCATCAATTTGATATTTTTACATAAATGCATCAGAATATGATAGTTATACTAGACTTACTTGTAAGTTGACGTATTACAAATCTACGAATACAAAGGTAAGGATCACTATATGTATATCAGCTGGGTATGGCCATTATGGTGCTGTCACGTTATGATGCTTCTCGCCAAAGCACGCCGTTGTATGTGATTTTTTGGCGCAACGTCGGGATACGTCAGGAAGCGTTACGCGCGCGTTGGTATTCGTTGATGGACATCGACGAGGGTCGGCGGCACGTCGCAAGTTTTATGTTTGCACAAAACTTTCGACAACGCACAGGTCCTAACATTGTGGCGACGTTAGGAGCACGTCGAGATTCGTTAGATGCGCTGGAATAATGTTATGTGTGCGTGAGGCTCATTGCGCCAAACTGTTGCTTTGTTTGTTTGTGGTTGTTTTATGTCCTAGCCACATCTAAGGTCATATCAGGACAGCGCACCAAACTTTTTTTTTTTTTTTCCTCACAACGTCGGCCACACGCTACCAATACATTGCGCTGACGCTGAAAAGTTTGACGTGTCTCGATGATTAAAAGTGATTTTGCGCATTGGCAGTGCGCCGCCGAGAAGCGTCATAATGTGACCGCACCATTAGAGCTGATCTCAGTATTGCTTGGACTTTAAATCATCCCCACAGAATCGGTTGTTTCAAGGACCAAGAATAGGCATACCTGATTATGACAATTATGAATAAGTAAAGGTGTGTTGGTCATGTTACCCCGCCAATATACTATACAGGTGAGTGTGTGCGTGTGTGTGCGCGTGTGTGTGTGTGTGTGTTGGTGTGCGCATGTGTGCTTGTGTGTGTGTACGTGCGTGTGTGTACGTGCGTGCGTGTGTGTGTGTGTGTGCTTGTGCGTGTGTGTGCGTGTGTGTGTGAGTGTGCTTGTGCGTGTGTGCTTGTGTGTTTGTGTGTGTGCGTGCGTGCATGCATGCGTGCGTGTGTGCGCGTGTGCGTGCGTGCGTGTGTGCGTGTGCACCACCTTATATAATTGAATAACGGAACAGTAACAAGCAAATATCAGTTTCTATTTCTCTACTTCAAACTCGGAGCTATATGCCACATGGTATTTCCAAGTGGCTACGTATTTCAATGTTTACAAACATCGTGTATGCGCGCGCAGCTCGGCTGCAGAACGAAGGCACACTGCCACTGAGTTTGCCGGTACGCGCAGTGCAAAACGTCAGTTTTAGTCAAAATTAATAGAAATCCAGAACCATAACATTATAAATTTAATATAATCTTTTTGTTAAACATGTTTTCTATATGGGTTCCAATCAGTTTATGTCTAGGTCGTGTGGTTTTAGAGATATTAAATTCTTTCTGTAAGATTGGTCACAGCCATTGACAATGCATTGAGTTTGCCGGTACGCGCAGTGCAAAATATCAGTTTTAATCAAAATTAATAGAAATCCAGAAGCCTAACTGTATAAATTTAATATAATCTTTTTGTTAAACATGTTTTCTATATGGGTTCCAAGCGGGTCGTGTCTAGTCGTGTGGTTTTAGAGATATTACATTTTTTCTGTAATAGCCCTGTTACACTACAACGTTTCTGTCCAACCCGTCGGGACACGTTACCGGCGCATTACGAACGCGTTACCAGCGCATTACAAACGCGTTACCAGCGCATTACAAACGCGTTACCAGCGCATTACGAATGCGTTACCGGCGCATCGGTACACGTCGGTACACTTTGAGTGACAGCGGCGTTCTGGGCAGGACACCGTCACGCGTCGGCTCGCGTCAATCGTTTTGTACTTGCACAAAACTTTCGATGCGCATCAACGTGTTGATTGGCGCATTACGACGGCGTTACCAGCATGTCGATACCCGTTATCAGTCCGTTGGCGAAATGCTGGTAGAACGTTGATGAACATCGATTAACGTTGGCATTTTTTCGCCAAACTGCGAGCGTTCCATCAACGCGTCGGTAACGCTCCATAGACGTTTGCATAACGGGTAGTGGGCGCACTATTGGCGTTTCTCCAGCGTTTCTCGACGCGTTGGACGTGTTGCTGGCGCGTCTACTGACGGAACATCGAGATATCAAGTAACGGTCGCCGACGCTCATTAACGTGCTGTTGACACACTGATAACCCGCTGGCGGAACATTGAGACGCGCCGACAGACGCAGGAGGAATTCGGTCAAGTGGACATTTTTTTGTTTGTTTTGGTTTGTTCCGCCGCGCGTCGAGACCCGTTGGCCACGCGCTACTAACACGCTGCGATCCGTCGAATTTTCTCCCAAAACGCCGAAAAGTTGGACGTGTCTCAACATGTTAAAAATATTTTGGGCGTTGGCGGCACGCCGGTAAGAAACGTCGTAATGTGACAGCACCATAAGAAGATTGCTCACGGCCATTGACAATGCATTGAGTTTGCCGATACGCGTGGTGCAACACGTCTATTTTATTCAAAATTAATAGAAATGCAGAACCCTAACCTGATAAATTTAATATAATCTCTTTTTTTAATGTGTTTTCTATAGGTAATCCAATCGGTTTGTGGCTAGGTGGTGTGGTTTTAGAGATATTTCACCTTTTCTCTATGAAGATTGCTCATAGCCATTGAGTTTGCAGTGTGACCGGATGTTGTCCTGTAGCGAAGCAGCGTGCGCACTGACCTAAATACATGTGCTGACGTCATATGAAATTGGTCAATCCGAATACAGGGTTATTTGCTTCAGAAATTTATAATACCACTTGTACATTTAACAAATATTTGTTTGATAGCCGACTACAATAGACGATTTCCACCACCAACATGCCCCTTATGGAAGTGTGTGTGGGGGGAGGGGGCACTAATGTACATGCACGCTCTGCGGGAAATGATATTGTAGGGGATTTCCACCACCAACCCGCCCGACCTCTGACGTCAGTGGAAGAACAAATGTGGATAAGTAACAGCTCATGGTGCGACCTGCTCTGTTTGTTGTTTTACATCCTAGCAACATCTAAGGTCATATCAGGACGGGTACCGACTAGTGATAGTGCACACTCATGGTGACTATATAGTGATGCCCCACTGGGAGACCAGGCCGCTGGTGTAGGACGTTCAAAACACTACCCCGTTGTAAACACTAGGGTAGAGTTTTGAACCTAAGTTGAAAACACTACTGTTAAGTTCAAAACACTACCCCTACGTACGTCCAAAACAATACCCAAGTTCAAAACACTATCATAACGGCAGTGGGAGCTATAATGCTGCAAAACTTAACCTATTGGTTAACCTATTAGTATACGCTGATAGCGCTGTGGCGTTTGCGCCACATACTACTATTACTACACACTGATAGTGCTGCGGCAACTGCACCACGTATTAGTATACGCTGATTGTGCTATGGCGTTTGATTGTTTGTTTGTTGTTGTTTTACATCCTAGCAACATCTATAGTCATATCAGGGTGGGTACTGACTTGGAACAGTGCACACTCATGGCGACTTTATGGTACTGTCCCACTGGGAGACCAGGCCACAAGCACCATGTACTGATTTCCCACTCAGTCACATTATCGTGAATCTGAGCCAATCAGTTCTTGCCATATCCTAATTATGCCAAGCGCCTGACTAAGAAGCAACAAATAACAATTTTTAAGTTATTGGTTTGACTCGACCATGGTTTCAACCCACGAAGGTTCGACTTCCCCGATCTCCCAAAAGAGGAGACGGACACTCAACTCATTCGGCCGTTCCATCTGGTCTGCTGTGGCGTTTGAAGCACATCTTAGTTATATGCTGCACACTGCCCCACCCTACAGCATTCTTCCCAACCTCACTGCATACAGCCCCACACTACTGCATACAACCCCACCCTACTGCATACAACCCCACACTACTGCATACTGCCTCACCCTACTACAAATGAGAATGGACGTATTCGACTGGAACCTTTCCATCCGCATAGTTTAAGCTAAAAAAAACACAAAAAACTGACCCGGATCCCCCCCCCCCCTTTTGTTGTTACTTGCTCAAACCTCCATACACACATTTTGACCCCTACAATTTTTCATACGGTCGGGTTAATGCCAACAATACACCACATGACCTTGTGGATGGAGCAACCAACACACATCCGAATAGTACATGTAGAAACCCACTTCCGGTCCCGAGCGAATAGGAATTTGTAAAAAAATAATAATAATAAAAATATTTTATATTCGCATGGAAGGGCCCAGTTGACTACGTTGAATGACTATGCAGAAATTAGAGTAGTGTTTTGAACTTAAAGGGAGTGTTTTGAACATAAGGATAGTGTTTTGAGTGTGGCCACAGTAGTGTTTTTATGGGCTAGTGTTTTGAACTTACTACACCGGCACCATGACCCACCCGATATCCGACACAGTAACACTATCCGGATACTGTGCTAGCGCCAGGCTAGCTAACGACAAGTATCAATGGCCTATAAAAGCGACAAGTTCAAATTGTACATGTCATTGATCTGACTCAGCTGGGATTCGAACCCCCGACCTTCCACACACAGCCTGCACTCTGCCGATTCGACCACCGCGTCCGGTGCAACCTGCTGTGTGGGAAAGGCTCTATTAGTATTAAATCACGTTCTTGCATGTCTAGGCTTGAGACGGTGGAGTGGTTAAGTGGGTATCTGTCGAGAAAAGCCTAGCACACGCTACGCGCCATGCAGCAAGTTGCCGACACAGCCATGCCTCTCACGGCTAGCAGACCCGTGCAGCCAATCCATCATCTTAGACGACCTTTCGTCTATAAACAAAGTCCTTCTATTAAAACACCACCCATCATACAAGGCTGGGCAGGTCGGCCATCGACCCGAACATCATTCGTCAATCACCCACTGATTGGTTATCACAGCCCCACGTGACCAACATGCAGCTGCCTGATTGGTGGATAGAGAGGTTACCGTATATCAATGGGCCGGGCCGTGTGCGCAGCTTGTGGATTTTGCCTGGCGGACGCTTTCTTTAATGCGTAGCGTCGACAGGGCCGATTGCCATTTTGATCCCGACAGGCAGATAGTGAAATAAAATAACATAAATAAAAATGGTAAATGTTGGTTGGTTGCTGGAGTTTTACGTCCTGACAACATCTATAAGGTCATATCAGGACAGGTATTGAATTGTAACACTGCACGCTCATGGCGATTTCATAGTGCTGCCCTACTGGAAGACCAGACCGCCAGCACCATGACCTAATATCCTACTCAGTCACATTATCCTGACACTGAGCCAACGAGCATGGTAATGGTAGATGTTGTCGAAACGATCATCAATATCTCTCGACAGGCAGACGATTGAAAAAAAGTTTATTTAAAATAACATTAATTAAATGTGTGTCAAATTTCTTATATTGTTATATGTTATAATCTACTTGACTTTACTTTGAAGTAACTTTTATTTATTTAAAATAGCAACTTTGGAAATATTTGAAGTGAAAGCATGCAAAACTGAAATGCTGGACACCCAAGACTAGAATGTCTTACTCAGAGCAAAGACCCTCTAATACTAAGACGGCTCACTCCCTATCTCTCCAATGGCAATGTAAATTTTGCAGTGCCACCTTGTGGTGGGTTTGATCAGCCGGCTGCTGGTTAGTGTTTCACATGTAAACACATACAATTATATTATACATAAGATAGGTAAGTATGAGTACACATCAATATGAAATTGCTATGAACAAATACCCATCATCATCAGCATCATCATCAGCATCGCTATTATCACACATCTTTCACATTCATATATACATTTATACATATAATATAGCACCTGTTTAACCAAGACAACAGCCAGTGCACCAAGTGGTGGGTTTGATCATTTTGATTACACAGTACAGGCTGAGTGAGCTGTCTTAGTATTATAGGGTCTTTGCTCAGAGTCATAGCAATAAGAGGATCTATTGAATTGACTTAATATTCCAGATACGCAGCAATAAATGCTTACTAAGAATTGTGGCTTCAACAAATGCATGCCTTCATCGGATTATGCGACTTAAGAAAAAGAAAGTTTTAAAAAAGGGGTGAAAACAAAGATATAATTTTGGCAGTGGTATGCAGTCCATGCATTACAAGGTGACTTGGTTCAGCAGTGTATTGAAGGAATATCAGTCTAGTCATAAATCAATTAGTCTTCACGGTGCTACCAGACAACAACCACAGGAGAGATTGATTGATTGATTGATTGTTGGTTCCTTTACGCCATTGTAAAATATTCTGATAAAACGCATTGATGGGGGAATGCAAATGGTCTATTATGGTAAAAGGTATATAGGGCCGGGTGCATAATTGTATTCATGTAGTTGCTTGTGATACTTTACTCATGGTCAATGGTCATTGTGTGTTAAGTCAGATAGTGTGTAAGAGGCACTTGGAGCTCTACTCGCTATCCCCTCCCCCCTCTGTTAGTCACGGATCACCACACACTCAGCTCAGGGCAGGTGGTGGCCAAGCAGCCACACCGCATGGTGGTGGTGAGCAGAGCACTGTAGTCATGGGATCCCAAGAATGCTTGATGTTCACTGGTGGAGCTTGAGATGTTTGATTCTCATTGGAGAATAAGGTCAGGTGGTGTGCCATACCAGATCCATGTACCACTATAAATAATCGTTCTCTATAAATCTGTGTAGATCGTTAACCACCATTTAGCACTCATGCTCAGCAGTTTGGACTTAACCATAGGATTGGTATGCTAATTAGAGCAATCAATCTTTTAAGATTTTTTACATGTGGATATAGCTTAAAGACAATGTAATCACAGAGATATTAGCATTCTGGTCATTTTGATATAAAAATCAAGTCAGTATCTCAAATAGAACCAGATATATTAATTTTCTAAAGATTTGATCAAGGATGGTTAGTGAAAACCACACTATCTGCCATGTTTGATGTTAAATTGCTCAACAAATATTTATTTGTAAGGTCTGAAAAAAATTGAGATTAGAATTTGTACTAGAAATAATAAATTAAAAGAATAATGGTGTGATTAAAATGTATTTTGCCTTCAGCAGGCAGTCTCAAACATCAAATTAAGCATTTGCAGAATCATGAAAAATGTGTGTAAAATTAAGGTCAACAACTAAATATTAAAAAATTCATAACTTAGGGACTAATAGACCAATTTTCCATATTATATATATTTGTAATCAGAATGACGAGCTTTCTAACTGTACCAGTTGCAAATTAACTTAGGGAAAAAAAATTCAGTCTGGAGTAGAAATAGCTGAGATACGTGAGCTATGAGATATGAGATTTTTGTTTGTATTTAGATATATATGAGCTATATAAAATATGAGATACATGAGCTATGAGATATGAGATTCTTGTTTGTTTTTAAATATATGAGCTATATGAAATATATGAGATACATGAGCTATGAACTATGACATTTTGTTTGTTTTAGATATATAAGGTACATGATATATATGAGATACGTGAGAAATGAGATATGAGATTTTTGTTTGTTTTTAGATATATGAGCTATATTAAGTATATAAGATATGTGAGCTATGAGATACGAGATTTTTGTTTGTTTTTAGATATATGAGCTATATGAAATATATAAGATATGTGAGCTGAGATGAGATTTTTGTTTGTTTTTAAGATACATGAGCTATATCAAATATATGAGATACGTGTGCTATGAGATATGAGATTCTTGTTTGTTTTTAGATAACGAGCTATGTGAAATATATGAGATACTTGAGCTGTAAGCTATGAGATTTGTGTTTGTTTTAGATATATATGAGCTATATGATATATATGAGATACGTGAGCTATGAGATTTTTGTTTGTTTTTACTTTAGATATATGAGCTATTTGAAATATATGAGATATGTGAGCTATGAGATATGAGATTCTTGTTTCTTTTAGATACATGAGCTATATGAAATATGAGATATGTGAGATAAGAGATTCTTGTTTGTTTTTAGATATATGAGCTATATGAAATATATGAGATACGTGAGCTATGAGATTTTTTTGTTTGTTTTTAGATATATGAGCTATATGAAATATATGAGATACGTGAGCTATGAGATATGAGATTTTTGTTTGTTTTTAGATATATGAGCTATATGAAGTACATAAGATACATGAGTGCCACATATCCGGCTGGGAATTAGGTGTTGAACCGTGACAAGGGTAAAGGATTGTGCTAAAGGAGTATCATTACAATCATTCACAATATCTACACAAGGGTTTTTGCCAGAAGGTAAAATGTTTAAAATTCTGTACCCTTAAATTTTCTGAGGGTACAACTCTGTACCCCCAAATTGTTGGGATCTTTTTAATTTTTTTAAAGCTTCAAGGAGCCAGAGACAAAGCCTGCTAACCCCCAGACCTCTCCCCATTCTGCGTTCACTCAAATTATTTTCTGGCGGAAGTCCATATGCTGCTAAGCCGATACGTCGACTAAGATTATTTATATTAAATCAAAATCAGACGGGATGGCCGAATGAGTTAGAGCGTCCTTCTCCTGTGTTGGTAGATCGTGGGTTCGAATCCTGGTCGAGTCAAACCAATGACTTAAAAATTTATACTTGTCGCTTCCTAGCCAGACGCTCGGCATTACTAGGATAGGGCAAGGAGCAGTGGAATGAGGAAGACCAGTCGTCTGCGACTGAAATTTCCCATGCTTAAACAACTAATGTACCAACAACAACAACAAAATCAATTTAAACTATGCTCTTTCTTGTGTCTCTAATTGTATGAGTGTGTGAATTATTAACAGCATTTGTGTGTAACTGTGAATGTTGACGGCAGAATGTGTACGTAGGTTCTCCATACCAAACATGGCCACTTCATCAACCCTTTGAAATCGACAGCGCCCAGGTGCTCCCACAAGTTTCATGCACTTACAGACTTACAAGCTCCTGAATACGCTCATCTGATCAACAAATTTCCAGAAAGACATTTTTTTTTTAAATGCCATTCAACTACAGGCGCTCCCGAGCTGTAAGCGCTTGGAACTTGCGGACATATTTGGCCACTCCAAGGCCCAAAGGGTTAAAGAAATACCACATGAAAACAGATTTGTAATTAATCGGAATACATGTAGTTAAACATATATTTGTGCATAGTCCGATGGTTTTGACTTTCTCTCATTTTTCTGAGATAAATCTATTAAATTGATTGTTATTATCTACATTACTTTAGTTTGAAGTAACTTTTAATTTAAATGGGTAACCTTTGAGATATTTGAAGTGGAAACATGTCAAATTAGTTTCAGCAGTAGTAAGATGTTCTATTAAATTGACTCATTGTTCCCTTATATGTGGCAACAAATACTTAATAAGTGCATCAATATCTAAGTTAGATATGTTGAGTTAAATCTACATAATTATTTTGGTATTGAAAATTTGATACTTCATCGGACTATGCAGCTTTAAGGTGTTAAGTTATTAATTTATATCAGAACCCCAGAATTCTATCAAAAATTTACAACAACAAAAACTTCACATTGCAAAAGTAATCCACGCATAATAAAGAATTGACACTCTGATGAGGGTCATTTGGACTGAATGAGTCTAGTAATAGTCACAGCTTGACCGCAGATACTCTCACTCTCAGGCTCCATTAGACCCTAAATAATAACTCCAGGAAAGTAAGTAATTGCAATTATAAATACAGTATGACCCCGTTATAAAGCAACCATTCAGGTCCATATAATACGATCGTGAAAAAAAATGGGGTCACGTTAAATTGGGGTTCACTTAACTGAATTACCTTTGAATTAAAGAATTCTGGGTCCAATGAATCATTGCGATATATCAGGATTCGCGTTAAATCAGGGCGCGTTATAACGGGGTTTCACTGTATTCGATCCTGACAATTGTGAACAAGTGAAGCGGTGTCGCTTTGGGTACTGCCCCTTTAAGTAAAGTTGTGTTGGTCATGTTACTGCTCCTTTAAGTAAAGCGGAAGTAAAGTGGTGTTGGTCATGTTTCTGCTCCTTTAAGTAAAGTGGTGTTGGTCATGTTTCTGCCCCTTTAAGTAAGTTGTGTTGGTCATGTTACTTCCCTTTTAAATAATTTTGTATCGGTCATGTTACTGTTCCTTTAAGTAAAGCAGTGCAGGTCATGCTACTACCCCTTTAAGTAAAATTGTGTCAGTCATGTTTCTACCCCTTTAAGTAAAGTTATGTCAGTCATGTTACTGCCCCTTTAAGTAAAGTCGTGTTGATCCTATTACTACCCTTTTAAGTCAAATTGTGTAAGTCATGTCACTACCCCTTTAAGTAAAATTGTGTCAGTCATGTTACTGCCCCGTGAAGTAAAGTTCTGTCGGTCAACACACTGCCCCTTTAACTTGCTGTTTTTCAGGTTCCCCCCTCCCCCCCTGTTGTTCAGGGCTGCTCATCAGTATTGATGGCCACACCCCACCTCGCCACACGGACCCTAATCTCTGTGATTTACGCCGCTGCAACACTGGCAGGCGTCGGCCAGGGATCAAACCACATAGGGGATTTACTAGGCGGATCAAAGTTTCACTAACAGCACCCGGGCCATTTTTCTTCCTCGCTCTGAGAACAAATGACCATACACTACTACAGTGGGCAGTTAGTTCCATTATACGGGGATGAATGGATATCAGTGTTTTCACTGGGATTCGCTGATTTCTTTTGCAATTAAAAAATAAATAAAATAAAATAAATTTAAAAAACGATCAGGTTACTTGACGGACTTAGCACTGCCAAACAATTTATTGGAGGTCAGATATTCTATCAATTTTTTTTTGTTAAACCACTTTTTTTTTTGCCATTGCGACTTTGATCCCCAAAATATAGAGCATTTATTTGTCTCGTTGTTGGAAAGTTTTCCCTCCACTTAGAACTCCAGGCTGTTCCCGATATGTATATAAATTTACTATTGACTTACCATTACCAGCTTAAAGCTGCATAGTCCGATGAAGCATCACATTTTCAAAACCAAAACAAGTATCTCAATTTGATTCTACATATCTAACTTACACGATACCGCTCTGCATCTAAACTGCTCAGGACACTAGGGTCTCCGTACCTCGTCCTCCACATGCTGCTAAGCCGATACGTCGACTAAGATTATTTATATTAAATCAAAATCAGACGGGATGGCCGAATGAGTTAGAGCGTCTGTCTCCCGTGTTGTTAAAAAATTGTCACCACATAGAAGGGAATACTGAGACAATTTAATAGAACCGATTACTGCAGAAACCTATGGTGTCAGAGTTTTGGCAAGCTTGCCAAAACTAATCTTGCTTGTTTGCACTTCAAATATCTCAAAAGTTAGCTATTTGAAATCAAAGTTACTTCAAATGAAAGTAGGGTAGTTTATAACGATCAGCCTAATATCTTTATCTCAGAAAATGACAGAAACTCAAAACCCATCGGACTATGCAACTTTAAGTTAAAATCTCAACACCAGTTGTTGGTTGGTTGTTGAGGTTTTACATCCTGGAAACATCTAAGTTCATATCAGGACGGGCACCGACTTGTGACAGGTGTGCACTCATGGTGACTTTATAGTGCTGCCCATTGGCATGCAGCACCATGACCTAATATCCCACACAGTCACAATATCCTAACACTGACCTAACCAGTCCTTGTCCTCTCCTAATAAAGCAGAGCGCCTGACTAGGAAGCGACAAGTATGAATTTTTAAGTCATGGTTCACTTGACCAGAGTTCAAACCCGTGGGATTTCAATACCATTATTTCTTTTTAGGTACAAGAGAATATTCTTTTTAGTAGCTTTGCATCGTCAATTATTAGGATTTAATTTGGCAACCATTACCGGATTGTCTGTTTGTTTGTTGCTGTTTTACGTCCTAGCAACATCTAAGGTCATATCAGGACGGGTACCGACTTATGACAGTATGCACTCATGGCGATTTTATAGTGCCGCCCCACTGGGAAATCAGGCCGCCGGCACCATGACCCGATATCCCACTCAGTCACATTATCCTGACACCGAGCTAACCAGCCCTTGCCCTATCCTAGTAATGCCGAGCACCAGGCTACGAAGCGACAAGTATCAATTTTTAAGTCATTGGTTTGACTCGACCGGGAACCGAACTCGTGAACTCCTGATCTTCCGCACGCGAGGCCTGTGCTCTACCGATTCGGCCACCGCGCCCGGTCCATTACCGGACATTCCAACATACTTCTACACAACCGGATGTGGTCGTTCCATACTCTTTTAGAGCCCGACATCAATCAAATTATTTGTACAGAACTTAATCTGAGTACACTCTAAATCACTGAAGATGAGCTCAATACAGATGTTGGCAAAAGAAGTAACCCCCCCCCCCCCCTAAAACCCACGGAAAAAACCCCATCTCGCACCTCTGTGGTACTTTAATGATCGCTCTCAACGCAATGTCACCAACTTTATTTTACTGATATATATGTACAAACAAAAGAGGAAAGTTTCTTTTATTTAACGACGCCTGTAGAGCGCGTTGATTTTCATCGACTACTGGACATAAAACATATGGTCATTCTGACATATTTCTTTGGAGGAAACCCGCTGCCGCCTCATAGGTTACCCTTTCCGATAAGCAGCAAGGGGTCTTTTATATGAACTTTCCCACAGACAGGACAGCACATACCACAGCTTTTGATAAACCAGTTGTGGACCAATGGTTGATATATGTACATAAATACGTTATAAATTATAAATAAGTATTGGAAAGATTTAATAGGGTGACGTCAAATATTAACTCAAATATCCCAAATTTGTTTCAGCTTAGCTAACACAATGGCACAGGTGCAGATTTCTTGGGGATTTAGTGCTTTAAAAAATATATTCTAACACAACTTCCAAAGCAGATGAGGCTGCCTCAGTCTCTAAATGGTCAAATAAGAAACAATGAACATCACTTATCACATCACCTGCATGTACTGAGCGAAATAGGCTGACTGATTGATTGGTGGTTTCTTTACGCCACTTTGGCAGCAGAGGCCATATTCACAGCGAGAATTTTTCTTTTTCTTTTATTCAACCATCGCTTTTGCAAAGTGTAAAAGCATAAATCAATTATGTGTCAATGGGCACTGTGAATTTAAAAAGCTCACAGTTATATAATTTGTAGCTAAGGGAAATAGAATTCTAGATAAAATTTAACGGTTGTTAATTGATCAAATGAGTTTAATGGACTATTTGAGGTGGTACAGATCAGTTTCCCTGAAAAAAAAAAGGCAGCTGGTCTATAGACCCCTTTCAATGTTTATAAACATTGTGTATGCGCGCGCACCTTGGCTGCAGAACTAAGCACACTGCCATTGAGTTTGTCGATACGCGCAATGCAACACGTCGATCTTATTCAAAGTTAATAGAAATGCAGAACCCTAACCATATAAATTTAATATAATCTTTTTGTTGAATATGTTTTCTGTATGTGTGCCAAGCGGTTTGTTTGTAGGTGGTGTAGTTTGAGAGATATTTTACATTTTCTGTATGAAGATTGCTCAGTCATTGAGTTTGCAGTGTGACCGTGTGTCGTCCTGCAGCCAAGCTGCGCGCGCACTGACCTAAATTCCCATGCTGACGTCATATGAAATAGGTCTATACCACCGACTTTGTAAGGATATGTGCCTTTTCTTAATGACCGGGCGCGGTGGCCGAATCGTAAGACCGCAGGGGTGTGTGTGTGTATAATTATATGGGTTAGGTTTTTTTTTGGTAAATAGTTTATATAGATTCATCAGGAGATACATTTGTTTCCAGTGCTGAGGCAGTGGTCTTCCGGCCATGTACATTACATTTTAGATATAGGTAGCTCTGCAGGTGATCTCTGTGGCGGAGTGATTAGAGTGTCTGAAATTGTTTGTAGGTCAGACTCCTAATCTGAGGGCCGGTGGTTCAATTCCCCATGCCCCCACCTCTGCCAATTTGGATTTCCACCACTGTGTATAACTTACACCGTCATCAAAGGCCAGTTGCTCTCATACCATGTCTATGTGGTGTGGGAGGTAAAAAATCCCTTGGATCGGTAAAAGTGTAGTCTCGGGCTTTCTATCAATAAACTGTCTAATGGTGAAAACAAGTCTATTCAGACTTATCCATGATAGGCAGTACAAATTCTCAAGAAAAAAAGCTAGGCAGGGATATTAGTAGATTAAGATGGAGTGTTAGTGGGTTAGCTATCAGTATTATGGTCTAATATGAATACATTTTTTCTAAATAGTAACATATCATATATATTCCATGTTTCAATTTACTGAAGCAGAAAGCGACAATAGAAAACTAGTTCCCCTGAAATAATTTCTTGACCATACTCCACGCTTAGATCGGCCCCCGCTTGTGCCAGACCTAACAATGTCTCTTTCGGCGCCATCAATGGAGTAGGCCGGGACCAGGCTATCATCGGTTGAGTCACCGAATTGTACGTGATGGTCCAGTGCCAATTCCCAAGTGCGCATTATCACTGAGGACAGTGTCCCTCATACCAGGCCTTTATCGACAGGGATCCAGTGTATGTGTGTGTGTGTGTGTGTGTATGTGTGTGTGTGTGTGTGTGTGTGTGTGTGTGTGTGTGTCCGCGCGCGGGCGTGCGCGTGCGAGTGCTATAGAGAGTCACGTGACCTCTGTACCGGTATTGTATAAATAATGTATATCACACACATACACGTGACCTCTGTACCGGTATTGTATAAATAATGTATATCACACACATACACATACACACACACACACACATACACAAACACACTTGGGTAACATAGCCGTAGCTAGGCACTTTTGTTTGGAGGAAAGATAAATTCTTGGAACAGACGAGTGTCCAAGGCGCAAGGCATTATTAGGGGGAACTGGGGGAATGCTCTTTGTAATCTCATCATCATCATCATCATGCTGTCGGTCGCGATGCGACAAAGACTGCTTTCATTACTAGACTGCCGCTCTCCATTTAGCTCTCTGCTGTGAGAGTTGAGTCCATGAGTCGGTCTTAATGTCTCTCAGCTTCAGGTTTCTCTTGATGGTATCCTTGAACCGGAGATGAGGGCGCCCCCTCTTTCTGTAGCCAGAAGACAGCTGAGAATAGAGGATCTGCTTTGGTAGCCTGTCTGATGACATCCTCATGAGGTGTCCAGTCCACCGGAGATTCTTTTTAATCAGAAGATCTTCCATAGAGGGCAGCCCCGTCCGTTTGAGTATTTCCTTATTTGTCACTTTGACCTTCCAGATTAGCCTCATGATTGAACGCAGATGTCGCATCATGAAGGCATGCAGCTTTTTCACCTGTCGTCTGTACACTGTCTAGGCCTCGGCTCCGTATAGTAGGGACATTTCATGAAAGCTGCCTGCAAAAGTGTTGAAGTGCAGCTGGCTTTTGCAAGTTACCAGCGGCACTCTCTCGGGGAGCAAATAGAGGTTTCACACCGGCAAGAACATGTCAAGACAGGCGCAAAACTATTTGTCCCTGCAGTGGCTGGTCGGGAGATGTTGGGAGTTCCATACATCAACCGCCCTTAATGCTGCCACAGTGACATGGTTTTCTGTTTAGGGTTTGCTCCCTTAGCCTTCGGTTCTGTCAAGAACCTGTACCACAAGGCAGTGGCTTACAACTCTGCAAGGCAGGGGCGTCAAACTCCCTGAGGTATTGCTATACCTGCAATACCTGCATACTGTAATCTAGAGGTTCTGAAATGCAATTTGCAATTTCCAGCCATTTTAGAGAGGTTGCGTTCTGTTTTTTTGGTGGAGTTTCACACCCCCCCCCCCCCCGCGCTAGCTATAGACTTGTTTTCACCATTAGACAGTTAACAATATTTTTTTTTAAACACCAAAAAACAATTAAATTTTAAAAAGCCATAACTGGTTCTTCAGCCCACCTTCTCCAAATCCACTTCATTAGACAATTTCATATGCATCGCTCCTCCAGGGATGAAAGTGGTCTCCGGGAAAAAAGCGGAAATGCTGATATTCTCCCATAGGTTTAGCATTGTCAGGGAATCGCGGAAAATTCCCGGAAGTTGGGTTTCATATATATTGGTATACGTTGATAGTGCTGCACCGTTTGAAGCATGTATTAGTAGTGTACGCTGATAGTGCTGCGGTGCTTGGAGCATTTATTAGTAGTATACGCTGATAGTCCTGCAGAGTCTGCACCACATATTAGTATACGCTGATGGTGCTGCGGGATTGACAAATCCCGGAAATCCGTGGAATCGTGGAGATCTTTCATCCCTGCTCCTCATTCTAACCAACCAAGAAGATCGTCGTCAACATCAACGCCTCAATGGAAAGTGGTTTTAGGTTTATTTGGGTAGGCTAACATCCTTGCGGTCACAATTCGTTAACTGTCCTCACGACCGAGAGCCTACCCTACCTAAAACCACCTTCAATTGAGGTGTTGACGACGATCTTCTAGGTTGGTTGGTTTGTTTGTTGTTTTATGTACTAGCAACATCTAAGGTCATATCAGGATGAATACCAACCCTATATAAAAGTTGTCGAAAAAGCGGGGAAATGAAATGAGAGCCTAATTTCACCATCTAAGAAGCAACAATTATTCTTTTTATATGTCTTCATATTTCCCCGCTACCTTTGAGTTGAAAAATATAATAAAACATATAGTTTAATAGAATTTAAAGGTGAAATCTACGGCGTTCTATGGCCGCCATCTTGTCTTTTTGCATTCTCTCCCATTTCACAAACTCTGTGCCGTTATATGTACCCATTTGATACTGGAGACAGGCATTCTACTTCCTGTTCCATACTAAAGCTATTTTCACATGTATTTATGCTATGTTGTCCTTCACCCGTGTACTGCAAGTATGGGGTGAATCATTTATCTAGGGGGTACTAAGCTAATTTAATCAAACTCATTACTGCTGAAGCTTATGGTGTCAGAAATGTGGCATGCTTGGAAGCAACAAGTATCAACTTTTAAGTAATTGGTCTGACTCCACCAGGGTTTGATTGAATCCATGGGTTCGAATCCCATGATCTACCAAAACGAGTCCCGTCTGGTCGCACAGTTTGTTAAAGCTGCATAGTTTTATGAAAGCATCACATTTCCGAAACCAAAACACTCAGCAAGATTTGATTCTATATATCCAACTTAGATACTGTTGCACTAATTAATCATTTGTTGCTCCATAAAAAGGGCCATAATAAGTCAATTTAATAGACCATGTCGCTGCTGAATAATTTTCTGAGATAAATATATTAGGTTGATAGTTATAATCTACCCTACTTGTGTTTGACCAGACGGGGTGGCCGAATGAGTAGAGCGTCTGTCTCCTTTTTGGGGGAGATTGGGAGATCCGAACCCACGAGTTCATGGGTTCGAACCCTGGTCAAGTCAAACCGATGACTTAAAAGTTGATACTTGTCGCTTCCTACCTAGCCTGTATATGAAGATGGTTTGTTTGAGGGGGAAAAAAGTGTTTATATGTCGTTGTGGTTCTTTTAACCAAAAGTTAAACCTCCCCCTGAATGTATTGGGTGTCAGTCCCCGCTGACACTCAAACACATTTGACTAAGTTGCGTTGATTTTTTGGCCCTGCGCCAACAATTCTACACTGCAGACAGTATGCATGACCTTTTTACTAAATTAAAACAAGAAAACATTTTACCCTTTTTGAGGGCAGCTGGACTGTACCACCCCATAGAGTTTACTAAATAAATTCTATCAATTATTAATAAAACTTTTCTTTTTCTATGGGAATTTGTTTCCCTTGACCACAAATATATGATTGTGAGCTTTCTAATTTAATGAGTGTCTCTTGGCACATAATTGATTGTCTGCTTTTACATGTAAAAGCGATGGTTTGAACAAAAAACAAACATTTCTCACCGAGAATATGGCCTATGCTGCCGACATGGCGTAAAGCAACCACCAATCAATCAAAACCGTTAACCAAAAGTTACGATCAACTCATATTAGAAAAGAATTAAGCATTCACGAAAAGAAACATGGTGGGAAGTCACAATATAATAGGGGCAGTCGCTTTATTACGCATAATCAAGTGACTGGTGAGTCATAATAGACGCTTCTTCTTTTTTTTTCCAATATTTTATTCGTCTGAATACATATTTTGTCAGCGCCAAGGCACTGGTCTTACAGCCGTTGGAGCAATCACATTTGGTTTGCACATGGTGATGGGGAAGTGGAATGTGCTGAGTTGTGTGCAGCACACCCCATTCTGAACATTGAAAGTGGCACCAGCTTAACAGTAACAAAGAACTATGGGATATGTGCGTGCTCCTTTAAAGCGCCCCCGTGAGGCCGGTGTAGCAGGAAATCGCAAACCCTGTAAATCGCAAACCCCCACTTGTGATTTCCTAGGAAATCACATATTTCCCCTGGACATCGCAAACCCCCCATGTTTGGCAGTCTTAAAGCAAGCACATGTGTTTTGTGCAGGTTTGTTTTGCTTTTAAAATTCCCACAATGCACCGTGATGCTGGAATTACAAACTGGTCTGTTGTAAAAATTGTATTCATGTAAGCATGATTAAGCCACATTTATTTTTATATAAGGGGGATCCCTCACAAGTTGGATTAATCGATTATTTTTAATTTCATACCTATGACAGCAAGGGCCTATATTCACTGATATCACTCACAAGAAGGATAGGGGAACAGGTCAATTTGTTTCAAAGATACCAGACTATATCATTAAGAAAAGCCAGTACAACTATCTGTATCATTACCATTTTCAGTGCATGTGCGGTCGGAATTACAAACTGGACTATCGCAAAGATGTTTTCATTAGGATTAATCCATCTTGATCCTCCTTGAATCCATTTTATCCCACCCAGATCTGGTAGAAGTTCAAAATCAAATATCTAGCTGCCATTGGGGTGATAAATGCTACAAAGCATGGGCGGTTTACGATTTCTAGGGGGGGGGGGGGTTGTGATTTCCTAGTAAATCGCAAACCCTGGGGTGTGCAATTTCCAGGGGGTTGCTTGTTTGTTTGTTTGTTGTTGTTTTATGTCCTAGGAACATTTAAGGTCATACCAGGATGGGTACCAACTTGTGGCAGTGCGCACTCATGGCAACTTAATAGTGATGTCCCACTGGGAAACCAGGCTGCTGGCACCATGACCTGGTATCCCACTTAGTCACATTATCCTGACACTGAGCACACCAGTACTTGCCCTGTCCTAATAATGCCGAGCGCCTGGCTAGGAAGCGATAAGTATCAATTTTTAAGTTTGACTCGACCAGGGTTCGAACCCACAACCCCACATCTTCCAGCACGGGAGACGGACGCTCTAACTCATTCAGCCATCCCGTCTGGTCCCAGGGGGTTACGATTTCCGGCCACACCGGATCTTACGTCAATAAACTAGGTCAGTATGTTATATGGTAACATCACGTGGTGCTGTAAATAACAGGAGTTGTTATGAGTGGGGATAATTTAAAGGGCTCCACCCCCTCTCACAACTCCCCTACCGGATGCAAAAATATATAAACTATTGATTTGGTAGGCTAGAGTTTTGGAGTTTTACGTCGTGGCAACATCTAGGTATTATCAGGACAGGTACCGACTTGTGACAGTGCACACTCATGGTGGCTTTATAGGGCTGCCCTACTGGGAGACCAGGCCACCAGCACCATGACCTGATAATCCACTCAGTCACATTATCCTGACACTGAGCTAACCAGTCCTTGCCCTATCCTAATAGCGCCTGGCTAGGAAGCGACAAGTATCAATTTTGACTCGACCAGGGTTCAAACCAATGGGTTTGAATCCCATGATCTATCAAAACGGGAGACAGACGCTCAACTCATTCGGCCATCCCGTCTGGTGACCGGATACAAAAACAAATTAATATGATTTATTTATCCACTATTTATTTGGTGGGCTAGAGGCCTGTACCAGGGTGTCTGTTACTCATCCACTACTGATTGGCTAAACTATAACAGTATAAAGTCCTGGTCACATAGCCGTTAGTGGACTTAGGTGAACGTAATGGAGGCTAACATGGGTCAAATGCGGTCTAAGTTTGTTCAACTATGTTGAAATATGTTAAGGTACAGCACCTTTTGCCACGGAATGATACAGATAAATATGTTACGGTGACAGGGCCTTTACCTAGATTTGATTCTACATGTCCAACTTAGATATCAGAGCACGTATTAAGCATTTGTTGCTGGATAGAAGGGCGTAATAAAACAATTTACAAGAACCTTTTTCTACTGAAGCCTATTGTAAAATATTCCGATAATGATGCATTGGTGGGGGAATGCAAATGTTCTATTTATGAAAAAGGTATATAGGACCAGGTGCATAAATGTGTTTATGTAGTTGCTGTTGCTACTTGACTCATTGGTAAATGGGTCGTTCTCAGAAGTTATGTACCAATAGTGTGACATCAGTACCACAAAATCAAAATGCGGTCAAAGTCCTATAAACAAGCTTCCTCAATGTGTATGTCCTTTTGCATCTGAATAATTGAAAATAAACATATTCTGACTTTTTTAAGTAGGTCAAATGATGCTCACACCCAATAAATAGCAATATAGCATGGAAAGCAATCTGACTCCAAAATCAAATATTTTCCACACAAGGCTTGACATTTTTAGGCCATTTCACATGCCACTTGCTTTATAAACAGTAGTAATAATAATTTGAAACCTCATTGCTATGGTTTTGTCTTATTTGTGATGATTAAAGAGAAAAGCCAAAAAATATTAGCAAGGTAACAGTCCAAGTGGAAACAACAATTTTACACAAATGTTCGGCTCAAATTTCAATGTTTAGGGTCAATTTCAAGATTGATCTTTTACTATACCATAACTGGGTCCATGCATAGAGTGTCAAATGGTGAAAATAGTTCCTGTACTGTATCTGTACTCAGTGTTTGAAACAGAGTTTCATAGTACTTGCAAGTGGAAACGAATGTTACTATGTTAATGACTCCAGAAAAGGTAAACTATTTCATCATTTTCATAATTTTGTTTAGAAATAAATGTCTTCAACTTAATGAAGACATTGTATATGACCATTTGAAGTGAAATATGCTGTTGTTCAGAGGTTTTCATTAAGTTTGTGACACTTTATTTTCAATGCTGTTGACAATGTCACAAATTAGTGATGTAATTTTCTATGTATTTAGCTACATCCACCCCAATAAGATACATAATACACAATATTAACATTTACTTTTGATCTAAAATATCTCCCACATTATTGGGCTAAATGATGAAATCTAAATATTGACACTCCAATAATGGGTTTCTTTGAAATATGCATTTCATGTCGACTACCTCAAGTGGTACACAGTTTCTGAGAATGACCCAAATAGACATTGTGGTGCTAGTAAGATAGTGTGTAAGGGGCACTTAGAGCTCTACCCACTACCCCCCCCCCCCTCTGCTAGTCATGGATCACCACACACTCAGCTCAGGGCAGGTGGTGACCAAGGAAGCCACACCGCTTGGTGGTGGTGGGCAGATCACTGTAACCATGGGGACCGGAAATGCTTGTTTCTCATTGGTAGAGCTGTAGATGCTTGATTCTCATTGGGAGAATGTGGTCAGGTGATATGCCATACTGGATCCATGTACCAGAGATAAAGAATGACCCTGAGGGCTTGGCTCTCTCTCTCTCTCTCTCTCTCTCTCTCTCTCTCTCTCTCTCTCTCTCTCTCTCTCTCTCTGTCTCTCTCTTCTTTCACTCTTTATACTCTTCCTTTCTCTTTTTGCCTGTATTGATTTCACCACAGCCTGCCTACACAACCGCAGATTCGAGCCGTGGACTTTCACACTATGGAGAAAGCATTTTGACATGTTTTTCAAAATTAATTTTTAACTTCAAATATCTCCAAATTTATCTATCTAAAGTAAAGTAACGTAGATCATAACGATCAATCTAATGTGTTTATATCTCAGTACAAAGCAGAAACTCACAACGATCAGACCATGCAACTTTAACTAGGGGAGGTAAACAAATGTTGGGGTAATGTTTCTCTGAGAGGGGAGTTGGTGATTACGGGGAATTCCGCCACATTTACCATCGCACCGAACGCTCCCCTTGAAGCACCGGAAGAGCGCGTTCCCCGGCGGGGGATTATTTCTAGACTGTGTTTATTTGAATTTAGGTTTTAACGATTTACATTTTTTTCTCTCGTGTGTGTATGTGTGTGTGTGTGTGTGTGTGTGTGTGTGTGTGTGTGTGTGTGTGTGTGTGTGTGTGTGTGTGCGCGTGTGAGTGAGTGTGAGTGTGTGTATATGTGTGCGCGTGTGAGTGAGTGTGAGAGTGTGAGTGTGAGAGTGAGTGTGAGAGTGAGAGTGAGAAAGAAGGAAGTGTTTTTGTTGTTAAAGATTTAAACAAACAAACAAAAAATTGTATCAGATCAGCGACGCCTCGTTTTCAATGCAGCACACTGGTGATCAGTCTACGGCGGGCTGAGAAAAAAAAAAGGTGTGTGTTCACAAGGGTCTGGGATCGATCTGATGCAGGGAGGGGGGGGGGGAGGCGTGCAGACAGACTGGATACAGTGTATTCAGACAGCACCCTAGTAACTTCCCACCAGAAGCAGGAAAGCTCACCCCACCGCACACCTCGATAGTCGGCTGTGTGGTGGCAGCACACATAAAATATACTCTTTAAAATTAGATATATATCTATATATATTTATAAAACGATATACCTATATGTATATATTTATTCATATATGTATTTATTTATGTAATATTTATTTATTTATCTATTTATTTATGTAATTATTTATGTACTTATTGATGTCATTATTTATTCATGTGTTTATTCAAATAAATAATATATATTGGGACTGCATAGACTTCTAATGATTTTTACCTTAGGTTTTGCACTTATTAAATACACTTTTTACTCTTAAATAAACAAATAATGTTAAACCCTTAAATATCTTTAGCCTATTGTTTTGTACTTCTCTGCTGAGTGATGTAGTCGAGATTAACATTAAAATTTTAAAATAAAATATGAAAAATAAACATCTCGCCATAAATATGGTCATAGCTGCCGACATTGCGTAAAACCTCCAAGTCACTCACTATATATATATTGTTATACACATAACATATATATGATGTATAATACATATTGTTATATAATGTATTTGTTGTTATATTACATACAGTTATATTATGTAATATATAATATACAAATATATTGTTATATATAATGCATTTATTCATTGATTGATTGCTTATTAATCGGAATAAGCTGAGTAATATTAAACAATGGTTAGAAAGCGCAAAACTAAATTGAATTTCTATTAGAATACATTCAATTAACAGAACATATCCGTCAGTGGTAGATTTCTATTACAGTAAATTTCCATTAATAGTAAATTTCTGTTAACATTAGACTAAATTTCTACGAGGTAATCTTTTATTAATAGTACATTTCTTTTAACACTAAATTTCTATCAGAATAAGTTTCTATTGGAAGACATTTCCATTGGAGGAAATTTCCATTAGAGTATAATTATCTCAGAACAAATTAATATTAAAAGGAAATATATAACCTAGATAGATCAAATACATCACTTTGTCCTCGAGCCGTAAAACTTCCAGATTATGGATCACACTTTGATATAATGAAAAGGGTTAAGTGAAGGCCCCGAGAACCAACTTCTCCATGCGGAGCACTTCTTACCCCTTAGCTTCAGTAATAATATTCTTTATAAATATCGATGAATATGGAGAGTGTGGGGGGGGGGGATGAAGTTAGGATGAAGTGCACCGCCATGAGGACCTCACCGGTGTCGCAGTTTCAGCGCCCGGTCAGTTTCAACGCCCGGTCAGTTTCATGTGCATGCGTCAAAATCTAACATGATCGTCACTAACCTTATAAATTTAATATAATGTTTTTGGTAAAGATGTTTCCTACAAGTGTACAAAGCGATTTGTTTCTAGGTGGTGTGGTTTTAGAGATATTTCACTTTTCCTGGATTTTCTGTATGATTGCTCACCACCATTGACAATGCCTTGAGTTTGACGGTACGGGCAGTGCAAAACATTAGTTTTATTCAAAATTAATACAAATCAAGAACCCTAACCTTATAAACTTAATACAGTCTTTTTGGTAACGATGTTTTCTATATGTGTACAAAGCGATTTGTTTCTAGGTGGTGTGATTTTAGAGATATATCACTTTTGCTGTATTTTCTGTATGAAGATTGCTCACGACCATTGACAATGCCTTGAGTTTGAGTCTATACGGGCCGTTGAAACTGACCGGGCGCTGAAACTGCGACACCGGGCATGGTGGCCGAATCGGTAGAGCATGGGCCTCGCGTGGGCCTCACATGAGGGAGATAGGGATTTTGGTTCCCGGTCGAGTCAAACCAACGACTTATCAAATTGGTACTTGTCGCTTCCGAGCCAGGCGCTCTGCATTAATAGGATAAGGCAAGGACTGATTAACTCAATGTCCCGATAATGTGACAGAGTGGGATATCAGGTCATGGTGCTGGTGGCCTGGTCTCCCAGTGTGGCAGCATTATACGCCATGAGTGTGCACTGTCACAAGTCGGTGCCAGTCCCGATATGACCTTAGGTGTTGCCAGGAGGTAAAACACCAACAACCAACAAACAACCAACCAACCAACCAACCAACCAACCAACCATGAGGACCTCGGTGCACCATTCTGTAGGTTCCGTATCGATCTCCAAGCCCAGATGCACAGTGTGCTCAATAAACACACACCATAGGTCCCGTGATCCAAAAACCGGAAGTAAGTTGGGGTGTTTTTTTCAAGTTTAGTTTTTTTCAAGTTTAGTTTTTTTCAAGTTTAGTTTTACAAATATTTATCAACGCCGATCCGGTACATGGATGATCTTCATGGAAAGTCTCTATATAGGTGTAGTTTTAAAATAATAGTTTCTGTTTTTAAAAAGTCACTTTTAGATTGTCGTCTGCTGCATTGTCTAAAATGAGCGGAATTTGACTAACAGATGGAAGTTTTATCCTGAGTCGAACATCAATTTTTTCTCACACCAACCTACCCATCTTCTCTCTCCCTCAATCTTTTAATCATTTTGTTCTTGTAACATATATACATAAATAATGATGATAATAATAATAACAACAATAATAATTCTTTACATATTGTATTAGTAATTATGCACACTTGTACTGAATAGAACACAGTGGTGGATTCGAGAAAGCAGACGACAATCAGTGACGTTATTGGTAATGCAGTGTTGTGGTGAAATTGTTGAGGTCCCCCCCCCCCCACCCCTCCACCCCCCGGACCCCTGCCACCCTCTAGTAGGTCTGGCTTTATGGGAACACAGCTGGTATTTGCTTTGTTTATGGATGTTTTCTCAGCCGGGGGGGTGGGGTCATGTTCAGGTTGCCTTTCACATGGTTCCATAATGGAGTTGTCTTCACGGGATCGATTGCCAAGCCAGGCATCTGGACGCCTGGCATCCAGCGAGTGATGGGTCACAGAAGCATAGATGAGAATGGCCTGACACAAATAAATCACGAAAATATGGCGGCGGCCATGCATTGGCCATGGAAAACTCGGAATAGTCGCAAATTGTGGCCATATCTCATGTATGTATGTATGTATGTATGTATGTATGTATGTATGTATGTATGTATGTATGTATGTATGTATGTATGTATGCATGCATGCATGCATGTATGTATGTATGTATGTATGTATGTATGTATGTATGCATGCATGCATGCATGTATGTATGTACGTACGCATGCACGCATGCATGCATGTATGTACGTATGTATGTATGTGTGTGTACGTATGTACATACACACGTATGTACGCATGTACGTACACACGTACGTGCGTGTACGTATGTACGCACGCACGCACGTATGTACGCACGCACGCACGCATGTATGTATGTATGTATGTATTATGTATGTATGTATGTACGTATGTACGTATGTGCGTGTACGTATGTACGTACACACGTATGTATGCATGTACGTACGTGCGTGCGTGTACGTATGTACGTATGTACGCACACACGCACGCATGTATGTATGTATGTATGTATGTATGTATGTATGTATGTATGTATGTATGTATGTATGTATGTATGTATGTATGTATGTACAAAATCAATATGTGTCACTACCTACACTGGTGATCGGCATTACTAGGATAGATCATGGGCTGGTTAGCTCAGTACCAGGATAATGTGACATTGTGGGAAATTAGGTCATGGTACCAGCAGCCTGAACATCCAGTGGGACAGCACTATAAAGTCGCCATGAGTGCGCACTGTCACAAGCCGGCACCCACCCTAATAGTTGGTTGTTGGAGTTTTACGTCCTGGCAACACCTAAGGTCATGAATATCAGGAACCCATCCTAATATGATCATAGATGTTGCCAGAATGTACAACCAGAATAAACACAACAAAACAAGCTGTGTGTGCGCGTGCGTTCGTGTGTGTGTGCGTGTTTGTGTGTAAGTAAGTGTGCGTTCGTGTATGTGTATGTGCATTCGTATATGTGTGTGTGCACGTGTGTGCGTGCGTGTAGGTGCGTGTTTGTTCGTGTGTGTGTAAGTAAGTGTGTGTTTGTGTGTATGTTTGTGTGTGTTTGTGCATGTTCGGGTGTGTTTGTGCGTGTTTGTGTGTTTGTTTGTGTGTGTTTGTTGGTGTGCTTGTTCGTGTGTGTCTGTGTTCGTGTGTGTATTTGTGTGTGTTTGTGTGTGTTTGTGTGTGTGTGTATGTGTGTGTATCTGTCTGTGTGTGCTCCGATTCACACTGCTACACTTGCCTACCTCAGGTGCACTTGAGCAGAATGGGAACACGCGTTACAGGCGTAGTATCTAACCACTCAACTCTGTTATATTACGCACAGCTGATATGGGAAAAGACCTTCACAGATTACAGCCGTCTACAATTACTACATCTACTAAATATCGTCTGCTCTCAACCAAGATCACTTGTAGTTAAATGGATGATGATTAAATGCCGAAATCAATCAACAATAACAACAACACCAACAACAGCGTTCTAACTAAATGTCGCCTTGGCGACCGCAGGCGACATTTATCGCGTGCGCACGAACATCGGCGCAGATCAGGTGCGCGTAATTGACGAAATTACCCAGCCCTGCGTGAGTTGAACACTCGGCATCCAACCCGAATTCCACAGCATCAATCCAACTTTCTCTGTTAGTAAAGAAGAAATTAATTAATTAATTAATTAGAGAATTGAACGTGCCGAGTGGTGCTTCCCCATAGGCCAACCGTGGGGTTTGAACCCGCGACCTTTGCACTGCTGGCTGCCCCATAAAGGTGTGTATCGAACGTTTAAAGGGTGTCATGTATTCAGCCCTGTCAAGTAACTCCAGGGTCTTCCTGCACATCAGACGATTACCTAACATGCTGTTTAAAGGGTGTCAGTGTATTCAGCCCTGTCAAGTAACTCCAGGGTCTTCCTGCACATCAGACGATTACCTAACATGCTGTTTAAAGGGTGTCAGTGTATTCAGCCCTGTCAAGTAACTCCAGGGTCTTCCTGCACATCAGACGATTACCTAACATGCCGTTTAAAGGGTGTCAGTGTAATTCAGCCCTGTCAAGTAACTCCAGGGTCTTCCTGAACATCAGACGATTACCTAACATGCCGTTTAAAAAGGTGTCAGTGTAATTCAGCCCTGTCAAGTAACTCCAGTCTTCCTGCACATCAGACGATTACCTAACATGCCGTTTAAAGGTGTTCAGTGTATTCAGCCCTGTCAAGTAACTCCAGGGTCTTCCTGCACATCAGACGATTACCTAACATGCCGTTTAAAGGGTGTAGTGTATTCAGCCCTGTCAAGTAACCCAGGGTCTTCCTGCACATCAGACATTACCTAACGCGTTTAAAGGGTGTCAGTGTATTCAGCCCTGTCAAGTAACTCCAGGGTCTTCCTGCACATCAGACGATTACCTAACATGCCGTTTAAAGGTGGTCAGTGTATTCAGCCCTGTCAAGTCACTCCAGGGTCTTCCTGCACATCAGACGATTACCTAACATGCCGTTTAAAGGGTGTCAGTGTATTCAGCCCTGTCAAGTAACTCCAGGGTCTTCCTGCACATCAGACGATTACCTAACATGCTGTTTAAAGGGTGTCAGTGTATTCAGCCCTGTCAAGTAACTCCAGGGTCTTCCTGCACATCAGACGATTACCTAACATGCCGTTTAAAGGGTGTCAGTGTATTCAGCCCTGTCAAGTAACTCCAGGGTCTTCCTGCACATCAGACGATTACCTAACATGCCGTTTAAAGGGTGTGGTGTATTCAGCCCTGTCAAGTAACTCCAGGGTCTTCCTGCACATCAGACGATTACCTAACATGCCGTTTAAAGGGTGTCAGTGTATTCAGCCCTATCAATAACTCCAGGTCTTCCTGCACATCACGATTACCTAACATGCCTAAAAGGTGTCAGTGTATTCAGCCCTGTCAAGTAACTCCAGGGTCTTCCTGCACATCAGACGATTACCTAACATGCCGTTTAAAGGGTGTCAGTGTATTCAGCCCTGTCAAGTAACTCCAGGGTCTTCCTGCACATCAGACGATTACCTAACATGCCGTTTAAAGGTGGTCAGTGTATTCAGCCCTGTCAAGTAACTCCAGGGTCTTCCTGCACATCAGACGATTACCTAACATGCCGTTTAAAGGGTGTGGTGTATTCAGCCCTGTCAAGTAACTCCAGGGTCTTCCTGCACATCAGACGATTACCTAACATGCCGTTTAAAGGGTGTCAGTGTATTCAGCCCTGTCAAGTAACTCCAGGCTCTTCCTGCACATCAGACGATTATCTAACATGCCGTTTAAAGGGTGCCATGTATTCAGCCCTGTCAAGTAACTCCAGGGTCTTCCTGCACATCAGACGATTACCTAACATGCCGTTTAAAGGGCGTCAGTATATTCAGCCCTGTCAGGAAACTCCATCAGATGCTAACTAACTAACCTTACGTGTTGCTGGTTAGCTCGGTGTCAGGATAATGTGACTGAGTGGGATATCGGGTCATGGTGCTGGCAGCCTGATTTCCCAGTGGGGCAGCACTATAAAATCGCCATGAGTGCGTACTGTCACAAGTCGGTACCCTTCCTGATATGACATTAGATGTTGCTAGGATGTAAAACAACAACAAACAAACAAACCTTACATGTTGCCGGCTGACTCTACACAAGTATTCACATATACTTTATGTCCTGGCAACACCTAAGGTCTGTATTAGGTGTCTACTGAATGCAATTCAAGCCTCTCTATACCCCATTTACTAGTGTTCTCGGTTTGCATTCGCACCAATTACTCCATGTAGCGATCCAGTGTGAATACGAATGTGGTGTTCTCTGTGGCAGAGTGGTTAGAGTATCTGACTTTTTTCTAGGACTCCTAATCTGACGATTGGTGGTTCGATTCCCCGTGCTCCCCCCTCCCACCTCTGCCAATTTGGATTTCCATCGGTGTGTATAACTTACAGCATCATCAAAGGCTGGTTGCTCTCATACCATGTCTATGTGGTGTGGGAGGTTAAAAATCCATTGGGTCAGTAAAAGTGTAGGCTCAGACTTTCTATCGCCTAACTGTCTAATGGTGAAAACAAGTCTATTCAGACGTATCCATGATAGGTAATATAAATCTACGAGAAAAATGTGCCATTTCCAATACAAATAGCGAAAAGTCGCCACATCCCTCATAAGCATCCCATGTACAGTAAGACCTCTCTAAATCGACCGATAATGGGAACGACTTTAAATGGTCCATTTAGGTAGGTGGTCAGTTTAGGGAGTTTTTTTTATATCATTACAATGATATTGTATGGGCGATAGTTTGGGACCCAAATAAAGCAATCCATATAGGCACATATGTGGAGGTGGTCGATTAGAGAGGTGTTACTGTATATGGAATCCTGCTTTGCTATGTACTAAGGCTTGATGGCACCACTCTTGGGAGGCCTACCTAGTTTATCAATGCATTGTATTCCTATGTATCCAAATCCTCCGTGCCATACTGTACCAGCTCTATGTATTGTTAAACAATGCACCACTCCCCACCCTGCCTACCAGTGCTCACCTGTGCTTTATCCCCAATATTTTCTTTCCTATACAACTTCTATAGTCATATCCAAATTGCAACACAGCGTCTTCTATCGGATTAGTTCTCGTCGTTGGTTGGTTGTTGGGAGTTTCACGTCCTTACAATATCTAAGGTCATATCTGGACGGGTACCGACTTGTGACAGTACCCACCCATGGCGACTTTACAGTGCCGCTCCACTGGGAGACCAGTCTACGAGCACCATGACTGTTCCCACTCAGTCACATTATCCTGACATTGAGCCAACCAGTCCTTGCCCCTATCCTAATAATGCCGAGCGACTCGCTAGGAAGTGACAAGTATGAATTTTTAAGTCATTGGTTTGACTCGACTATGGTTCGAACCAGTGGGTTCGAATCCCACAATCTACCAAAGCGGAGTTCTCGTCGGAACTCGTGAGATATATATATGCACGTCACACAGCGGAATGAACTACAGGAAGAGCTTAATTGGCCAAGGATTACACCTAATGGCTTCTAGTTCTCGGAATGACCGCCCGTTATTCCACGCCCCATTAGCACCGAGTGAAGAGGTCTTGCTAGAGCTGGTTCCCACAACCCCGATTCCACTGCTCATTTAACTAAAAGCCATTAAATTAGATTGCTTTCGGCTGGTACTAGCGACGGCTGCACTGCTGGAAATTCACCGTTCAAAATCGCCAAAATTTCTTCAAAAAATAAAATCTAAATCATGGTGTTCTTCTCAATGAAGAAGTTGTAATTACAAATGTCTTTCAGATAACCTTCCTTTTCATGTAAATGTGGTTCCCTGTATGAGATCGCTTGGAGTCAAAGGGCACCATTACTTAAAGTTGCATAGTCCAATGGTTTTGAGATTGTCATTTTTCTGAGATCATTATTTTGAATTAATTGTTACGATTTACCTTACTTTAGTTTGAAGTAACTTTTATTTTAAATGGCTAACTGCTGAGATATTTTAAGTGTAAATGTGTCAAATTAGTTTTAGCAAGCACGCCAAAACTCTGACACCATAGGCTTCTGCAGGAACATGTTCTATTAAATTGGCTCAGTATTCCCCTCTGTGTGGCGACAAATGCTTTAAAAGTGCATCAGTATCTAAGTTAGATATGTAGAATCAAATCTAGATAATTGTTTTGCTTTTGAAAATTTGATGCTTCATCGGACTATGCAGCCTTAAATTGGGATTTAAATTAAAAAAAAGGTCAATGAATGAATAGCAAAACGCCACAGAAGCAGATCAGGCAGGAACGCTGGATAAGCGGTGCAGACCCGACGGGTAACCAACTTCCGTCTGAGTAATTAGGGGAGAACGCAATTGCCCCTGGTGAGCGCTTCGGTAACTAAGCGGCACCATCAAAGATAAAAAAATAAGACATGTTATATATTTCCAAGCTATCTATTTTAGACTCTTTAGATTTACCTAAAAGTATAGCTTGTTTTATTTAATGACGCCTCTACAGCACATCGATTTTCGTATCATCGACTATTGGACATCAAACATAAGCTCATTCTGACATATTTCTTTGGAGGAAACCTGCTGCCGCCACATAGGCTTCTTCTTTAGTTAGACTTACCAACCCTAGTTACATTTGTTTCTGGCCCATATTGATTAATCAGCGTTTTGGGGTTAGACCGATGAAAAACGTACAGAATGGCCAGAAGCGGCTCCTGCCAGGTTTGTTTCAATCACTCACCGTAATCATCATGGTACCGAATATTGATGACGTAGTCTCTCTTGGGTATTATTACGTGCTATGGGTTAAGCGACTCACCTGAAAAGCAAGAAAAGTTTTATTAATCAAAATGTCATTACTAAATGGTAATATTTAATGTTTGTTGTATTACGTCCTAGCAACATCAAAGGTCATATCAGGACGGGTACCGATTTGGGACAGTGCGTACTCATGGCAACTTTATAGTGCTGCCCCACTGGGAGACCAGGCCACCAGCACCATGACCTGATATCCCACTCAGTCACATTATCCTGACACTGAGCCAACCAGTCCCTGCCCTATCCTAATAAGGGTGAGTGCCTGGCTAGGAAGCGACAAGTATCAATTTTTAAGTCATTGGTTTGACTCGACCAGGGTTTGAAGCCACAAACCAATGGGTTCTCCCAGAACAGGAGATGGACGCTCAACTCATTCAGCATTCCTGTCTGGTCAGGTAATATTTAATAATACTGTCATCTATATTGCTACATTAGTTCATTACATAGGGGAAATTTCAAGCTAGACAATTGATCTTCCTCATTTCAGTGCTCTTTACCATATCCTAGTAAAGTCGAGTGCCAGGTTAGGAGTCGACAAGTATACAATTTTAAAGTTCAGAGTTGAGATCATACAATTTCACACACGGGAAGCAGCCGCTTACCTCATTCGGTCATCTTGACTCTTTATATAACCCCCCTCCCCCCCCCCCCCCAACAAAAAACCCCTTTATTTTATTTAATAGTAAAGGTCTCCAGCCAGTAACTTATAAGTAGTGCCTCAGACAGGAAAATTTTGATGGATCCTGTGTCCAATATCAATAAATGCAATTAAAGAACATTTCTCTGGCGATCTATGTTCAGATGTTTGTTTCTTGTGGTTTTATATCCTAGCAACATCTTGGGTAATATCAGGACAGGTACCAACTTGTGCCAGTGTACAGTAATGACGATTGTTATAGTGCTGCCCCACTGGGAGACCAGCCTGCCAGTACCATGACATGATATCCCACTCAGTCACATTATCCTGATACTGAGCAAACCAGTAGTCGGTACCCGTCCTGATATTACCTGAGATGTTGCTAGGATGGTAAAACCCCAACATTCAAAAGTATGTAGTAGCTTGCCGCTCACAAGTCGGTACCCTTCCTGATATGACCTTAGATGTCATTAGGATGGTAAAACCCCAACAAACATTTAAAATTCTGTAGTAGGTTGCTGCTCACATACACAGACAAACCGGCAGATGGTGGCTTCACGCGGCACTTCAAGTTCCACCAGTGTGACTTGGAGCAGGCCCAGTTCTAATTACCAGTGTTTGCTAAGCTGAGCTGTCAACTCAGATTGCCTAGATCGGATGTGGACTACTTACTTAGTCTTCCGCTTCGACATAATATTGATTACCGCTTAGGGCATGTGGTGGTGGTGGTAGGGGTGGTGGTGGTGGTGGGGGTGGTAGAGGGGTTCCTCTCCACTGTGCATGTATCTACTGCTGCACTAAGGATGGGAGTGGAGAGGAAACCCCACTACTGCTGCACTGTGGATGGGGAAAGGGGTATTCCTCCTCTCCACTGTGCATGTCTCTACTGCTGCACTATGGATGGGGGGGGGGGGGGGGGGTTGCTCTCTCCACTACATATCTCTACTGCTGCACTATGGCTGCGCGGGGGGCGGTTCCTCCTCTGCACTGTGCATGTCTCTACTGCTGCACTAAGGATGGGGGTTCTCCTCTCTACTGTGCATGTATCTATTGCTGCACTAAGGATGGTGGAGGGGGGGGGGGGGGGTTCTCCTCTGCACTGTGCATGTCTCTACTGCTGCACTATGGGGATGGGGGGGGGGGGGGGTGCCTCCTCTGCACTGTGCATGTCTCTCTACTACTGCACTATGGATGGGGGGTGGGGGGGGGGGGTCCTCCTCTGCACTGGCATTGTCTCTACTGCTGCACTATGGATGGGGGGGTTCTCCTCTGCACTGTGCATTGTCTCTACTGCTGCACTATGGATGGGGGGGGTCCTCCTCTGCACTGTGCATGTCTCACTGCTGGCTGCAACTATATGGATGGGGGGGGCACTCCTCTGGTGTGCATGTCACTACTCTGCACCTATGGATGGGGGGGGGGTCCTCCTCTGCACCGTGCATGTCTCTACTGCTGCACTATGGATGGGGAGGGTTCTCCTCTGCACTGTGCATGTCTCTGCGCACATGGATGGGGGGGGGGGTTGCTCCTCTCCACCGTACATGTCTCTACTGCTGCACTATGGATTCGGGGGGGGGGGGGGGGGGGGGGTCCTCCTCTGCACTGTGCATGTCCGGGACTACTGCACTATGGATGGGGGGGGGGTCCTCCTCTGCACTGTGCATGTCTCCAACTACTGCACTATGGATGGGGGGGTGTCCTCCTCTGCACTGTGCATGTCTCTACTGCTGCACTATGGATGGGGGAGGGTTCTCCTCTGCACTGTGCATGTCCTCTACTGCTGCACTATGGATGGGGGGGGGGGCTCCTCCTCTGCACTGTGCATGTCTCTACTGCGCACTAAGGATGGGGGTGGGGGGTTCTCCTCTCCACTGTGCAAGTATCTATTGCTGCACTAAGGATGGGGGGGAGAGGGTGGTGGTTCTCCTCTCCATTGTGCATGTCTTACTGCTGCACTACTATGGACTATGGTGGTGGTGTTTCTCCTCTCCTCTCTACTGCGCATGTCTCTACATTACTAAGGATGATGGGGGGGGGGGGGGGGGGGGTGTTTCGCCTCTCCACTGCATCTCTACTGCGGTACTAAATAATGGGGGGGGGGGGGTTCTCCTCTCCACAGTCCATCTCTACTGCGGTACTAAGGGTTGGGGGGGGGGCGCATTTCTCCTCTACTGTGCATGTGCATGTCTCTACTGCGGTACTAAGGATGGTGGGGTGTTTCTCCTCTCCACTGTGCATGTCTCCACTGCTGCACTAAGGATGTATGTGTGTGTAGGGGGGCGGGGTTCCTCCTCTCCACTGTGCATGTCTCTACTGCGGTACTAAGGATGGGGGAGGGGGGCGCGTTTCTCCTCTACTGTGCATGTCTCTACTGCAGTACTAAGGATGGTGGGGTGTTTCTCCTCTCCACTGTGCATGTATCTATTGCTGCACTAAGGAGGGGGGGCGGTCCTCTCCACTATGCATATCTCTACTGCTACACTAAGGATGGGTTCCTCCTCTCCACTGAAGAGATGCCCCCCCTTAAATTAAATAAATAAAATTAAAACCCAAATATATTGAAGAGATAACCCCCTCCGCCCCACCCCCCAAATTAAATCAAATTAAAACCCGAATAGATTGAACAGATGACCTCCTCACGCCACTCACCCACCCACCCAAAAAAGAGGTCACATTGTCAACGCGGCGTGGCTATTGCGCACTATTGGTTGAACTAATCTGCTAATCACACCCACCCTCCACAGGGCTTCACATCAGCGCGATCACGTGATCTAATCTCCGCGTCTCTCGGACGCGGCCGACAATGTCCGGTTTCAGTTTTATCCCCGGTACCAGGTTCAAAGAGACGGCGATAAAACGCCCCACTGCCGGCTCTGTTCAAGGGCCCCGTGGTGTAACAACACATGTGCCTTCACCATTCTCCACTAATCTTTCACCGTTACATTTGACAACAAAATTTAAAGCTGCAGAGTCCAATGAAATATCAAATTCTCAAAACCAAACCAATTATCTAGATTTGATTTTACATATCTAACTTAGATACTGATGCACTTATTAAGCATTTGTTTCTGCGTACAAGGCAATACTGAGTCAATTTAACAGAACCTGTTACTGCAGAAGTATATGGTGTCAGAGTTTTAGCAAGCTTGCCAAAACTAATTTTCCATGTTTGCACTCAAAATATCTCAAAAGTTAACCATTTAAAACAAAAGTAACTTTGAACTAATGTAAAGTCGATACTAGTGATCGATCTAATATATTTATCGCAGAAAAAATACAGAAATTCAAAACCATCGGACTATGCAACTTTAATATCTACTTGGGAAATGTGTTGACACTATTAGTCTTCGGATTTTATTTCAGGACCAGCGAAAATGTCACACACTGGCGACGGGGCCTTCGATGATGTCTGCAAGATTAGTTGATTAATATTACCATCACTATATATCTCTCATTATAATATATATATTACTACTACTAATGTGTGTGTGTTTTAGTTTTTTTACATCCTAGCAACATCTAAGGTCATATCAGGACGCGTACCGACTTGTTACAGTGCGCACTTATGGCGAATTTATAGTGCTTCCCCACTTGGAAATCAGGCCACCAGTACCATGACCTGATATCCCACTCAGTCACATTATCCTGACACTGAGCCAACCAGCCCTTGTCCTCTCCCATTAATGTTGAGCGCCAGGCTAGGAAGCAACAAGTATCAATTTTTAAGTCATTGGTTTGACTCGACAGGGAACCAAACTCCCAACCTTCCGCACGCAATGCCCGCGCTCTACCGATTAGGCCACTGCGCCCAGTACTACTACTAATACTAGTACTAATAATAAGATAGAACAATCAAGTAAGCCGACGGTATGGCTGACTGGGTGGATCGTAGAATGATCGGATGCCGTGTTGGAGGTTGGGAGGGAACCAGTGGTCCGCAACTTGTTCATCAAAGGCTGTGGTATGTGATGACCTAGTCCTATCTGTGGGAAGGTGCATATAAAAGACCCCTTGCTGTTTATCGGAAAGAGTAGCCTATCTGGCATCAGCGACCCCCACCAAAGAAATATGTCAGCATGTTTGACGTCCAATAGCCGATGATAAAAATAAATGCGCTCTAGACGCATCGTTAAATAAAACAAACTTTACTGGAGATTGTGGCATCAATCGCCCATCGAGTCAAACTAATAATTTACACACAAATTATATTGTTTGATGCTGGACACTTTTAGTATAAGGAAGGACTGGTTTGTTTAAATGTCAAGATAATGTTACTGAGTAGAATATCAGGTCATGGTCCCAGGAGCACAATATCCCAGTGGGCAGCACTGTAATGTCAGCACGCATATGCACTGGCACAAGTGGGTACCGATCCTGACATGGCATTGGATGTTACTAGGACGCAAAACCAAATCAAACTGTAGAACCAACAATTACTAACTAGATGTACAACCAAATCAAACCATCAGAGACAATGATTACTGAATTGATCTAAACCAAATCAAACCAAATCAAACCATTGAATCAACGATTACTGACTAGATATAAAACCAAATCAAACCATAAAACCAATGATAACTGACTAGATGCAAAACCAAATCAAACTGTAGAACCAACAATTACTAATTAGATGCATAACCAAATCAAACCATAGAACCAATGATTACTGACTAGATCTAAAACCAAATCAAACCATAAAACCAATGATTAATGACTAGATCTAAAACCAAATCAAACCATAGAACCAACGATTACTGACTAGATCTAAAACCAAATCAAACCATAGAACCAACGATTACTGACTAGATCTAAAACCAAATCAAACCATAGAACCAACGATTACTGACTAGATATAAAACCAAATCAAACCGTAGAACCAACAAATTACTGACTAGATCTAAAACCAAATCAAACCATAGAACCAACGATTACTGACTAGATCTAAAACCAAATCAAACCGTAGAACCAACAATCACTGACTAGGTCTAAATTTTCTCTCAAATCTTCTACACAGTGGATACCTGCAGCTGTCGACACTTTTACAAGGACTCAATCACCGGTGTGAGGTGGCTAAAAATGGTTCAGCCATCAGCGTGTGGCAGGTATTGTGTAGCAGTGCTAATGCAACTGACATCCCCAGTCCAATTAACAGCTCAGCTGTCAATAGCCCTTCTTTAACTGCAGCCGAGTCCTATGGCGAACAGCTTATGGTTAGGATGAGAACGCAAGACACCCAACCACACCCACACGCACACCCACACCCACACTCACATCCACCCACCCACCCATTCATTCACTCGCCCACCCACCCACTTACTCACACCCACTCACAATGCACACTCACAAAATCGCAATTCCCGTCAAATTAGGCTTACCCGTCAAATCACTAATGATATTCGAAAACAATGGTTTTTCTTTTAAAACACCTTCCCCCTCCACACTAACCCACTTTACTACCTACCCCCATCACCCCCCCCCCCCCCCCCCCCACCCATCCCATAAAAACACGGACCAGACAGGATGGCCGAATGAGTTTTGGTAGGTTGTGGAATTCGTAGCGCGAACCCTGGTTGAGTCAAAGCAATGACCTAAAAATTGTATAAATTGTCACTTCCTAGCCAGGTGATTGGCATTATTAGGATAGGGCAAGGACTGGTAGGCTCAGTGTCAGGATAATGTGACCGAGTGGGATATCAGGTCATGGTGCTCCTGGCCTGGTCTCCCACTCCCAGTGAGGCAGCACAATAAAGTCGCCATGAGTGCGCACTGTCACAAGTCGCTACCTGTCCTGATATGACCTTAGATGTTGTCAGGACATAAAACTCCAACAACCAACCAACCCTTCTTTAACTGCAGCCGAATCCTATGGCGAACAGTACAGAGAATTGTTTGGATCAGAACGCAAGACACCCAACCACACCCACACGCCCATCCACCCACCCACCCACCCATCAACTTACTCACCCTCATGCATACTCACCCACAGGCACTCACAAAAACACAATTTCCCGTCAAATTAGGCCTACCGTCAAATCACATACGATATTTGAAAACAATGATTTTTCCTTTTAAAACAAAGTTGAGCGTCCCACTGAGACCGTTTTATTACCACATCACCTCCCACGCGCACACCTTTAAATATACGATGGGAAACTCACTTTTAGATTAACAATGATGGTTTTTTTTAATTTAATGTTTTATTTAACAATGAATTCTTGAAACCTAATATCGAGGCTTCGTGTCAATTAACATCATGGGTTCGATCTCTTTTAATTATTCAATAATGAAAAATGCACGCCAATTCATTAGTTAAATGTCTTCCACAAGAGTTCTACTAAAATGGAATGGTTAAACAATAGCGAGCGAAGAATATTCAATACTCGCGCAATATAACACTCCTCCTGTGACACCTAAATTCCTGTGAGATTCAAAATAATATATTAAACAGAGATTTCGACGATATTACTAATGGCCGGATTGACTGACTTATTGATTGTAGCTCCAGCAACCGACTCTGTACGATAAGACATTGTACGATAAGACATTGTACTGTAAACAGATAAGAATGGGCCAATGGAACCCCCCCCCCCCCCCACAGATGTGATGAGAAGTCGCTCCCACCACCCCCACCACATATTAAAGAGGCCGTCCACACCCACCCAACCCCATATTAAAAAGGGGGTTGCTGCCCACCCAAACGCCATATTATTATTAAATAGACAGCCCTCACAAACCTACACAGCACATTAAATAGGGAGTCCCCACAGACACCACATTAAATAGGGAGTCCCCACAGACACCACATTAAATAGGGAGTCCCCACAGACACCACAATAAATAGGGAGTCCCCACAGACACCATATTAAATAGGGAGTCCCCACAGACACCATATTAAATAGGGAGTACCCGCCCACACACCATATTAAAATTTTAATAGGGAATTCCCAACCACCCATGCCCCATATAGGACAGGTAGTTCCCAGCCACCCACCATATATGACAGGTAGTCCAAAACCACCGCACCCCATATTAAACAGTGAGTCCCTACCCCAACACCATATTAAATAGGGACTCCTCAATCACCTGTACCCCATATATGACAGGTAGTCCAAAACCACCCACCGGCATCCCATATTAAATAGGGAGTCCCCACCCACACATACACTCCATATATGATACTTGATAGGGAGTACCCAGCTACCCCGGCCTGTATAATACTATAGGGAGTCCCCTAAACCTATTACATATATCTGATACTTCTTGGTAGGGAATCTCACAAACTCTGGCAGACCCCCCCCCCCCCCCCCCCCCGCGGGAACAAGCTAATTTACAACTGACGCAGTGTCACGTCTTATTAAATATATATAGTCTTTGAACTATAATATAAATATACAGTAAAACCTCTTTAAATCGATCGACCATGGGACCGATTTTAAGTGGTCCATTAAGGGAGATGGTCTGTTTAGGGAGTTAGAATATCCTTACAATGGTATTGTTGAGATCCAAATAAAGCGATCGATATATGGGAGTGGTCGATCTGTGGAGGTGGTCGGTTAGAGAGCTTTTACAGTGTGCGCGTATATGTATGTATATATAGTTAGATAATGAAATAACATATCTGGTTGGGCAAAGGCGCCACAGACAGCAAGTCCACCCAGCCCAACTAAGTGTTTGTGAGGGCTGTCATGACACACATATCAGCAAGAATACGCTCAGACAACGGCAAGCAAATATATTTAAATACGGTGTCGGATGACCAATCCCCCCTGGTTTTTATCTCTTCAAGCGAAGCCCCCTGCATTGCCAGGAAAGTGCAGCCACCTCAGCGTAAAGAGTGGCAGGAATAGCTATCAGAGTTATGGCCTGAGACCTCAGCAAAATGCTTAATGGTTGCCTGTAGGGCATCATAAGACAATGTAGATAAGGTGCCATCTGAGGAGCGCACCAGAAAGGCTGGTGCGTCCCCAGACACTGGAAGTTCAGAAAAGTGCTTGGTAAGCCAATGAACTGCACATAAATCGGAATTGACCACCTTAGCGACTGGTAACAATAGTTCACGTTGTTGAAACTGAATAGTCTTAGACTTCCTAACAGTAATAATAACTCCCCAATCATAGAATGTGAAGTCTTTGTGTAACAACATAGAGTCTGATGAGGTAAGCCGACACTTCCTCAAAAGGGCATAAAAACCCGTTGACAAGGCAGCCCTGGTGGCTGTATGTCCCATGGAGTGTGAGAAATAAGAAAACATTAGAATGAATTCTTTATGTCATAAGGGGGCAGCTCTTTTGACTGCACAGCCGAGCTTGCGTTTTGCCCCACTGAGAACAGTTTTAATAACATGTGATTGGTAATCAATAGGTGAAGCGCCCTCAGCTTTGAGAACAAAATTGAGAGCACTAAGATAATTAGTGATAGAAGAATATTTCAAAAGTTTTGATAACCAGGTTATATATAATGCCACCTGGGTAGAGGTGCACAGTGTAGGCAGAAGAAGGGCTGCAAATTCCTCAATGAATCGCATGTAGGTGCACTCCTGCATGCTATGTGTCAGCTTCAAATTTGGCGCATAGTAATGATCCTGCAAGACCTTCATGTCCTGGCACAAGCCTAGAAATTAATAAACTAACTGTCATACGTAATGAAAGAAAAATTAATAACGTGGCAATAATGTTGTTAACCAAAGAGATAATGGCAGCAGAGTATATTGGCTGCATCAACCAAATTAATGCGGATTTTGGTTCTTTGATCAGGGCACCTGCTCAAAGAGTCGCAGATAGAGTTCCTATCACTTCGGACAATTGCTGAGGATATTTCAAAATTGTAATCGCAGGATAACCAGTTCTTTAACCCATCTCATAATTAATTCATTTTTGGATTTTCCGGAATTTAGGGCAGACTGGACGACTGTACTGTCATAAATATTATTGAGCGATCGCGCCAGGAGGACTGTCATCTGGCTGAGGCGCCCATCACCACCCACATTTGTCTAACGTTAATATGCGCATCTGCGCATGCGTCATGAGACGGCGCGCAATGATGACCAATTTCTTCCGAAAGGCTAGCTGCGGCCTGCGTATCGAAGGCCCCAGTGCACCAGTCGTTCAAGTAAATCTAGCCGAAACCGCAGTTAGACGCATATATCTGTATAGACTGAGAATATTGGTGCATGTCTGCCTAGAATTTTTGCATAACAGTTGAAATGGTCTATAAATGATAGCCACCACTGGATTTCTTGTCTAAATAAGTCAGTTAATCGTAGGGGGTGATATGGGAGTTTTAACGCGCCTATGCCCTCGTTTCAAGGTTATTATTGCCGGAAGTGATAGTGAGGATAAGCTCTCACTACCTATAAAGTACTTTCTCATGGCATGCGTATCAAACAGCCTCTGATAACCAAGTCCAACTCCCGGCCTTCACGAGGCGAAACTGTTTCTACTGACGGGAGAAGGGGCAAAGGCGGATCTCTGGCGCCTCAAAACCAGATGCTTCGGGCAGGTGGGGCTCGTCAATCTTGGCTGACTGCTCATCTAGGAGAAGGTAAACTCTGATTTAAAACCCCCGCTGCCGTGCGGCTAGTCCCATTTATGGGAAGACCAGAAGTTGGTAGTGCACACCAGCGGCCATACCGACTCAATTGTCGGCCTAAACTAAGTGCGGTGCACATCAACTTTGTTGGTGTGGTCAGGGGATGTCACCCCTTCAAGTGCATGAAGACTGGAGCAGCAGATGAGTTAGAAGATCAATAGCTTTGAAGGTGTAACAGCAAGATGATGTGGCTCATCAGGGCACACTCTGACAAAGATGAGTAAGTGGCCAGTCACCTTGGAAAGGAAGGGGAACCTACCAAGTATTTACCCATAGTAAGCAATGGTAATTAATGGAAGCAAATTTAGAGATGGAGACAACTCTGGTCCCTCTGCGGGGAAGCCTTCTAATAGCTACAGTGGAGGCACCTTTCCTTCAACTATTAAGAAACCTAGTAATGACAATGTAAACCCAAAGCCTAAAATAGGAAGGTATGCATCTGATGTCAGGCAACTGAAAACTGGAGGAAAGGTGCTAAAGATTGGTACATGGAATGTACGAACATTGTACAAACCAGGCCGATATGACAACCTGAAAGTGGAAATGACAGCGCTAAACCTTGACATCCTAGGTATAGCTGAGACGAGATGGACGGGTGACGGGAGGATAGGTGATAGTGAGGTAGATATGATATATTCTGGAGATGAAAAACATCAGTATGGCGTTGGAATTATGATGAAGAAGTCCATTGCCGCCACAATGATTGGATTCTGGCCAGTATCTGACAGAATTATTATGATGAAGCTGAGGGGAAAACCGTTCAATATAAACATTCTGCAAGTTTATGCACCAACCTCAGATCACGATGATGAAGAAGTCAACGAGTTCTATGACAGCATCAAAAAGGTAATGGAATACACCAAGTCTGGAGAAATAACAATTGTTATGGGCGATTGGAATGCGAAAGTTGGAGAACAACATGAATATCCAGTAACAGGAAGATTTGGCTTAGGTGAGAGAAATGATCGTGGTGAATACTTGATAAATTTCTGTTTGACATCAAAACTAGTAATTGCTAACACCTTATTTGAACATCCAAAGAGAAGACTATATACATGGAAGAGCCCTGGTGATGTATGTCGGAACCAGATCGATTACATTCTTGTCAACCAACGATATCGAAATTGTATCAAACAGGCAAGGACATATCCAGGTGCTGACATATGTTCGGATCATAATCCAGTAGTAATCAGTATGGTAGTGAAATTGAAACAGCAGAACAAAATTAAAAACAACATTCAAATGGATATGAACATGTTAAAAGATGCAAAATACAGAACTAAGTATAATGTCTCTGTTCATAACAAATTCAGTGTACTGATGAATGAAGAAACTCCTCAGAGAGAGTATAACAACATTGAAATGGAATGGGAAGCTCTCAGAGAAAGCATGGTCAAGTCAGCAGAGGAGGTGTTACCAAATAAAAAACGAGAGACAAAGCAATCATGGATGACGCAAACCATACTAGAAAAGATGGCAGAAAGGAAGAAAGTGAAAACCACTGATCCACCTAAATACAAACACCTGAAGAATGAAATAGAAGATGAATGCAAAAAAGCTAAAGATGAATGGTGGAATAAGAAGTGTGAAGTAGTGGAACAACTTGAGTCTCAACATCGTTCAAGAGAGATGCACAAGAAAGTGAAAGAGATAACAGGTCAAGGATACAGACAGAGAAGCAGTAAATGTATCAAGAACAAAGACGGCAAAATGCTCTTTGAAGAAGATGAAATAAAGTCCAGATGGGAAGAATATGTAAACAAACTATAAATGATGACAGAGGGAACCCACCCACAATTGAGAAAGAAGATGGGAATATTATATTAATATCAGAGGTTGAGAAGGCTATCAATGATCTAAAGGCAGGTAAGGCTCCTGGAAGTGACCAGATAACATCAGAAATGATAAAAGGACTAGATGAAGTGGGGATTCAAATCATTCATAAGCTAGTAACTGACATCTATGAGACTGGATTTATACCATTGAATATGAATGAATCCATATTTGTACGACTCCCAAAGAAGCTAAAACCAACATTGTGTACTGAGTACAGAACACTAAGCCTGATGAGTCATATGTTGAAGATGATCCTGAAAATAATTTTACTGAGAAACAGACAGAAAATTGAAGAACAAATCAGTAACGTACAAAGTGGGTTTATATCTGGAAGAGGTACACGTGAAGGGATTTTCAATATGAGAATGATTTGTGAACGTTATTGTGAAGTGAACCAGGATGTTTATGCCTGCTTTATTGACTATGAGAAGGCCTTCGACCGAGTCAATCATGAACTGTTAATCAAATGTTTACAAGATATTGGTGTCAATGGCAAAGACATTAAACTAATTGTGAACTTATACTGGACACAACGTGCATTTATAAAAATGGAGCAGGGCCTATCGGATGAAGTTATGATTAAACGAGGAGTTCGACAGGGGTGTGTATTGTCACCATGTCTATTTAACCTGTACACAGAGATGATTTTCAGACACATTGAAGATTGCAAGGGAGTGACAATAGGTGGCATGAACATCAACAATCTTAGATATGCCGATGACAGTGTAATACTAGCAGACAGTGAGAAAAACCTACAAGATATAGTGAATAGAATCAATAAAGCTGGAATACTATTCAACATGAAGATGAATGCCAGGAAGACCAAAACAATGGTTATAAGTAAAAAGACAGATAAACCAAATGTCAATATAACCATAGATGGCACAAACATAGAACAAGTATCCGAATTCATATATCTCGGACAAAAGATTACAAATGATGGGAGATGTGAGGAAGAAATTAAAAGAAGGATAACAATAGCCCGAACAACATTCTCCAAAATGTATAGAGTGTTAACATCAAGTAAGATATTAATACAAACAAGGAAGCGTATTCTTCAGTGTTATGTGTGGTCTACTCTAATGTATGGGGCAGAGACATGGACAATCTCTAAGAAAATGTACAAACGTTTAGCAGCATTTGAGATGTGGACTTATCGAAGGATGATGAAAATATCATGGACAAAGAAGATCACCAACAAAGAAGTTCTCAGAAAAATTAAAAATAAGAAAAGCTTGTTTGCCACTATACAGACAAAGAAACTTATTTATTTTGGCCACATCATTCGTCAGAGTTCAATATACCGTACATTGTTGGAAGGGAAGGTGAATGGCAGCAGAGGGAGAGGGAGACCAAGAACATCATGGTTTACAAATATTTCACAGTGGACAGGCTTGAATTATTCACAGTCTATCAGAACAGCACAACATCGGGACAAGTGGAGAACCATTGCATCCAACCCTCGACTAGAGGATGGAACTATTGATTGATTGATGCCCTCGTAAATCCTGCTGCAGAAAGAATGGCCTCTGCGGACGACCATGGCACAATGTGCCAGCCGACCGGCGAGGCATTCCAGTTGGCGCCTAGACGCCTTACGCATAGTCAGAAGTGGTTTGAGGTGGTTCTTCAATTTATCAATTTTATCCTGTGGTAGCCAAAGTTGCAAGGATATAGTGTCAATTTCTATACCTAAAAAAAAACGTGTGCACTGGGCAGGTGACCTGATTTTATCGAAATTAATGTAGAAACCTAGTCTACGCAAAATTTTAATAATGGTTTCCTTGTGCTGGGTGCATGTCGCCCAATCGCAACCAAGGTTTGCAAAATCATCTAGGTAATTGCGTAATGAAATCGCCAATTTTTGTGGAAAATAAAGGGGCTGGAGGACAAGCCCATACACATTCTATTGTCTAAATATAATTGGGGACCAGTACCGAAGTCAAAGGAGATTCCTTGTTTCGGACGGTCCAAGGGGTGGATAGTGACTGAACGATAAGCGTTCTTAATGTCTGTAATGGCAATATAATCATGTTTAGCCATTTGGTTAACCAAGGAGTCAACGCCCTTGTAAGAAAAACGATGTGCAACTTTGTCTACATAATTATTAACAGAATGTAAGTAAGGCTTTGAACAATCGACAACAAGTCGGTAGCTGTCAATTGATAACTTCAAAACGCAGAACATATTATGAACAGAATCTGGCTGACGCGTCGTCGTACTAATGTAGCCGCTGTCGAGCTCTTTGACTAATTTATCATGAACAAATAATTTTTCGTCAGGTGTCAATTTAAAGGATGACGGGCAGGGGTAATTAGAGCGACAATCAGTTAATTGTTGTTGTTTGTTGTTGTTGTACGTCCTAGCAACATCTAAGGTCATATCAGGACGGGTACCGACTTGTGACAGTGAGCTTGTTTGTTGCTTGTTTGTTGTTTTATGTCCTAGCAACATCTAAGGTCATATCAGGACGGGTACCGACTTGTGACAGTGCGCACTCATGGTGACTTTATAGTGCTGCCACACTGGGAAACCAGGCCACTGGCACCATGACCTGGTATCCCACTCAGTCACATTATCCTTACTCTCAGCACACCAGTCCTTACCCTGTCCTAATAATGCCGAGCACCTGGCTAGGAAGCAATAAGTATCAATTTTTAAGTCATTGGTTTGACTCGACCAGGGTTCGAACCCACGACCCCACGATCTACCGGCACGGGAGACTGACGCTCTAACTCACTCGGCCATCCCGTCTGGTGTATCAGTTAATTACATGAAAGCCAAATACAAAGCCATGAAGAATATAGTCCCAATTTGCAAGTGTCTGAGTTACACGATAGCGAGACGTGAAAGGTTTTGGTATTGTTTTATGTCCCAGGTCAACTGGGGTGACCAGCAAGTGGGTCATCTACCGGCACGGGAGACTGATGCTCTAACTCACTCGGCCATCCTGTCTGGTATATCAGTTAATTACATGAAAGCCAAATACAAAGCCATGAAGAATATAGTCCCAATTTGCAAGTGTCTGAGTTACACGATAGCGAGACGTGAAAGGTTTTGGTATTGTTTTATGTCCCAGGTCAACTG
>CM059193.1:70751416-70776762 GCA_030323885.1 Branchipolynoe longqiensis
TAATGATGACAGAGGGAACCCACCCACAATTGAGAAAGAAGATGGGAATATTATATTAGTATCAGAGGTTGAGAAGGCTATCAATGATCTAAAGGCAGGTAAGGCTCCTGGAAGTGACCAGATAACATCAGAAATGATAAAAGGACTAGATGAAGTGGGGATTCAAATCATTCATAAGCTAGTAACTGACATCTATGAGACTGGATTTATACCATTGAATATGAATGAATCCATATTTGTACGACTCCCAAAGAAGCTAAAACCAACATTGTGTACTGAGTACAGAACACTAAGCCTGATGAGTCATATGTTGAAGATGATCCTGAAAATAATTTTACTGAGAAACAGACAGAAAATTGAAGAACAAATCAGTAACGTACAAAGTGGGTTTATATCTGGAAGAGGTACACGTGAAGGGATTTTCAATATGAGAATGATTTGTGAACGTTATTGTGAAGTGAACCAGGATGTTTATGCCTGCTTTATTGACTATGAGAAGGCCTTCGACCGAGTCAATCATGAACTGTTAATCAAATGTTTACAAGATATTGGTGTCAATGGCAAAGACATTAAACTAATTGTGAACTTATACTGGACACAACGTGCATTTATAAAAATGGAGCAGGGCCTATCGGATGAAGTTATGATTAAACGAGGAGTTCGACAGGGGTGTGTATTGTCACCATGTCTATTTAACCTGTACACAGAGATGATTTTCAGACACATTGAAGATTGCAAGGGAGTGACAATAGGTGGCATGAACATCAACAATCTTAGATATGCCGATGACAGTGTAATACTAGCAGACAGTGAGAAAAACCTACAAGATATAGTGAATAGAATCAATAAAGCTGGAATACTATTCAACATGAAGATGAATGCCAGGAAGACCAAAACAATGGTTATAAGTAAAAAGACAGATAAACCAAATGTCAATATAACCATAGATGGCACAAACATAGAACAAGTATCCGAATTCATATATCTCGGACAAAAGATTACAAATGATGGGAGATGTGAGGAAGAAATTAAAAGAAGGATAACAATAGCCCGAACAACATTCTCCAAAATGTATAGAGTGTTAACATCAAGTAAGATATTAATACAAACAAGGAAGCGTATTCTTCAGTGTTATGTGTGGTCTACTCTAATGTATGGGGCAGAGACATGGACAATCTCTAAGAAAATGTACAAACGTTTAGCAGCATTTGAGATGTGGACTTATCGAAGGATGATGAAAATATCATGGACAAAGAAGATCACCAACAAAGAAGTTCTCAGAAAAATTAAAAATAAGAAAAGCTTGTTTGCCACTATACAGACAAAGAAACTTATTTATTTTGGCCACATCATTCGTCAGAGTTCAATATACCGTACATTGTTGGAAGGGAAGGTGAATGGCAGCAGAGGGAGAGGGAGACCAAGAACATCATGGTTTACAAATATTTCACAGTGGACAGGCTTGAATTATTCACAGTCTATCAGAACAGCACAACATCGGGACAAGTGGAGAACCATTGCATCCAACCCTCGACTAGAGGATGGAACTATTGATTGATTGATGCCCTCGTAAATCCTGCTGCAGAAAGAATGGCCTCTGCGGACGACCATGGCACAATGTGCCAGCCGACCGGCGAGGCATTCCAGTTGGCGCCTAGACGCCTTACGCATAGTCAGAAGTGGTTTGAGGTGGTTCTTCAATTTATCAATTTTATCCTGTGGTAGCCAAAGTTGCAAGGATATAGTGTCAATTTCTATACCTAAAAAAAAACGTGTGCACTGGGCAGGTGACCTGATTTTATCGAAATTAATGTAGAAACCTAGTCTACGCAAAATTTTAATAATGGTTTCCTTGTGCTGGGTGCATGTCGCCCAATCGCAACCAAGGTTTGCAAAATCATCTAGGTAATTGCGTAATGAAATCGCCAATTTTTGTGGAAAATAAAGGGGCTGGAGGACAAGCCCATACACATTCTATTGTCTAAATATAATTGGGGACCAGTACCGAAGTCAAAGGAGATTCCTTGTTTCGGACGGTCCAAGGGGTGGATAGTGACTGAACGATAAGCGTTCTTAATGTCTGTAATGGCAATATAATCATGTTTAGCCATTTGGTTAACCAAGGAGTCAACGCCCTTGTAAGAAAAACGATGTGCAACTTTGTCTACATAATTATTAACAGAATGTAAGTAAGGCTTTGAACAATCGACAACAAGTCGGTAGCTGTCAATTGATAACTTCAAAACGCAGAACATATTATGAACAGAATCTGGCTGACGCGTCGTCGTACTAATGTAGCCGCTGTCGAGCTCTTTGACTAATTTATCATGAACAAATAATTTTTCGTCAGGTGTCAATTTAAAGGATGACGGGCAGGGGTAATTAGAGCGACAATCAGTTAATTGTTGTTGTTTGTTGTTGTTGTACGTCCTAGCAACATCTAAGGTCATATCAGGACGGGTACCGACTTGTGACAGTGAGCTTGTTTGTTGCTTGTTTGTTGTTTTATGTCCTAGCAACATCTAAGGTCATATCAGGACGGGTACCAACTTGTGACAGTGCGCACTCATGGCGACTTTATAGTGCTGCCACACTGGGAAACCAGGCCACTGGCACCATGACCTGGTATCCCACTCAGTCACATTATCCTTACTCTCAGCACACCAGTCCTTACCCTGTCCTAATAATGCCGAGCACCTGGCTAGGAAGCAATAAGTATCAATTTTTAAGTCATTGGTTTGACTCGACCAGGGTTCGAACCCACGACCCCACGATCTACCGGCACGGGAGACTGACGCTCTAACTCACTCGGCCATCCCGTCTGGTGTATCAGTTAATTACATGAAAGCCAAATACAAAGCCATGAAGAATATAGTCCCAATTTGCAAGTGTCTGAGTTACACGATAGCGAGACGTGAAAGGTTTTGGTATTGTTTTATGTCCCAGGTCAACTGGGGTGACCAGCAAGTGGGTCATCTACCGGCACGGGAGACTGATGCTCTAACTCACTCGGCCATCCTGTCTGGTATATCAGTTAATTACATGAAAGCCAAATACAAAGCCATGAAGAATATAGTCCCAATTTGCAAGTGTCTGAGTTACACGATAGCGAGACGTGAAAGGTTTTGGTATTGTTTTATGTCCCAGGTCAACTGATGTGTCCCAACCGTTTGTCCATCCTTTCTTGGTAGAATAATGGATAGGGCACATCCCGCTGCATTAATAGACCGAATCCTAGTCCTTGTTCTAATATTCTCAGAAATTGTAACACTTGAGCTATTGTAGGTTTTAACGGTTTGACTCCTTTGAGAAGGCAATGAAGGCCCCATTTCTTTAAATAACTTGTGTATAATTTAACTGTTCCTTTTCTCCAGGCATGTGATATTAGTCTTTCTTTTGTTATTTTGTCTAATCCAAATTGTTCCAAATGTTTTCTTAGAAAAGGAATGCCAAAAGGGGTGTTGTTGACACATCTCCATGGACTGTTAGTGGTTTTTGATGTTGAAGGTTGTTCCTTTCCCTTGGAAAGCTCATCAAGTCTTTTGCTGCTGATATTATTGCCGCTAACCATGGTTGTGTTTCCCATGCTGGTACTATCAGTACTGCGTGGGTGTGATCCATCTTGATCTTACTGGCCACTTTGTTTGTTTGTTGTTGTTTTTGTTTTACGTCACAGAAACATCTAAGGTCATATCATGGTGACTTTATAGTGCTGCCCCACTGAGCCAACCAGTCCTTGCCCTATCCTAATAATGCCGAGCACCAGTATTCTATTTTGAATAGGTTCTTCTATTAACGGAATCCTTACACCTGCTAGGCTAAGGATATTTATGTTATCTGTAATTTTATTCCATTCCGAAAGACAGTTATTGAGGTTACTACTGGCTTGAAAGGTATTGCTTACTGTTTTGGTTGTTATTGTTTGAGTCGCCACTTCTATTTGTTCCCTGGGTGGAGGAAAGGCTTCTGAGTGTTGAACTCCCTCTTGAAGGTCCTGTTCCCATCATTCCAGCCAAACGACTGCCTTTGGCCCCTTAGTCTGGCTTGGAAGCTGAAGTTGGATCCGAACCAGCCTCCTTGTTGGCCGGTTCTTCGGTTGCGAAAATCCTGCCTCAGCTTCTTGATGCGGTTGGAGTTGCCATCAGCCGATTTCATTTTGTCAGTTTCCATGTGTTCTCTGCACTTGGAGCTGGTCTCTACTTGTTTGAACAAGTACTGCAGTTGTCCGCCGAACATCTTGCCCTTATCCAGCGGCTTGCCCTTAATAGGCTTTGTTGGTAGGAATAGGGTGTATTCATTTCCATCATTGTCCGTGATCTTTTTGGACCGCGCCACCTCTTTCACAGCGTCTGTGCAGACCGCTTTGAAGACATTTTTGAACCGTCTACAGGAGAGGAAGTTGCTGGTTGCTGTTAGTAACGCAATTCCTCCGTTCATATCATCACAGAATGACAAGAACTTGTTCTGTGGCATCATCCTGTTGGTGATGGGTGCAATGGCTGTAAGAGCCGCGAGTACCCCCTTGTGGACAGTGTAGAGAGCCATCTAAAAACTTTTTCCTCTCCTCACTGAGTTTTACTTCAGGGTCCATCTCTTTGATGGTGGATTCCGGAATTCCTTTAATTCCTGTGAATTTCTCCACCATCTTGATTATGACCTCTGCTGGTTTGAAGGTGTTTAAAGTGGCCTTGGATGGTCTTCCTCTTGAGCGTTGTTATGTGTATTTTCTTATGTCTAAGCACTTTACACTTTTTCTTTTCTTTCCCACATGAGTTAGTGTATTTTCCAGAGTGCTTAGTGTCATACTCTGAATTTGTCATCCAAGAGTCTGATGACGAGTCCGAAGAGGAAGATTTGTGTTTCCTCCTCTTCTTAGACTTTTTCTTTGTTTTCTTCATGAGGGGCTTCTTTTTACGGGCTCTCGTGTACTCGTCTCCTTCTGACAAATTCTTCTTCTTGTGTTTGCTCATCCGTGCAGACACAAATACCTCCTCGTCTGAGTCATCTCAGTTGAGGCCTAATCCTCCGAATAGTCCTCCCATTCCGACTCATCGGAATTTTGCGGTACCTTGCTTCGCCTTTTCTTTGACGTACCCGCTCTAGATGGTAACATTTCCTCCATTTTTTGTTGCACTAGCCTGACAACCTGTTTGTCTAGGTCCTTATCATCAGGGCAGAGGCCGGTTTTGTACCCCCGGCCTCTTCAGAATCCCTTTGTTCTGGAGAGGGTGACCTTTGTACCCGCACAGGCAGTGTGGCATCTTCATCCGCACTGAGGACGTGAGTTGCCTATGCCTTACTCTGCTTCATAGCCATGGCTCCGAGACTGTGAGTAAAAATAAAAATGATTAGGCATTCTCTTAGGCGAAATAGCACACTGATAATTAGAGTATAATTATACTAGGTGTGTATTTTATGGCGTAAAATCAATCTGTAACCCCCTGCTAACCGACAGTCGTAGGATAACGGTATGGGTAACCAACCGATCCTAACGATGGGTAGGGACCAGTGTAGCGGTGCCCTCCTACACTCTAAGTACATATCAACTTCCCCCACCTGTGGCTTTTTTCGCCAACAAGTTGAAGAAAATACTATAGGACTCGGAGGTAATGAGAATCACAACCGGGGGAATCTTATTGAGACCCAGGGAATGAATCCCCAACGATGTAACTGGCTCCTGCCAAACATCTCTCCGTTCGACAAGGGGTGGCTTAATTAATAACCGAATAATGGAAGCATTGTTCTTCCGATCATGCCAATTACGATCGAAACTAAGCTGTAAAACAGTAATATCTTATAAAAAAGTTCCAAAAAAACTTTGTACGTGAATGCTAACATGAACTAAACCAATGTATTGAGTTTGACAGATACTAACCTATTTGGTTTTGTAGTAAATGTAGAAAAACTGCTGGCGCTGCTTGCTCACAACACGTCCTCCTGCTGTGATATGATTATACTAATTGCTGGACCCAGATGCGCTTCCTTCTCCCTGGGCTACGAGTAGCCAGAGGCGTAGTACTGAGGTAAAATATATATATATATAAATATATATATAAATATATATATATATATATATATATACACACACAGTAAAACCTCCCTAACCGACCACCTCCACAGATCGACCACTCCCCTATATCGCTCACTTTATTTGGGTGCCAAACGATCCCCCCATTCAATACCATTGTACCATTCTTCTAACTCTAAATCGACCACCTCCCTAAATCGACCATTTAACGTCGGTCCCATGGTCGGCCGATTTCGAGAGGTTGTACTGTATATATTAAACAGCCCAAAACAACTTCTATCAAGCCCATTTCGGTCTAGTTACTGTTGCAGACAAGCCGGTTCCCACAAACAATAAACTAGACATTGTAAACAGACGACAATCTTTCACGATTAGACGAGGCATTAATTGCCCCCTTCTTGATAACAGATTGTATCGAATTTGGTTTTCTCTTTGATCATCTGCGCAAGGAGCAACCTTAGAATGCGCCTGTGTATGTATGGTTGGCATGGCGAGAAACCAGTGTGCGTGTGTATCTCTATCTCTCTCTCTGCTTCTCTGTGTGTCTCTCTCTCCCTGTTCACACGGGAAAAGTTTAAAGCGATTTAGACAAGGCGAATAATATGAATCGATTTAAGTTTGAAAGTGTTTCGCGTTCACACGGGCAGTGCTTGAGTCGGTTTAAGGCGGGAGTGGATATCTGCGCATGAGCAAGTCCAGACTAACTAGCGCCAGTTTGGGTTCGTCGACATCGGCACGAGAGAGTGTGGGTTCGACCTAGATATGTATGGACTGAATCGTATTGGTTTGGAACGGTCAAAACTTCTGCTGGGCAGTGAAACCCTAAAAATAAATGATGAAAAAAATATCTGTGCACCTCTAGCCGGTTCATAGACCAAAATATATTATATAGTGTGACGTGCTTAATCCGCTTCAAGTAAACCGCCACCGTCCACACAAGCTAGTTGGGCCGATTTAAGCTAAATCGCTTCATCTATACTACCGCATGAGGTGGTATAGATGAAGCGATCTAGATGAATCGATTCAGCCCTAAATCGCTTCAGCGTAGCATCCACACGGCGAATGTGAGGCGAACTAGGCAAGGCGATTTAGATGAAGCGTTTTAACTCGCCAGTGTGAACGGGGCTTATCTTTCTCTCTCCCTCTCTGTTATTCAGATTGCAGTAATTGAATCTGGAGCAGAGGAAACGATGCAAATTGGTTTAGAAGAATCTGGGCCGGCTCGAACTATGCAGGGAGGGGGAGGGGAATGGGGAGGAATTAATGTACTGCATATATATTTATAACGAAATGAATCCCACTGTGTACATGACGTGGAACAAGAGTAGTATGTATATGGTGCGCAGTAAGTGCACTGTGCATGGAGAGTGGACCAATTGCACTGTGCATGGAGAGTGGAATTAATGTACTGCATATATATATTTATAACGAAATGAATCCCACTATGTACATGACGTGAAATAAGAGTAGTATGTATGTGGTGCAAAGTGAGTGCACTGTGCATGGAGAGTGGACCAATTGCACTGTGCATGGAGAGTGGAATTAATGTACTGCATATTATATTATATATATATATAATATATATATATATATATATATTTATAACGAAATAAATCCCACTATGTACATGACGTGAAATAAGAGTAGTATGTATGTGGTGCGAAGTGAGTGCACTGTGCATGGAGAGTGGACCAATTGCACTGTGCATGGAGAGTGGAATTATACGGTGTGCAGTGAGTGCACTGTTGTGCATGGAGAGTGGACCAATTGCACTGTGCATGGAGAGTGGAATTAATGTACTGTATATATATATATTTATAACAAAATGAATCCCACTGTGTCCATGATGTGGAATAAGAGTAGTATGTATACGGTGCGCAGTGAGTGCACTGTGCATGGAGAGTGGACCAATTGCACTGTGCATGGAGAGTGGAATGAATGTACTGCATATATATTTATAACGAAATGAATCCCACTGTGTACATGACGTGGAACAAGAGTAGTGTGTACATATGGTGCGCAGTGAATGAACTGTGCATGGAGAGTGGAGCGAGTATTGCGATTGGCGGTGCACAGCGGGTGTGCTGTGCATGGAGAGTGAAATTAATGTACTGCGCATGTGATGTAAAATTGATTCCACTGTGTATGCGAGGTGGAGCGGGCGTCTAGTGTTATGTCGGATATTGATTGATTGATCTTTTACCTCCCTGCAACATTTGAAATGTGCAATGGACTGCAGTGTGTGAGTGTGTGAGTGTGTGTGTGTGAGTGTGAGAGCGTGAGAGTATGTGTGTGTATGTGTGTGTGAGTAAGTGAGTGTGTGTGTGAGTAAGTGTGTGTGTGCGTGCGTGCGTGTGTGTGTGCATAGTGGGAGGAGGGGCGTGGACGAGATGACGCTGTAGTTATGAAGTTTACATTAGATTATGGTTTAGATAGCGCTATACCTTTGATAATCGTCAGTGATCCCCAATGCCTCCTATCTGCGATGGACGTCATAGCAGGGTGTGTGGGGGGGGGGGGGAGGGGTTAGGTCGGCGACCAAAATTCTCACGCTCCTGGCATTGCCAGTCCCCGATATTTAGGGAGGTTGGTGGGCGAACCAAATTCTCACGCTCCTGGCGTGGCGACCGCTGGGCGGTCAGCGACTGCACTGGTCGCAAGGAGGTTGCAAGTGCAACCAGCTGCAACCTCCTTGCGACCAAAATGACTCGAAATGGTTGGCGACCGGTCACAAGGTGGTCGCAAAATGATCTCAAGCGAATGCAGTCATAGTGTGACTGAGGTGTAACCAGTCACAAATCAGTCTCTGACCATTCCCCGACTGATGGCCAACCTGTCTTCGCTGCAGTCGCCAACCCTTTTCCCCACCGTGTTATTTTTGTTGTTGCTTTGGAAGTAAGGAGCTCACCGATGACTGTGTTTTTTGTGGGGATCGAAAACCTACTGTGACTGGGACCTTAGCGGGGAGCGGGACCTTAGCGGGGAGCGGGACGTAGCTCAGGCGGTAGAGTGTCCACCAGTGATGGTGTCGGTCATCCTAACGATCCTACTCAATGGACGCATTTGCAGTTTGGGCTTATTTTCCGTTCCAACCAATGGTCCACAACTGGTTCATCAAAGGCTGTGGTATGTGCTGTCCTGTCTGTGGGAAAGTGCACATAAAAGACCCCTTGCTGCTTATCGGAAAGAGTAACCTATGTGGTGGCAGAAGGTCTCATCCAAAGAAATATGTCAGAATGACCAGATGTTTGACACCCAATAATTGAAGATAAAATTCAATGTGCTCTAGAGTTATCGTTAAATAAAAAAAGCTTTAGTTTGGGGCCTTAGGTGTTTTAGGCCAGATGTGTGTGGGGGAGGGGGGGGGGGAGGGGGGACGGTAAAGAAGGGGCTTAAACAGCAATTACAACAATTAGAGGCAGCCTCACTCAGCATTTAATTAATCTCGGATGCGGACATCAAAGTTATCAAGCCATGGGGCTATTTTAACACTTTGCCGTTGGCACAAATTCCGATTAAATTTTTGGGGATTATGTCATAACATACATGGCTTAAAATAGGGTCATCTCTTGAAGAGCTGAATAGCTTCAATTTAATTCATTCGTGAATAAATATATAAGAGGACCGTGCAGGAAGCAATGTGTAGAAAGACATAATCAGACATACCGACAAAAAAAAAGAGATAGATAGATAGATAGATAGATAGATAGATAGATAGATAGATAGATAGATAGATAGATAGATAGATAGATAGATATTCATCTATATTTGAATAGTTCACGCGCAAAACCACGTAAACACCCATCCAAAAATATGGTTTAAATAACAGATTGTTCCCTGAACATTATTTTAATTCTCACAAATTACACTTTTCATATGAACATATGGTTATGGAGCAATGAACAACAAAAGTAGGAATATAACAAAATTAACTGTTTGTAGGTTTGAATCCAATGTTTATCTCCATTTTTGGATTTCCGTTTACATGGTTTTGTGCACGAACTCTTCATTTGTCTATACATTCTTTTTCTTTAAAAGCAGACAATTACGATCACCAGTGAAGGTCCCAAATGAACTAGATTGGTCTACAATGAGGAACATAAGTAGGATAAATAAATAAATAACTAAGTAAATAAAAGAAAATTAACAATGAACTCTGTTGTTGCTTTCGTCCTAGCGACATGTAAGGTCATATCAGGACTGGCACTGACTCTAGTATCCCACACAGTCACTTTATCCTGATAGTGGCACTGTGCTAACCAGTCCGTGTCCTATCCTATTGATGCGCGAGAAGGAAGAAAGCAAGGCGGGGGTGGAAGAAAGGCGCGTTTATTACACGCCTCAGCGGAAACATGTTAGGTACATACATAATGAATATATGCACAGTGGTAAGTGTAGGTACATACAAATAATGAAATATATGCACAGTGGTGTGTAGGTAGAAGATAAGAGATATATGCACAGTGGTAAATAGAACAATAGAGGTATGAAGAATGATGAGGGGCTCCCAGGAAGGAGCAGAGAGGCCCATAAGGAGCAGGAGAGAGTCAATAAGTCCGGAGGTCCGGTTAATTGTCAGTGGAGTGAGGGGGTGCCGAGGAGCCCTCCACCAAATAGTAGGAGAGGGCTCGAGGCGCGCCCGAGGCGGGGGCACGGGGCGCCCGAGGTGGGGGCCCGGGATCTGGGTGAGAGGAGGGTCGTGAGGGCAGGGCCGTGAGGTCGGCGGCTGGACTGTCTGGAGAGGGTCCCTCGTGAGGCTGGGCTGTGTGGTCTGAGGTGTGAGGTGCGGGGTAGGTCGACAAGGGGCGGGCGGCCAAAAGTAGGGGAGGCCCGCTCCTTGGAGGGATCGGGTGAGGAGGTCGGCCGGCGAACTCCTCAGGGCTGGGTGGGACGGGGGTCGGGGTCGGGTCGGGCGGGTTGATGACGGTGGAGTCGTGGTCGGCGGCTGTGCCATCGGAGGAGGGTTCTCCGTGAGGCTGGGCTGGGTTGTGGTCTGAGGGTTCCTCTTGAGGCTGGGCTGGGCAGTGGTCTGAGGGTTCCTCGTGAAACTGGGCTGGGCTGTGGTCCGTGGTGGGCGACTGGCGCTGGGCGGCGATGAGAGCCTTGCTGAGGGGGCGCTGGGGCCCGACAGGGAGGTGGGTGCCGATGAGGTCGGCGGTGCCGAGGCGGCGGTCAGGCCGCGCCTCGGGCAAGCTGGGCTGGGCTGGGTTGTGTTCCGTGATGGGCGAATGGCGCTGGGCGGCGATGAAAGCCTTACTGAGGGGGCGCTGGGGCCCGACTTGGAGGTGGTTGCCGGTGAGGTCGGCAGTGCCGAGGCGGCGGTCGGGCCGCGCCTCGGGCAAGCTGGGCTGGGCTGTGCTGTGTTCCGTGATGGGCGGGTGGCGGTGGGCGGCGATGAGAGCCTTACTGAGGGGCCGCTGGGGCCCGACTGGGCGGTGGTTGCCGATGAGGTCGGTAGTGCCGAGGTGGTGGCCAGGGCGGGGGTCGGGGGAGGAGGTGCGGCGGGGGCGGGCTAGGGGGGCGGCGAAGTCGCGGGCGGTGGGGGGGGGGTCGTGGGGCGGGTCGGTGGGGGGGTCGGTGGGGTCAGGTTGGCAGAGGAAGGCGGTGTCGCCTGGGTCGAGGTGGACGTCTGGGTCGAGGGTGACGGGCGACTGGCGCCGGGCGGCGATGGGAGCCTTACTGAGGGGGCGCTGGGGCCCGAGGCGGGGGTGGTTGCCGGAGGCGGCGCCGGGGCGGCGGGCAGGCCGCGCCTCGGGCGGGTGGGCGGTGGTGTCCGGAAGGCTGGTAGCAGTGTGGTGGGCGGCTTTGATAGGGTGGGTGGGCCGGTCTGGGGCCTCCGTGCCGGGCTGGAGGTGCCGGCTCCTCAAAAATCCGGCGAGGCGGGAGCCGCTGCCCGGGCGCGCTTGGCCAGACAGGCGTCCTCGCTGTGCCTGGTTAGTACCCTCCGGACATTGGCGCAGTATGCGAATGCGTGGAGCTGTTTGGCCACCCCCTGGCCGTGGACCTCCCCCGGGGCTGCGTGGGTGCAGGAGTTGGGGTCCCGGTTCCAGGCATAACAGAGTGGGCCGTGGGTCTCCTTGCTGTAGGCCACGCGTGTGTCGGTGTGGCCGCGGAACTGGGGGCGGGGCATTGCAGGGTCGAGGGAGGGGGGTTGGGTGGTGGTGGGGTGGGGAGGCATGGCGAGGGACTCCAGCCTGAGGAGGTTTATGGCTACTGGGTCGTGCCAACCATGGGGGAGGGTACCGTCCGCGATCGCGGTAAAGACCGCCTCAGAATAGTGGCGGACGGTCGTCCAGGGGTAGAGGAGGTTATCCCGACAGATAGATAGGATATGATGGTGGAGTCCCGGGGCGGAGTGGGCGGGGAAATCTGGGTGGTCGATGAGGGTGAGGAGGGCGAGGGCGTATTCGTCCTTGGTCGCCTCCCCCCTCTTCACTGGCTTCTTCTCGGGACCTCGCCTCACCAGATCGGAGGGGAAGATGTAGTTGGATGGGATGCCTTGGCGTCTGGTTGAATGCCGCGCCTCGGCGGATGCCAGGATTTCCCTGACGGCGTCGGCCGTGGAGGCGGGGTTGTGGCGGGTCTCCCCCCCCTGGTAGGCCGGCGATGTGCAGGGCTGCAGTTGGGGCAGGAGGTGGCGGTACCTCCCGTACTCCGCGTGTGTCGTTCCGGGGAGGGCCGCCTGGGGCGGCGGCGGGGGTCGGGCCGCGGCGGTGGCAGGTGCCCGAGGCGTTGGTGCGGCCGGCGGGGGCGCCTCTGGCGCGGGCCGGGTCCCGTTGGCGCTGATGTGGTCGATCCGGGCGTGGAGGTCAGCAGTGGCCTGCCGGTGCTCGGTGTTGGCCTGCCGGTGCTCCTCGTTGGCCTGCCGGTGCTCCAGCTGCATGCGCTGGATAGCCTCCAGCACTGAGGAGGTCTCGGCGCCCGAGGAAAGGTCCGAGGGCGCCGGGCGGGAGACCGAGACGGGTGATGGTGACTCGACCCTCCCGGGCGACGTAGAGGGCCCCGGGGTCCGGGGGGCGGCCCGGGAGCCCTTCCGTCCTCGTCCTTTTCCTTGAGGCATGGTCAGCGGTCCGAGGTGTAGGCCCAAACAGGAAAAAGTGAAGGGTAGCAGAAGACGGCAGGGAGGTGAGTGCCTGAGGAGGGCCGGCGGGCGGCCTTATAAGGGAGGAGGGAGGGGCGACAGGCGGTGAGGTGCGAATGCTGGCGGCCCGGGGGAGGGTGAGATGTGGCGAGCAGCGGGCGTCGGGTGAGGCGTGAGCGCCAGAACAAAGGAGTGGCAGGAGAGGGGGGGGGGGGCGAGCCGGGGCTCGGCCGAGGTGAGTAGGGAGCGCCACAGCGGCGGGGGAGGGTCTCTCCCTTCCCTCGCATCAAACGTAATGCTTCGCATTACGACCAATGCTGAGCGCCAGGCTAGGTAGCGACAAGTATCAATTTTATAAGTCATTGGTTTGATTCTACTGGGAAGCCTGCGTTCTGCCGATTCGGCCACCGCGTCCGGTCCCAATGATCACATGATTGGTTGATATACCGAGTAATGATGGTGATGCACCCAGTATGTAGTATGTTCAGCTATAATACTATATTTATATTGTTTTAGTGTAACCTTTTCTTACATGAATGTTGACCTTATTCTCTTAGTGGGTGGGCAAGGAGCTCTTTGAAAACAGAATAAGCACCAGGGTACCACTCAGCAAATACTAGTGCCCCCCCCCCTGCCCTACATAATGGCCACGCTCCTTTTGAATGGGCTCAATTTGTCTAAATCTAAATGCACATGGCATAAGATGTGCTGATTATATTGATGTAAATGCAATGCTGGGTAAAAGATTAATATCTTAATTTATTATATATATTTGTTTAGTTGGTATTCTATGTTTCAAACAAGAGCTGAGATGAGCTGAAACTAGCACATTTCATAGCTACACCCAGTGTTAGCATGTGCCTCGTGCTTCTTGTGGGTTTGTTTTTCTTCTACGCATCCCACAATGCATCATGCCGCTAGAATGGTGGTGTAGTCTATTGTAACCTACATTGCATAATGTTGTTTAATTAAAAAGCCCACCCCAAAAATAAAAATTCATTCCCTAACCAAGTATCTTTTAGGCCATCACCTCCAATCGATATACAATACTCAAACCACTAAATATGTGATGATTGTGTAGCAGTTACACACTTTCAGTCAATACAAGCGTCTTTGCTTCCTTAAAGTAGCAACTCGCATCACTATGGAACCAGTGTTCCACAACTAGTTTGTCAAAGGCTGTGGAATGTGCTGTCCTGTCTGTGGGAAAGTGCATATAAAAGACCCCTTGCTGCTTATCGGAACGAGCAGCCTATGTGAAGACAGCAGGTGTCCTCCAAAGAAATATGTCAGAATGACGATATGTTTGACGCCCAATAGCAGATGATATGAAAATCAATGTCCTCTAGAGGCATCGTTAAATAAAACAAGCTTTACTTTTTTTCACATTACTATGGTGATTGTAATTGCTGTATTTGCAGTGTGGTGCTAGTAGTAGCATAGGTCTGTAAGAGGCTATTTTATTCATTCATGTAATTTAATGCTGCATAGTCCAATGAAGGCATCAGATCAGTGTTGCTGTTTGTTTGTTTGTTGTTGTTTTACGTCCTAGCAACATCTAAGGTCATATCAGGACGGGTACCGACTTGTGACAGTGCGCACTCATGGCGACTTTATAGTGCTGTCCCACTGGGAAACCAGGCCGCCGGCACCATGACCTGGTATCCCACTCAGTCACATTATCCTGACACTGAGCACACCAGTCCTTGCCCTATCCTAATAATGCCGAGCGCCTGGCTAGGAAGCGACAAGTATCAATTTTAAAGTCATTGGTTTGACTCGACCGGGACTCGAACCCACGACCCCACGATCTACCAGCACGGGAGACGGACGCTCTAACTCATTCGGCCATCCCGAGTGTTGCCAACCTGGAGGTACTGAGAATCCTTGAGGCCTTTGCATTGTCGGCATGGAACCTGAGTGGCGGCAACCGCGACCTTGTTAAGGGGATCCAGGGGCATGCCCCCCAGATAAACAAATTTTAATGGCTTTAAAATGGGTTATTTGAGGGCATTTCCAAGGGGTTATATGCTGATATTTTAGCATATGCATAACATATTTACTTGTATTTAATCAATAGTACACTGTAGTACATGATATGAATAAGAAACAACGACAACGTGTTTTTGTTGTTATTATTGTTATTGTTGTTGCTCTTGCATGAAATTTGTGAGATTTTTGGGTTGATCTGTGACTTGTGAGGTGACTGACCAAAACTTTCAATTTCCTTGACTCTCATGGGAATTTCGTTAGCGTTGGCAACACTGTCAAATTCCCAAAACCAACACATTTACATAGATTTGATTCTACATATCCAACTTAGATACTGATGCACCTTTTAGGATTTGTTGCTGCATAGGAGGGAATATTTAAGTCAGTTTAACGGAACATGCTACTGCTGAAGCCTATGTTGTCTAGCATGTTTATGTGCACGCCATTACTTACTTGGCATGTTTGCAGTTGAAAGTTAACCATTTCTGAACTCTTTAAAATAAAAGTTACTTCAAACTAAATGTAAATTTAGATTCTACCATCAACCTTACACGCACACGCTCAATGAAACACCGTTATAACGCAATCATTAGGGTCCATAAAAAGACATCGTGGGAAAAATAGGGTCGTGCTAAAAAAGGGTTTAGTTTACTGAATTGAATTGGCTTTGAATTAAAGAATTCTGGGGTCAATGACTCATCGTGTTATATCCGAATTCGAATTAATTTAGTTTGAAATAAATTATATATAAAACTAAAATTATATATAAAATATTCAATATGTATGGTTAAAAGAAATATGGCTGAAACTCAAAATCAGCGGACTATGCAAATTTAAACTATATTTATATTTGGACACACACCCAATACACACACCCAATACACACACCCAATACACACACAAACATTTGGCCGGAACACCAGTGCCGTGACAATGGAAAAAAAATTAATCACCCGAATAAAAATGAAGAGAAGAAAAAAAGCCCCGTGACCAAAGTGAAAAGCCACCAGCTTGGTCAATGTAAACAACCCACAGCTGCGTCCCGTGCCTGTGACGTACTGTAGAGATGCGCGCGCAGCCCGCTGTGGTGACCACACCCAGGCACTTCCCTACATGATGAACCAGGTTAGGCGTGGGAGCCGGCAGTGAAAACCATCCAATCACCATCAGCCACGGCGTGGACAGTCTACAGTTAAACACAGCCAACACCTTCAGTTAGGGAGCTGTTGGACCGGAAGTCGACACAGCTTCCGGTAATCTACTTCAAGGACACGGAAAACTAGTTGATTGAGAGTTTTACGTCCTGGCAACATCTAAGGTCATATCAGGAGGGGTATCGACGTGTCAGTGCGCACTCAATGCGACTTTATAGTGCTGCCCCACTGGGAAATCAGGCCACCAGCACTGTGACCCAATATCCCACTCAGTCACATTATCCTGACACTGAGCTAACCATCCATTGCCCTATCATATTAATGCCAAGCGCCAGGCTAGGAAACGGCACAAATCAATTTTAAAGTCATCGGTTTGACTCGACCGGGAACCGAACTCCCGAGCTTCCGCATGCGAGGCTACCGCTCTACCGATTAGGCCACCACGCCCGGTCTCACGGAAAACTAAGGGGGTGGGGTTAGGCATTGACAAAATAGACGATTTCCACCACCTACCTGCCTTCTGATGGCAGTGGTAAGAACTAATGTGGATAGCAGCTGACCATGCAACATGTTTCCATGGAAAAGGTCTTATGGGGGATTTCCACCACTAGTCTGTCTTCTGGTAGTATTATTGGTATTATTAGTATTATTAGTATTATCAATATTATTAGTATTATTGTCAATACAGTGATGACAATTGGAGATATTGCGCTTATAGCAAGATTTGAATCCACACTTATTACCATTCCAGGGCTAGCATGCTAACCATTACACTTCCTAGGCTCCCTAATTTAATCACCCTATCCATACCCACCTGTCTATGTGGCTCTTTGCCCGAGGTTAGTGTGAAGGGGAGGAGGGGGAGGAGAAGGAGGAAGATGAAGAGGGGGAAGAGGAGGAAGAAGAGGAGGCGGAGGAGTAAGAGCTAATATGCTGCCCAGGCTCTGATGAAAAGGTCTATTGTCAACATAACCATGAGCGTAAAACCGTACGCCGGGAGCAGGGATGGTGGTACGAGTCATGGCCGATATATATATGAGCTATATATATATAGTATAGTTATACAAATCTTACCTGGGTACAGATGATGGATAATTGTTGTTTTCCCAAAGTACGAGCCTCGAATAGTCATGGGTTAGGGAGAAGGAAGCACATCCGGGTCCAGCAATCTTTACCTACTTAATCGGATAAAAAATTATCTTAAATTTCTATGGATATTAACCTGTTCTCGTTTTGGCACAAGCCAACGTCATAGTCGTGATAGCATTGGGTGGGCGGGCCCTAACCCAACCCAACAGGTTTGTAAATTGGGACTGTATAATATGCATCTCTCAAATCAACACTGGCCAGCCAGGAGTAGCGTGTAACCAAATCTCTCGCTGTGTCTAAAGAAAACATCTTAAAATGCCTATACTCGACACGTTTGTTTAACCTTGTTAAATCCAAAATCATGCGAATATTAGGTTTGGGTCTCGAAAAAATATTCGAGATAAACTCTCCTGGAACATGCATAGCTGGCTCTATCACCCCTTTGTCACAAAATCGTAAGACATGGGCATTCAACGCTTCATCTCAGAAGCATCAAATCTGTACAGAAACGCCATGCTACTTTGCATGGGTTCCTCCAAAAGCGGTATCTTAACCCCTTGAGCTAGACTTAGGATAGCTAAATTGTCCATAATCTTGTTCCATTCCGACAAGCAATTAACTAAATTACCAGCGGTAAATGTGCTTACTGGAGTTTGCGTCCCTACTTGTTTGCAGGACGGGGAACGGCTTCTACGGGGTATTGTCCCTCTTGAAGGGTCGGTTCCCGTCGTTCCAGCCGAAGGACTGCCTCTGGCCCATTCCCCTGGCCTGGTAGCCGTAGCCCGTCGCAAAGCGGCCTCCCCGCTGCCCGGTTCGGCAGTTCCAAAAATCCTGCCTGGATCTCTTTAACCGGGCCAAGTTGGCCTCTCCTTTCTTCTTCTCTGACTCCATGTGTTTACCACACTTGCTCCCTGTCTCGACCTGCTTGAACAAGTACTGGAGCTGCCCTCCGACCATCTTGGTCTTGTCCAAGTGTTTCTCTTTGATTGGCTTAGGGGGAAGAAATAACGTGTACTCCTTGACATCATTGTCACTGACCTTCTTAGATCTTGCAACTTCTTTGCCTGCATCCGTACAGACGGCTTTGAACACATTTTCAAACCGCCTGTATGAGAGGAAGTTGCTGGCTGCTGTCAACAATGCAACCGCCCCATCCATGTCCCCACGAAGGGAGGAGAACTTGTTCTCCATCATCATCCTGTTGGCAATTGGTGTGATAGCGGTCAAAGCTGACAAAACAGCCTTATGCACCGTGTGCAGGACCTCCTCAAACTTGCACCGATCCTCACTGAGTTTGACATCACTGTCCATCTCTTTTATCCCCGAATCGGGAACCCCTCTGATCCCCGTGTACTTCTCACCGAGCTTGGTGATCACCTCAGTGGGCTTAAAGGTGTTGAAGTGGCCGAGGATGGTCTTCCGCATTGTCACAACCTTTTCTTTTTAGCCACTTTCCCACTCATCTTGGCGTACTTTCCCGCCCTCTGAATGTCGAAGTCAGACTCCATTGAGGTGGAGTCCGATGAAGAGTCGGAAGAAGATTTCTTACTCTTCTTCCCCTTCTTCTTGCTCTTCCTTTTCTTGACCACCGGCTTCTTTTTGCGAGTCCTGGTGAACTCATCCCCATCTGACGAGCTTGCTCGCTTTTTGTGTTTGCGCTTTCGCGCCACCACAACCTCCAACGGGGAGTCCTCATCGGAGGAATCCTGATCGTCGGAATAGACCTCCCACTCTGACTGATCCGAGCCTGAAGCTTGGATAGGCGCCTTTTCCCCTCGCGGCTTAGTGGGAAGCATCTGCTCCAACCTGAGCAGGACCAGGCGCGCATCCAGGTCAGTAGGTCCTGGCTCCGAGCCCCCCCCGCCTCCTCCGAATCTCGTTGTTTGGGCGACCTTTGGACCCGACCCGCTGGTAACGGTCTTCGTCCTCACTGTGCTCTCGGAGAGCGTCTGCTTTGCCCCGCTTCGTGGCCATCGTTGAGTTTCTGCAACGACCAAAATCAACGTTAGGCAAAGCAGGCAATGAGTGTCACACTGGTAATTAACAAATTAACTACCCCAAGTGTGCATCAAGGTGTTAAATCCGTGTTCAAACCGTCTTTAACACAGGCATGTAGGGAATCTTTTAGCGTTTAACTGTAACAAACGAGGGGTAGGGACCAGTGTAGTGGTAGCCACCCACACTCTCTGTCCAATAAACTTCTCCCACCTGTGGCTTTAATGGCCAACAAGTTGGAGAAAACACTACAGAACTTGGAGGTACGCCTTAACACATTGGGGAATCTCAATGAAACCCAGGAATAAATCCTAACAATGTAAGTGGCTCCAGCCAAACATCTCTCCGTTCGGCAATGGGCGGCAATACAAAGAACAATGGTGGCATTGTTCTAACATGTTACGACACAACGCAATTTACGTGTACTTCAGTTAAAATCCGCTCTCAAGTCTACAAACTTGATATAAATGACTGCTAACATGAACCAAACCAAAGAATGTCGTCAAAAACGAGACTAACCTGGTTGGTTTAGTCGAAATGTAGAAAAACTGCCGGAGCTACTCAACAAATGTCCTGCCGTTGTGAGTAGATTATGCTAATTGCTGGACCCAGATGTGCTTCCTTCTCCCTGGGCTACGAGTAGCCAGAGGGGAGTACCGAGGTAAAATATATATATATAGAAATAGAATCAACTGTTGATTTACTTCTTTTGTGAATGATCATATAGCAAGGAAATAAATCCCATTTGTGGAAGGGCTGTTTCAAAGATGCCATCAAACTGAGCACTTTTCGTAGTGGAAATGGAGATGGTAGTTTTTAAATAACTGAATTGAATTTGAGTGTTTATTATTTCTTCAATCCGATACATCCATCGAATAAAAGGTCAACAACGACGGGAATTTGGTTTCAAAATACCATACGCCTCCATTAGTGGAGTGAACTACCACGCTATTTAATGAAAATTGTATAATCTGACCTGCACTAGACAAGCCTAATAATACTAGGCGATACTGAACACATTGTTGTTGCATTCATGATTAGAGCCCTGATCATCCCCCCTACAACAACAACAACAACAAAAACACCCCAAAAAACCACCAGCAAACACTCCTTGGCCATAAATAATAGCATGATGAATTTCCTTCCCAAATTTGAAATTATGTTACTTAATTAGTAACCTTGAAGAAACATTACTCCTAAAAGATCTCACTATCTGTAATTCCCATAACGAGGAGTCGCAATGGGTGATTGCTTTGGAGGGAGGGGAGGGGAGGGAGAAGTGGGGAAGAAAAAGGAGTCTCAATAGGTTTTTGTTTGGGAGGGGGATTGATGGGAAGGGGGAGGAAGGGGAATGACAGGGGGTCGGGTGGGGAACGGGGGTGGGGGAGGGGGGAGGGGAATGAGAGTTTGTTTGTTTGTTGTTGTTTTACGTCCTAGCAACATCTAAGGTCATATCAGGATGGGTACCGACTTGTGACAGTGCGCACTCATGGCAACCTTTATAGTGCTGCCCCACTGGGAGACCAGGCTGCCAGCACCATGACCTGATATCCCACTCAATCACATTATCCTGACACTGAGCCAACCAGTCCTTGCCCTATCCTAATAATGCCGAGCGCCTGGATAGGAAGCAACAAGTATAAATTTGTAAGTCATTGGTTTGACTCGACCAGGGTTCGAACCCATGAACCCATGGTCTACCAACACATGGGGCTGGAGGGAGAAGGGGGAGGGAGAAGGGGGGATGGAGAAGGGGGGTGGGGGTAAGAATGGGGAGGGGGAGAAGAGAAGGGAGGGAATGGGGAGGAACAGGGACAACTGTACACAATCACGTGTATCACTATCAGCAGCGAGTGACTCATCTTCGATTTATTTGTGGGTTTTGTGTGTGTGTGTGTGTGTGTGTGTGTGTGTGTGTGTGTGTGTGTGTGTGTGTGTGTGTGTGTGTGTGTGTGTGTGTTGGGGTGGGGTGGGCGCAGCAGTGATGAGGTCATGCTCACTCACGCAACACACATAACAGGTCTGACCTAGTTAAACTGTATACATCGAAGGCGATGTCAATGGTTGATGCTGTCCTAATAATAATGTAAGTACAGTAAAACCTCTCTAAATCGATCGACCTTGGTTGGGACCGACTATAAGTGGTCCATTTAGGGAGGTGGTCGGTTTAAATAGGATATGGTTAAAATGGAAAGTGATCGATATGGGGGAGTGACCGATCTGTGGAGGTAGTCGTTTTATAGAGGTTTTACTGTACGATAGGGGGTATGCACTGACGTCACGCTAAACGGAAGTACGGCAATTGTGGCGATAGTAACCACAATACACCATAACACGGTTTGGCGGCCATCTTGACCTAATTCGTGTTCGTAGGTAAACAAACGCATGTGGTATTGATTGTCAATGGCAGTGTCGCCAGTTAGCAATCTTCATACAGAAAAAGTTAATTATCTCTAACACCACACCAACTAGAAACAAGCTGATTGGAATACACATAGAAAACATGTTTAACAAAAAGATTATATTGGATTGATATGGTTAGGGTTCTGGATTTCTATTAAATTTGAATAAATCTGACGTTTTGCACTGCGCGTACCGGCATACTCAATGCATTGTCAATGGCAGTGAGCAATCTTCAGAGAGAGAAAGTAAAATATCTCTAAAAGTACAACACCTAGAAACAAACTGATTGGAATACACATAGAAAACATGTTTACCAAAAAGATTATATTAAATTGATATCATTAGGGTTCTCGATTTCTCTTAATTTTGAATAAAACTAACGGTTTGCACTGCGCGTACCGGCAAACGCAATCGCGGCAATGCATTGTCAATGGCAGTGAGCAATCTTCATACAGGAAACGTTAAATATCTCTAAAACTACACTACCTAGAAACAAACTAATTGGAATACATATAGAAAACATGTTTAACAAAAATATTATATTAAATTGATATGGTTAGGGTTCTCGATTTCTCTTAATTTTGAATAAAACTAATGCTTTGCACTGTGCGTTCTGGCAAACTCAAGGCTATCAGTGTTTGTTTACCTATAACCGGAAGTGGCCTCGTTCTCGCGAAATTAGGACATGCCCATATATGGCCAAACCGTGTTATTGTGTATATAAACACGCTGTCACACTGCAAACTCAATGGCTATGAGCAATCTTCATACAGAAAAAGTGAAATATCTCTAAAACCACACCACCTAGTCACAAACCGCTCGGAACACATATAGAAAACATATTGAATGAATAGTTTATATTAAATTTATACAGTTAGGGTTCTGCATTTCTATTAATTTTGAATAAAATAGACGTTTTGCACTGCGTGTACCAGCAAACTCAATGCATTGTCAATGGCCGTGAGCAACATTGATACAGAAAATGTTAAATATCTCTCAAATTACACCACCTAGAACCAAAGCGCTTGGAACACATATAGAAAACATATTCAACGGAAAGATTATATTAAATTTATAATGTTTGGGTTCTGTATTTCTATTAATTTTGAATAAAATAGAAGTTTTGCACTGCGCGTACCGGCAAATTCAATGCATTGTCAATGGTGATATCGCCACAATGGCCACGCATCTGGTTGATGACGTCACGGGAATCATCATCATCATGCTGTCGGTCGCGATGCGACAGACTGCTTTCATTACTTGACTGCCGCTCTCCATTTAGCTCTCTGCTGTGAGAGTGATGTCCATGAGTCAGCCTTAAAAATTTCATGAAAGCTGCCTGCAAAAGTGTTGAAGTGCTGCTGGCTTTTGCAAGTTACCAGCAGCACTCTCTTGGGGAGCAAATAGAGGTTTCACACTGGCAAGAACATGGCAAGAACATGGCAAGAACATGGCAAGACAGGCGCAAAACTATTTGTCCCTGCAGTGGCTGGTTGGGAGATGTTGGGAGTTCCATACATCAACCACCCTTAATGCTGCCACAGTGACATCGTTTTCTGTTTAGGGTTTGCTCCCTTAGCCTTCGGTTCTGTCAAGAATCTGTACCACAAGGCAGTGGTTTACAACTCTGCAGGGCAGGGGCATCAAACTCCCTGAGGTATTGCAATACCTGCGTACCATACGTGACGTACGTCACGGGAATACCCTCTATATATCAAGTTTAAATATAACACCACTGTCATCGTATGACACTTGGCTTTGAGGCATGAGCATCATGAGATCAAACAGTTGAAATACGAGGCATTGTAATGCCTGTCTTCCAACTCTGCACCAAGACCGATATCCATCCTGACATAACAGGTGTCCTGTCATCGGAGGGAAAATCAAATAAAACAAAAGACTGCGTATACATTGAAATATTGTCTGCACAATGCAGGTGTCCGTTGATTACAGGGGTCGCTGAAAACAGGTACTACTACTTTTGTAATTAGTCCTGGAAACCTCGGCTACTTCCTCCAGTACGATACTATTTGTACAGAATTTAGGAATTTAATCAATGTTTTAACTCCTGTTATTAAATCTGTAATAATACCATAGTAAGTTCCATTTGACATGTTCAGTGCTATCATAGGTATTATGGCAGGGATCCAAAGCGACAGACTAGGTAGCAATTCAATTCAGTGGAAAATTGTCGTCTGTTGCCATGCTTGTTTTCAAACTAACTGTCCATTAAGCGCCTGTCACACCTTACCGGATTGAGCAACGGACATAAACCGGACAAGTCTGCTGGTGTTCGGTATCAATATGTATCGAAATGTGGCGTATTGTGTCAACGGACACTGGACGAACAGACATGACCGGATAGCCACCGGACAGACCGAATTCCCGCAACACCGTCAACGGACTCTGCAGGAAGCAAACCGGAGACGCAACGGACATGAACCAGACAAAATGAACTAAACAGACACCAACCGTACACGTCAGTCCGGTTGTGTCCGGTACAAGTTTTGTGCATGTTCAAAACTTCCCACCGGACAGATAACGGACACGCCGGATCCCAACCGTATAAAAAACGGACATTGACGTAAATCACCGGACAGTGTCCATTTTCTATCCGGTACCCTAATCCGCTGATGTGCGACAAGGCCTTTAAAGTTGCATAGTCCGATAAAATTATTACATTTTCAAAAGTAAAACACTTATCTAGGTTTGATCCTAAATACACAACTTAGGTACTGGTACACTTATTAAGCACTTCTTGCTAAATAGAAGGACATTCTAATTACTAAGCCAATTTAATAGAACCTGCTGAAGCCTATAGGGGTCAGAGTTTTGACAAGCATGCCAAAATAAATTTAGTGTGTTTACACTTCAAATATCTCATAAGTTACTCATTTTAGAGCAAAGTTACTTCAATAAAGAAAGGTAGATAATTTGGATCAGCCTAATATATTTCTCCCAGAAAATGACAGAAACTCAAAATCATCGGACTATGCAACTTGAACTAAATGTGTATTACACGGCCCCGGGCAGTACATATAGCTTTTCGCAACAAAAAAAAGAACAACAAAAAGAAGGAAACACGACATCTTGTGATAGGGAACGATAAATACAGAGGAGATGTACCTGTTTATGTCGGGTTTTTTGGGGTGTTTTTTTTTCCCCTTTTAAGTACAGTGTTGGAGGGCAGGGAAGGGCAGTTAAAACGTGTGCTCGCACACGTCACGTGACTTAAATGTGACCCATATGTGTACTCTTCACACGTGATCAGCTAGGCATCACGTGTGAACAACGCATGTCGACCCCATCAACCACAGACATTTCATTTTCAGGAGAAAAAAAAAAGATTGCGTAGAAATCATAATAGTCCACATCCATAAAGTTATCAGTGTTTGTTTCATCTCAAATTTCTTCATGCACATTATGGTTGGTTGGTTGCTGGAGTTTTACGTCCTGGCACCATCTAAGGTCATATTAGGATGGGTACCGACTTGTGACAGTGCGCACTTATGGGAGACCAGGCTGCCGGCACCATGACCTGATACTAGTGATATCCCACTAAAGCTGAGATTCCTTCTACGCGGTATGCGGTATACGGTATGCG
>CM059193.1:70777262-71040542 GCA_030323885.1 Branchipolynoe longqiensis
TACCCATCAATGATTATCACAATCACCCACCACCCCCTACCCATCAATGATTATCACAATCACCCACCCATCAATGATTATCACAATCACCCATCACCCCCTACCCATCAATGATTATCACAATCACCAACCCATCAATGATTATCACATTCACCCATCAATCACCATGAGCCCCACCACCATCCTCCTTCTCCTTCTCCTCCTCCTCCTTCTCCTTCCCCTCCTTCCCCTTCTTCCCATCAATCCCCCTCATTCTCTTCTCCTCCTTCCCTCCTTCGCTTCTCTCTATCTTTTCCCCTCTCTCCCTGCTCCTTCATTTCACCTCGTCTACTTCCTCCTTTTCCCATGTTATCTCCTACCCCTCTCCCCTCTCCCCTCTCCCTTCTCCCGTCTCCCTTCTCCCGTCTCCCTTCTCCCTTCTGCCGACACCCCACCCCACCCACCCGCACGTGCCCTGTGCTTTGGGTGGTCTTATTACTTGTTCCACAGAACCCCCCCCCCCCACCCCACCCCACCCCCCCCCAATCTGCAGTCGCCCACTTTCATCATAGCTACCCTCCCCATACGACACATTTTACCCCTCCCCCACCCCCACCCCGCCCTCCCCTCTTTCACACACACTCCATCTCTTTCACACACACACACACACACACACACACACTCCCTCCCTCCCCTCCCTCCTCCCTCCCTTCCTCCCTCCCTCCCCCCCCTCCCTCCCCCCCCCCCCCCCCCTCCCTCCCTCCCTCCCTTCCCTCCCTCCCTCCCTCCCTCCTCCCTCCCTCCACTCTTTAATCTGGCCCTTTCAGTGCCTCACCCCAGCAACCCCAGCAGACGTGGTGCTTCTGACACCAGTGCCGTGTAATTACCCTTATTCGATATCACCGGAACCATGTCCCTTTGAACTGGGGCTAAAATACGATGAGTGTAGAGGTGTGCGATTAAAGAAGCACGACCCGTCTCGGTTTGCTGACTATTCCTGGCCCTAGTGTAGGACCGCCTATTGGTGCCTGAATACGGCAGGAGAGTGTCCACCTGTGAAAGTCTGGGTCATCTGATCGATCCTGCTCGGTGGACCATTTTGCAGTTTGGGCTATTTTCCGTTCCAACCAGTGGTCCACAACTGGTCCATCAAAGGCTGTGGTATGTGCTGTTCTGTCTGTAGGAAAGTGCATATAAAAGACCCCTTGCTGCTTATCGGAAAGAGTAGCCTATGTGGCGGAAGCAGGGTTTCCTCCAAAGAAATATGTCAGAATGACCATATGTTTGACGTCCGATAGCGAATGATATGAAAATCAATGTGCTTAGAGGCGTCATTAAATAAAACAAGCTTTTGGTGCCTGAATACAGTAAAACCTCTCTAACGAGCCACCTCCACATATCGACCACTCCCCTATATCGATCGCTTTATTTGGGTCCCAAATGATCGCCCATACAATACCATTGTAATTATTTTTTTAAACCTCCCTAAACCAACCACCTCCCTAAATGAACCATTTAAAGTCGATCCCATGGTCGGTCGATTTAGAGAGGTTTTACTATATATCTAAAATATTCCCCACATAGCCAACCTACAATTCCTATTTTACCACGCATTAGCGTGTTTTTTTTTCCGGGAAGCGGTGTAATATAGCCCCAGCGTAGGTTTTCGAACACAATTCACAGTATTGCTAGTAATTAGTATTGGCGACACTCCTAGTTGTACTAACTGTAGATTCCAATGCTCTATTTCCATTTCTGCCCTCTCCCTCTCCCTCTCCCTCTCCCTCTCCCTCTCTCCCTCTCCCTCTCCCTCTCCCTCCCTCTCTCCCCTCCCTCTCCCTCTCCCTCTCCCTCTCCCTCGTCTCCGTCTCCCCCTCCCTGTACCTGTCCCTCTCTCACTGTACCTCTTCCCTCTCTCCTTCTCCCTGTCCCTCTCCCTGTCCCTCTCCCTGTCCCTCTCCCTGTCCCTCTCCGTCTCCCCGTCTCCCCCTCCCTGTCCCTCTCTCCTTGTCCCTCTCCTCCCCCCCCTCCCTCCCCCTTGTCTCCCCCCCCCCCCCCACACACACACTCACGCAATCCCGCTACCAGACGGGATGGCTACATCGGTAAGAGCGCTAGCTGGCTTCTCATGCGGAAGGTCATGGGTGTGAACCCCAACTGAATGAAACTAATGACTTACAACATTTAAGCTTATCGCTACCTAGCCTGATGCTTGGCATTAATAGGAAAGGGCAAGGACTGGTTTTCTCAGTATCACTATCAGGATAATGTGACTGAGTGGGATATAGGATTATGGTTCCAGTGGCATGGTGTGCCACGAGGGAAACACTAAAAGGTTGACATGGGTGCATGCTGTCACAAGTCTGTACCCGTCCTGATATGACCTTAGATATTGCTAGGTCCAAAACCTAAAGAATTCTGTCCTATACCACAACCATCACCACCACTCACTATCACCACCACCACCAGCACCAGCACCACCAGCACAACCACCACCACCACAACCACCACAACCATCACCCACCACCACCACCACCACAACCACAACCACCACCACCACCCACCGCCATCACCCACCACCACCACCACCACCACCCAACACCACTCAACACCACCCCCATCATCACCATCAACACCACCACCCAACACCACCACCCAACACCACCACCACCACCATCACCACCCACCAGCACCACCCAACACCCCCACCACCCAACACCACCACCATCACCACCACCACCAACCACCTAACACCCACCACCACCACCACCACCACCACCACCACAACCCACCCCCACCACCACCCCCACCACACCCATCACCACCTAACACCCACCACCAGCACCACCCACCACCCACCACTTGGCACCCATCACCTAACACCCACCACCCATCACCACCATCACCACAATCACCTAACACCCACCACCACCACCACCACAACCCACCACCACCACCTAACACCCACCACCAGCACCACCCACCATCACCCACCACCTGACATCCATCACCTAACACCCACCACCCATCACCACCACCACCCCCACCACCACCACCACCACCACCACCACCACCACCACCACCACCCATCACCACTACCCCACGGACCGTTGCTTATCTGTATTCCCACGTGGGCTCCGAATAAACAAGTGTCAGATGGGCAGGAATCGAACCCGTGGTTGTATCTCATGAATATTCATAACTGCTCGGTTGGGTGGAACCATTGAAAAGCCACACTAGCTGCTAAGTAGGTTATGTATTCATAAGGCTGAAGCCGATACCCCTTTAGGGAAAGAATCTCCAGGGTGCAAGGCAACTGTATTAGTATTAAAAAATATATATATATTCAGATGAGCTCGTGCGTCGTTGATAAATAGCAAATTATACATAATTGTATTAGAAAATATATATACTGGTCGAATATCCAATCGCTTCCCAATCCAATTACGGGGCGATATATAATAATTGGTTATTTCCAATTCATCAACACAGTCTCTCAAGTAGCGGGGTTTGACAATATTGATATCCAGAGCTGTCCTTTCTTTTTGCTTCCCCCCCACCCTTCTTTTTTTCGCACCAGAAAACGTTGATGTCAGCAACAAAGTACTGGTATCGCACTTTTCGCGATAACCATCTGTCTAGATCCACTAGAAGTACTTCCTCCCTCCCCCCCCCCCCCCCCCCCCCCCATTGAAGTGAAGGCGGATGACATGTTACTATGTTAAGAAGAGTAAATTAGATAGCTGGAAGTAACCCCGCCCCCCCCCCCCCCCCCTGAAGTGGGGGCTGACTGACGGTATGTTACTATGTTAAGAAAATAGCTGGAAGTGGACTTAACGAACGAGTAACATATCTCGACATAGTGGCCACATTTCACCTACGGCGGCTTAGGCTACCGCGTTACGTCGTAGTGTGACAGGGATATTACGAAGAGTGAATTAGATAGTTGGAAGTACACCACCCCCCCCTCATGAAGTGAAGGCTGACTGATGGTATGTTGCTATGTTAGGATTCATAGGCTGACAGTTTGTTATTATGTTAGGCTAGCTGTAAGTGTAATTGATTTTTTTTAAATATCATATTCTGGCCGGGTGTGCCAATGTCACCCATTAGCAGAATGACACAGTTAACCGTGCCCTAGTAGATGTATTGCCTTTGGAGAGATGGTGAGTATAATAATGGGTTATACAGAGTGTAGGCATACAGAGAGGGGGAGAGAAATGCAGAGAGACCGATAGCTACACAGATATGCAGACAGAAAAACAGACAGAGATACGGACGGAAGTGGTAGTGAACCTCCTCTTACATTGTTTTATTCCAGGCTAGATAGCCTGGTTAGGCTGGCTCGTGTGTGTTTGCAGGGTTTTACGGAGAGTACCTGCTGTTGTCCGGGTATTTAATTCGGCTATGCGTTAGCCCTACTCTCGCCTATGTGTCCATTCTTAGCCCATCGCCTCTTAGATCCCTTCTTTCTTGTCAGTGATACTCTTTCGTGGCGCTCCCGTTTACATGTAGCCAAGGAAAACAGCCACTCCCCTCCCCTTCCACTCCACTCCCCTCCACTCCACCCCACTCCACTCCACCCCACTCCACCCCACTCCACCCCACTCCACACCACTCCACTCCACTCCACTCCCCTCCACTCCCCTCACTACTACACTCCATCATCCACTCCACTCCACTCCACTCCTACTTCCACTCCACTCCACTCCCTCCACTCCAACCCCACTCCACTCCACTCCACTCACACCTCACCCACTCCACCCACACCCACTCCACCCCCACTCCACCTCCACTCCACCCACCCCCACTCCACCCCAACTCCACCCTCCCCACACCTCACCCACTCCACCCCCACTCCACCCCCTCCCACTCCACTCCACTCCACCCCTACTCCACCCACCCCCACTCCACCCACATCCACCCCCCACTCACCCCAACCACCCCACCCCCACTCCACTCCCTCACTCCACTCACTCCTCTCCTCTCCACTCCACTCCTCACTCCACTCACTCCACTCCACTCCACTCCACTCCACCCCACTCCACTCCACTCCCCTCCTCCTCCTCTCCTCTCTCCTCCTCCACCTCCTCCCTCCTCTCTCCTCCTCCTCCTTCCTCCTCCTCCTCTCCTCCTCCTCCTCCTCCTCTCCTCCTCCTCCTCCTCCTCCTCCTCCTCCTCCACCACACCTCCTCCTCCCACTGCTTCCACTCCTCCCCTCCTCTCCTGCCGACGCCCGGTATCGCTGATACATCATTGCGGTGCAATTACCCGTGTCTGATATCACAGACCAGCCTCGCTTTGAACTGCACCTAAGCTGCCACCTGCGTAAAGAGTGTGGGATTAGTGGATAACTCAGCCACTGACTTTGCACTCTGTCGTATCACATTAAAGCTCCCCAGAAGACACCACCAACTGTGGGGTGTATAACGAGATACGGTACGGATCCACTATGCAGATCTCCTTATCACATGTTTTCATCTAGCACTCCACCTTTCCCTCATCCTCCCTCCTCTGAGACTTTTGCCCAGGCAATTACACCCTTCCCACAAGGCACCACCGTTACTGAAAGATCTGCGCTATTTGGCGGATTTCCGCGATTTTTTATATTTACCGATTGATGTTGAGCAAAATGCCAAGGAATCAGGATGTATATGACAATTGGTTACTTTGAATCCCGTTCTTATATGACCTTAAATGTTACTAGAACATAACACCCAAACAAGAAAGAGTTAGGCATGGGCGATAATATAGTCAGAATAGGGATAGAGAGGAGGATATCATGGTTGACGGAAACAAGCTGAACTCTGTTCCGGAATTCACCTACCTCGGAAGCACTATATCAAGTGATGGACGCATTGATGCTGAAATACAGAGGAGGATGGGCAAGGCTAGCGCATCTTTCGGCCGACTACGCCAGAGACTCTGGAACAGCCACCATGTGTCCATGTGGGTCAGTGTACAGACGACAGGTGAAAAAGCTGCATGCCTTCATGATGCGACATCTGCGTTCAATCATGAGGCTAACCTGGAAGGACAAAGTGACAAATAAGGAAATACGCGAACGGATGGGGCTACCCTCTATGGAAGATCTTCTGATCAAAAATAATCTCCGGTGGACTGGACACCTCATGAGGATGTCATCAGACAGGCTACCAAAGCAGATCCTCTATTCTCAACTGTCTTCTGGTTACAGAAAGAGAGGGCGCCCTCGTCTCCGGTTCAAGGATACCATTAAGAGAAACCTGAAGCTGAGAGACTGACTCATGGACATCACTCTCACAGCAGAGAGCTAAATGGAGAGCGGCAGTCAAGTAATTTAAGCAGTCTTTGTCGCATCGCGACCGACAGCATGATGATGATGAGGGATAGTTGAAACCTGACTTATGGCATTCTTCCCGCAACTTCCTGACAATGCTTAATTCTATGGGTGAAAATGCACTTTTTTGCAGAAATTCACCATTGGTGTAATAATCTCAGCTTGATTTTCACGTTTTTTGCCAGAGACCACTTTCAACCCTGCATTCCTACCTGTTCGTACCTTCCATTCCTCTAGCCGTCCGACCCCAGTTACCATGGTAACCCGAGTTGGGGATTGCTAGCCAGTCCCTTGTATCTCAGAAACTACTTAAAAGGGTGGTAACGTGACCAACACAACTTTACTTATTACCAATTATCATCATCGAATAACATCATTCACAGTTTGTATATCTTGAAGCAACTTATTCTCTGGGAGTTATTTATAGTTCAGTCAAAGCCGAGGTTCTCTGTAGTCAAGCTGTGGTTATTAGTGTCATTCAGCCTTAATGACCTTCCTCAGCTGCTAAGAGTGACTAAGGTCCCCCCCGCCCCCCTCCCCCAGCTCCCCATCCATGCTATGATTGTTTGTTTGTTGTTGTTTTACGTCCTAGCAACATCTAAGGTCATATCAGGACAGGTACCGACTTGTAATAGTGCGCACTCATGGCGACTTTATAGTGCTGCCCCACTGGGAAACCAGGCCACCGGCACCATGACCTGGTTCCCCACTCAGTCACAATATCCTGACACTGAGTACACCAGTCCTTGCCCTGTCCTAATAATGCCGAGCGCCTCGCTAGGAAGCGACAAGTATCAATTTTTAAGTCATCGGTTTGACTCGACCAGGGTTCGAACCCACGATCTACCAGCACGGGAGAGGGGCGCTCTAACTAATTCGGCCACCCCGTCTGGTCCTCATATGACAAACAACTACTAACATAATAACATTCAAAACCCACTAACACCACTGAAAAACCACACTATCAACCAGCAATGCACTCGCTATAAACCACCATGCATGCATAACATTGCACTATTAAAAGACTAACCAATATTAAAACCAAATCTAATTGATATACAAGCACAGCATATGATTTAACTACTAGTGTACTTTACTACACACTGCGTCTTGATGCAAATACCTTGCAGTATGTTGAGTGCCTATGCTGTACACTGTTCGTGTAGACTGCTCCCCCACTTTCAATGTTCAGAATGGGGTGTGCTACACACAATGCAGCTCATTCCACTTCCCCATCACCATGTACAAGCCAAATGTGATTGCTCCAACGGCTGGAAGACTAGTTAGTGCCTTGGCGCTGACAAAATATGTATTCAGACGAATAAAATATTCATGAATTTGTTTATTTAATTAAAAAGATTTTTAACCTATTTATCCCCCTCCACTTTGAGACAGAATTGTTACAAAGTGGTGGGGATGGGAATGGCCATAGGGCGTTATTTGTGGGCATATTTGACATTTAACTATACATATAGAAGGTTGCTCTGAAAGGTAATGGTGCTGTCACATTACGACGTTTCTCACCAACGCGGGTCGATGTGTGTGATCTTCGGGCGGAACGTCGGCACACGTCAGTAAACGTTATGCGCGCGTTAGGTGCGCGTCGGTACCGCATCGGTACATGTGATGGACGTCGACGGTCGGCGAGGAACGGCGGCGCGCATCGTGTCGCATCAAAAGTTTTGCGCATGCACAAAACTTTCGACGATCGACAACGCGAGTCAACGTGTGGGTGCCAATATTGTGGCGACGTCAGAAGCACATCGACATCGCTGGAATAATGTTATGCGAATGCTAGGCAGATGCCGCTCTCGCGGGAGGGTCGTTCCCACATGTTGCGCCAAACTGGTGCATTGTTGTTTTACGCCCTAGCAACATCTAAGGTCTTATGAGGACGGCGCGCCAAACTTTTTTGGGGTTTTTTCTTCACGCGTCGATATACGTTACCACAACGTCGGCCGCACGCTACGAACACGTTGCGCTGATGTCAAACTTTTTCCCAAAATGCCGAAAAGTTGGACGTGTCTCGATGCATACAATTTATTTTGCGCATTGGCGGTGAGAAGCGTCGTAATGTGACAGGACTATTAAATACCACAAGTAGCATTGCGTTGATGACAAATGACTGTCAGACTGTGCGTGGTGGCTGAATCGATAGAGCGCAGGCTTCAAATGCGGGATGTCAGGAGTTCGAATCCAAGCCGAGTCCAACTAATGACTTATCGCATTTATACTTGTTCTTTCCTAGCCTGGTGATTGGCATTAATAAGATAGGACAAGGACTGGGTAGCACAGTATCGGGATAATGTGACTGTGGGCTATTGGGTCATGGTGCCCGCGGCCTGGTCTCGCAGTGGGCTAGCGGTTATAAAGTCACCATGAGTGCGCACTGCTCCAAGTCGGATAACCGTCCTAATATGACCGTAGATGTTACTAGGATGTAAAACAAGAAACACCTGAGTGTATGTAGGCAAACCTTGAACAAGGCAGCGATGGTTGGGGGCGGGGGGGGGGGGGAGGGAAGAAATTCCTAGGGAATTCGAAATTTGAAATCCGAAATCCGAAATGCTCTGTGGCCGTGCACCGATTAATGCAGACGGGATGGCCGAATGAGTTAGAGCGTCCGTATCCCGTGTTGGTAGATCGTGGGGTCGTGGGTTCGAACCCTGGTCGAGTCAAACCAATTACTTAAAAATTGATACTTGTTGCTTCCTAGCCATACCGCTCGGCATTATTAGGATAGGGCAAGGACTGGTTGGCTCAGTGTCAGGATAATGTGACTGAGTGGGATATCAGGTCATGGTGCTGGTGACGTGGTCTTTCAGTGGGGTAGCACTATAAAGTCGCGATGAGTGCACACTGTCACAAGTCGATATGACCTTAGATGTTGCTAGGACGTAAAACAACAACAAACAAACCGATTGATGCTGATTCCATAATATGGAAATAGATGCATTGTGATGTGAGGATGGCTTTATTTAGGTCGCTTGGGCAGTGTTGTGTCGTGTCAGTCAGAGGCTTGGCCCGTGCTGTGATTATATGGCAAGAGTAGAACAATAAATAAAAGAGAAAAAGCTGACTTTTAGGACCAGACGGGTGGCCGAATGAGTAGAGCGTCCATCTCCTGTTTTGGGAGATCAGAAGAACCAAACCCATGAGTTTGTGGGTTCGATAAATTAAAAATTGATACTTGTCGCTTCATAGCCTGGCACTCGGCATTATTAGGATAGTGCAAAGACTGGTTGGCTCAGTGTCAGGATAATGTGACTGATTGGGATATCAGGTCATGGTGCTGGTGGCCTGGTTTCCCAGTGGGGCAACACTATAAAGTTGCCATGAGTGCGCACTGTCACAAGTCGGTACCCGTCCTGATATGACCTTGGATGTTGCTGGGATGTAAAAAAACAAACAAACAAACAAAGCTGACTTTTAGGCTGCTTGCTGCATGTGAGGCTCCCCAGGGACATTGCAAGTAAGTGACCAGTATCGCCAAATTTGAGTGAGAAATATGCGTACATGTGCAGAGATTAGCGATATGTTGTTAGTTGCCGATAGTTGGTGAAGCATTTAGTGGGACGGCTTAGCTCCAAAAGACAGGTCGATTGTGCACTTTCCCTTAAAAGCATGAAACTTGGCACATGGTTAGCGTAACACAATACAAAGATTTTTAGTCCAGGGGCCACTGGAAATTGCACCCTGTATGGGATGGGGAAAGTCTAGGGAAGATATATATGGCAGGATTTATTTCCAGTTATCTTGTCGTAGAAAGGCTGAGCCTTTGTTCTTGTTGTTCTAATATTTAATTTCCTATCATTTGGTTATGAAAGGATTGCACCTTCATGTGGTGGTGGCTTTCTTTAATAGGTTTTAATTCTCGTTATATGATTACGACAAAGCTGGAACTTTGGTGTTGCTGTGAGGCTTACCGTTTAGTATAGCATTATATGGTTCTATGAAGACTAACAATTATTGACAATATGTTGTTGTTATTAGCAGGTTAAATTTACCATTATGTGGTCACAAAAAGGGATGCAGCTTTGTTGTTGTTGTGGGATTTAATTGTTGGTAATAGCTCACTTTTCCATTAAGTACCAATTTCCAATTATATGGTTATTAAAAGGCTTAGACTTTGTTGTTGCTAGAGGTTTAATTTATCCATCATCACCATCATCATCATGCTGTCGGTCGCAATGTGACAAAGACTGCTAAACATTTCATGAAAGCTGCCTGCAAAGGTCTTGCAGTGCTGCTGGCTTTTGCAAGTTACCAGCGGCACTCTCTCGGGGAGCAAATAGAGGTTTCACACTGGCAAGAACATGTCCAGACAGGCGCAAAACTATTTGTCCCTGGAGTGGCTGATGGGGAGATGTTAGGAGTTCCATACATCAAGCGCCTTTAATGCTGCCACAGTGACATGGGTTTCTGTTTAGGGTTTGCTCCCTTAGCCTTCAGTTCTGTCAAGAACCTGTACCACAAGGCAGTGGTTTACAACTCTGCAGGGAACGGGCGTCAAACTCCCTGAGGTGTTGCAATACCTGCAATACCTGCAATACCTGCATACCCATATATGTTTACTAAAAGGTTGAAGGTTCATTGTTTTTGTTATGGGGTTTAAAGCTGCATAGTCTGATGAAGCATCACATTTTCAAAATCAAAACAATTATCTAGATTTGATTATACATATCTAACTTAGATACTGATGCACTTATTAAGTATTTGTTGCCACATAGAAGGGAATACCAAGCCAATGTAATAGAACCTGTGACTGCAGAAAGAAGCCTATGGTATCAGGGTTTTGGGGTGCTTGCCAAAATTATGTTCACACGTTTGAATTTCAAATATCTCAAAAGGTAGCCATTTCAATTAAAAGTTACTTCAAACTAAATTAAGGTAGATTATAATGATCCATTTAATATACTTATCTCAGAAAAATGTCAGAAACTCAAAACCATCGGACTATGCAACTTTAATCTTTCATGATATTGTTGTAAAGGGGTGATGAAAATGGGAAATACTGCGCCTAAAGCGGGAATTGAACCCACATGTCTTGCATTCCGGGCCAGTGTGCTAACCATTACACCACTTAGGCTCCCTGATGTCACCACCCTACCCACGCCTACCTGGGTATGTGGCTCCTTGCCTGTTAGGTCAGTTCAGACTACTACAGTATGACTGAAACTTTTTTTATGATGCTCCTTGGTGTTATAAAGACAGGAATTTTGTTGTTATGAGGTTATTTCCCATTATATGATTTATATAAAGTTGAAATTTTGTTGTTATGGAGTTTAATTTTCCATTTGATTTTTATTTGGTTATGGAAAGACTTGCCATTATTTAGCCATAAAAAGATTGAATCTTTCATTGGTGGTGAAACTAGCCATGTTTGGTCTATAGAATATGTTTAGGACAGTATAGCTCAATTTTCCATTAAGTACCAATATCCAACAGTCAATAACAAATAGCTTTAAGATGGCATGGCTCAATTTGGCAGCAATTAACAATATCCAACAATCAATAACAAATAGCTTTAAGACGGCATGCCTCAGTTTGGCAGTAAGTAAAAGAATCTGACAATTAATATCAAATAGCTTTAAGAAGGCATGGCTGAATTTGCTAGTAAGTAAACACACCCAGCAATCAATAACAAATAGCTTTAAGACGGCATGGCTCAATTTGGCAGCAAGTAACAATATCCAACAATCAATAACAAATAGCTTTAAGACGGCATGCCTCAGTTTGGCAGTAAGTAAAAATATCCGACAATTAATATCAAATAGCTTTAACACGGCATGGCTGAATTTGCCAGTAAGTAACAACATCCAACAATCAACAACAGTACACAGTACAGATCACGCACACTGTAAGCGTGACAAAGTCAATAAAGTGGGTGAATGCCGCACACTTTCTTAGGCGCCTACTCTATAGACGATCCACAAGTGATTCTATATTCATCCACACACCTCTTTTTTTTCTTGGGGACGGGTGGGAGGGGGGGGGGGCACAATTAAGAGTGCAAAGAAGTGAACATTAAGTGTAAATATAGAACACATGCTTGTGGGGGTGGTGGGGGAAGAGGATGGATAGAGGGATGTGTCAGAGGGTGGGGTTTGGGTGGTGGAGTAAGCGGGTAGAAGCTATTATTATTGACGCTGACTTTTATGGCTGAATTGCATACCGCGTGGGATGGCCAAATTGGTAAGAGCGCTCGCTGGCTTCCCGTGTGGGAGTTTGTTTGTTCAAACCCCGACCGAATCAAACCAATGACTTACAAAATTGATACTTGTCGTTACCTAGCCTGGTGCTTTGTGTTAATAGGCAATGACTGTTTTACTCAGTATCAGGATAATGTGACTAAGTCAGATATTGAGTCATGATGGCAGTGGTCTGGTTTTCCATTGGGGCAGCACTATAAAGTCAGCATGAGTGTGAACTGTCACAACTCGGTACCTCTCCTCAAATGGGCTTAGGTTTGGTGGTTGTTTTTTAGGTGTTTTTGGTTGTTGTACATTAGTTGACTGGTTTGCACAGTATTAGGCAGGGGTGGAAGATCTCTGTGATAATCATGAATTTCCGCATTTTTTACTGTACTGCAATCCCGCAGCACTATCAGCATATGCTAAGGCATTGTTCAAGCACTGCAACACTATCAGTGTATGCTAATACAATGTTCAAACGCCACAGTGCTATCAGCATATGCTAATATGTTATTCAAATGCCACAGCACTATCAGTGTATACCGATATGTATGAAACCTGACTTTGGGGAATTTTCCGCAATTCCCTGACAGTGCTAAACCTATGGGAGAATATCAGCATTTTAATGGAAATTCGCCGTTGGTTTACAGAAAACCTTACCGTAGGTATAGATTTCCGATTTTTTTTGCTGGAGACCACTTTCATCCCTGATTAGGATAATGAGTCTGAGTGGAAAATTGAGTCATGGTGCTGGTGGCCTGGTTTCCCAGTGGGCCAGCACTATAGGTAAAGTAAACCCCAACCAACAGCTGGTGTTGCTGTTGTTTTCAGTTCTGTTGCTGTTGTTGTCTGAGCCCTGTCCCAGAGGTGGGTTCTCGGGACCTTTAACTCAGTGGACCAGCACTCCAGCACCTGACACCAGACCGGATGTCCGAATGTGTTGAGCATCCGTCTCCCATTTTGGTGGATGATGGGATTCAAATCCATGGGTTTGAATCCTGGTCGAGTCAAAGCAATGACTTAAAAATGTTATACTTGTCGCTTCCTAGCCAGGCGCTCTGCATTATTAGGATAGGGCAAGGACTGATTGGCTCAATGTCAGAATAATGTGACTGAGTGGGATATCAGGTCATGGTGCTGGTGGCCTTGTCTCCCAGTGGGGCAGTACTATAAAGTCGCCATGAGTGCACACTGTCACAAGTCGGTACCCGTCCTGATTTGACCGTAGATGTTGCGAGGACGTAAAACTCCAACAACCAATCAACTCCAGCACCTGAGATAAGTCACCCCCTTATGCTGATCTATAATCCCACATGTTAGGCCGTGTAATTGATGCAGCCCTATCTACTCATATCACATATTGATCTATACAGGATGTGTGTGTGTATGTTTGCGGTGGGGTGTGTTTGTGTTTGTGTGTGTGTGTGTGTGGGGGGGGGGGGTGATGTGTTGCTGGACGCGTGGTGTGTGTTGACTTAGGCAGTGAGTGTGAAAAAAGAAAGTGGGGGGGGAGGTTGTAATTTAGGCTTCTGTCGTTTTATTGAGCGTTTTATTGAAAACGTATACTGCCTATCATGGATAAGTCTGAATAATCTTGTTTTCACCATTAGACAGTTGGTCGATTGAAAGCCAGAGCCTACACTATTACCGACCCAAGGGAGTTTTAACCTCCCACACCACATAGACATGGTATCAGAGCAACTGACCTTTGATGATGTTGAAAGTTATACACAGCGGGGGAAATCCAAATTGGCAGACATGATGGCATGATGGTGACGGTGACGAAAAGGGAAATATTGCACTTAGAGCAGGTTTTTGAACCTGTACTTCTTGCCATTCCGGGGATAGTGTGTTAACCATTACACTATCTAGACTCCCTGGTGCAATCACCCTATTTCTGTGGCGCCTTTTCTGAGCGGTGACTGCAGACTCCTACACTTATATTCACTACTTGGGGAAAACTCGTTTAGTTTTGTGATTTAGAGGGAGGATTTAGAGATAAGGATAATTTCAGAATCATATATGAAATCAATTTAAACCCCCAAAAAGACCTCAAAACACGTAGTTTTCGAGGGTAAGAGGACGAGAGGATGAGGATATTGAGGGGATGATATAATTTGATTTAGGTACAGGTCGTTTGTTTGTTTGTTTTATGTCCTAGCAACATCTAAGGTGATATCAGGATGGGTACCGACTTGTGACAATGCACACTCATGGTGACTTAATAGTGCTGCCCCACTCAGAAATCAGGCCACCAGCAACATGTCCTGATATCCCATTCAGTCACATTATCCTGACACTGAGCGAGCCAGTCCTTGCCCTATTCTAGTAATGCCCAGTGCCAGGCTAGGAAGCGACAAGTATTAAGTCATTGGTTTTCCTCGAACAGGGTTCGAACCCACAAACTCATGTGATCGGATCCCCATATCTCCCAAAACAGGGTACGGACGCTCAACTCATTCAGCCAGTCCATCTGGTCAGGTACAGGTCGTTAACTTTGAACTCCAGAAACTGCCTTTCTTTACCAATCTGGACAGGTACTGGCTTGTAACAGTGCACACTCATGGAGACTCTATAGTGTAGCCCAATTGGGAGGCCATACCATTAGAACCATGACCCGATATCCCACTCAATCACATTATCCTGATACTGAACCGAGCAGCCCTTGCCCTGTCCTACTAACGCCGAGCGCCAGGCTAGGCAGCAACACTTATCAATTTTCTAAGTCAGTGGTATGATTCGAACCCATGACCTTCCTTCCGCACGTTGAAGCCAGTGCTCTGACCCATTAGGCCAATGCGTCCGGCTTGTATGTAAGCATGCATGTGTGGTGTCCATAGTGTACAGCAATTGCTTTCATGGAGGAAGGCGGCGATTAGGGCGTGATCATATTCGGCTAAAGGGTGGTTGAAGGGCATGCGCACAAGACAGGAAGCTATATATATGTCAGGTCAAGTGGGACTAAATGACACCAGTTGCCAAATCCGATTAAGCACTAATGTAAGGTCGATGCTTTGTGACTGTAGTGTACCTTTGGATCATTGTAAACGACCTCTAAACCGTCACAAACTTAAGGAATGCTCGGAATAAGCTAAAAATGATGGCAAATGAATCAGATGCTTCTTAAGACATCATATGAGATATCAGAAGAATGATATATTATTCGAAACATATTAAAAATTGAGATTATAAAAATAAAATAAAAATAGATTTTTTATCAAAAGATGTTCTCGATGTCAGATATACCTTATCCACTAGCAAAACTCTTTAGACTTCAATTTATTATTATAATTGATAGACTGACACTTAATGATGATGGAAGTACAACGTAGTACTGTGCACTTCTTTCTACGCTGCTGGGCATAGCCCATATCTCAAATATCGGACAATTTTACACAGGGTTACCTGAAGATGGGTTGGTTGGTTGTTGGAGTTTTACGTGGTGGCAACATCTATGGTCATATCAGGACGGGTACCGACTTGTGACAGTACACACTCATGGCGACTTCATAGTGCTGCCCCACTGGGAAATCAGGCCACCGGCACCATGATCCGATATCCCACTCAGTCACATTATCCGCTGATGCTGAGCCAAGCAGTCCTTGTCATATCCTAATAATGCAGAGCGTCTGGCTATGAAGCAACAAGTATCAATTTTGTAAGTCATTGGTTTGACTCGACTGGGAATTGAACTCCCGACCTTCCACACAGGAGAACTGCTCTCTACCGATTCGGCGAGCGCGTCCGGTACTTGAAGACAGGGGAGATCTGCTCATTTTTATGAGGGGCAATTTCAAGTGGGCCAGGAAAAGACTGGGGATTTAAAAATCGAAAACCTACTGGGCACTTTGGTGATGGGAAGGGTGGGCGGGGCTTGGGGGGAGGGGGTAGGTGTGTGTGGGGGGGGGGGGGGGGGGGGGGGGGGGGGGGGCGTAAGTTCCGGGCATGTGAGTGGTTGGTAGTGTAGAGGTTGTCCGCTAGGGGTACTGTTGAGTTACTGCTTAGATGGTGGTTGGCAGGGGGTAGATTTACCGACGGGTCCTTTGTCAATTAGTTAAATTTATATAGATATATCAAATATATCTTTAGGTATATCTTTAAATATATACATTTAAATATATATTTTTAAATACATATTTGTTAATACATAAAGATGTATAAAAATATGTGTATTTATATAAATATATATTCTAATATTAAAAAAATAAATATATTAATTGTTTAAATATATATTTTTATGTATCTTTAAATACATCTTTTAAGATATCATTATATATATATATATATTCAAATTTATATTTCAAGATATTTTAAAGGTTGCCTTTAAAGATACAAATATATATAAATATATATTTAATATATACTATATTTATATATATCTTTTAAAATATCTATACACTTATATTTAAATATATATAATATTATTTAATATATATATATATATATATATATATATATATATAAAATATATTTATGTGTACCTTTAACTTAATTATGTGAATCTGAAAGTTTTTTCTTCCAAACTTAATGATGTGAATCTGACAGTTTTTTCTTCCACGCCCGCCTAACTTTTCATTGTTTGATGACAATATCTTGTTCCTGTATGGCATGTATTGTTAAAACATGTTAAAACAATATATAGTGCGTTGGCAACCGAACAAATAAAAGAAGAAAAAAAAGAATATTGGGTGGTGTGGATCGGGATTTCATAGTAAAAAAAAAAAGGGGGGGGGCGGTCCCTACGGTAGAATAACTGTTGCGTTTTGCCGCGTTCCGCTGGTCCCATCAATCTGGCCGGCGCTCACCCACAAATAGCCCCTTGACATGCGCACTGCCGCCGTTGCCATGCTGCGACCCATTTACGTCCAGCTCATTTTGAATTACACAAGTCCCGCGCCCGTTATGGAATGATAATATAATGGGAGCGACCTTAAAGCGAGGGCTGCCATGTGCCTTCGTCGTGGTCGTGGTCGTGGTCGTGGTCGTGGTCGTGGTCGTGGTCGTGGTCGTGGTCGTAAGCTGGGGGTGAATCTAGAAACAAATTAAGAATCAAATTGACAGTGTGAATCTTATCCAGAGGTTACACTAAAAAGAAATTTAAAAAATGAATAAAGAAAGAAAGAAAGAAAGAGAAAGAAAACACTTTTTTTTTAATAAAAAGAAAAGATTGAAAAAAAACCTGGGGCCCATGGATCGGAAGGCTGTAGACTTAGATCATGTGGATGTTGAAATAAAAATTAAAAATTAAAAATAAATTAAATATGTATGTTCAGATATTATATATATTACGTGTTATATGTATTGTTATGTATTATTTATATGTATGTATAGTATATGATATATATGATAGATATATAATATAGTATATGATATATATGATAGATATATAATATCTATCATATATATCATATATATAATATATTATACATGCATACATACATAATAATGCATAGCAATATATATATATATATATAACAGAATGTATATAATATATATAATATATATAATGCACACCTGTAGGTTACAGCTTCGGGTCATTGAGACTAGTTTCCTGTCCTGAGTTCAGGTAATAATTGCATCCTTCTAAGGTTTCAGTTTTAAAGTTGCATAGTCCGGTGGTTTTGAGTTTCTGCCATTTTCAGAGATAAATAGATGAGATTGATCGTTATAATCTTTAATCGTTTTGAGTTTCTGACATTTTCTGAGATAAATTAGGTTGATCGTTATTATGTACCTTACTTTAGCTTGAAGTAACTTTTATTTTAAGTGGCTAACTTTTGAGATATTTGAAGTGGAAACATGCCAAATTAAATTTGGCAAGCTTGTCAAAACTCTGACCCCATAGGCTTCTGCAGTAACAGGTTCTATTCAATTGCCTCAGTATTCCCTTCTGTGTGGTGACAAATGTTTAATAAGTGCACCAGTATCTAAGTTAGATATGTGGAATCAAATTTAGATAATTGTTTTGGTTTTGGAAATTTAATATTTTCATCGGACTATGCAGCTTTAATGTTTGCATGCGCGTCAAAATTATGACACCTTAGGTTTCAGCAGTAACAGATTGTATTGAATTAACTTTAGTATCCCCTTTTGTGCAGCAACAAATGTGTAACAAGTGCAACAGTATCTAAGTTTGATATTCATAATAAAATCTAGGCAGTGGGTTTTGAAATGTTGATGCTTTCATCGGACTATGCAGTTTTGATGCAATAATGTATATACCACATTAGCATGTCAACTTATGAAGTCCACGGCTGGACTCTGTGGTTGTGTAGGCAGGCTATAATGAAATCAATACAGGCAAGAAGAGAAAGGAAGAGTATAAAGAGTGAAAGTAGAGAGAGAGCCAAGCGCTCAGGTTTATTATTTATAGTGGTACATGGATCTGGTATGGCACACCACCTGACCTTATTCTCCAATGAGAATCAAACATCTCAAGCTCCACCAATGAAAATCAAGCATTCCTGGGTTCCCATTGCTACAATGCTCTGCTTGGCCAACACCTGCCCTGAGCTGAGTGTGTGGTGATCCGTGACTAACAGAGGGGGGAGGGGGGTCGTGAGTAGAGCTCCAAGTGCCCCTTACACACTATCTCCTAGTGCCTCTTTCACACTATCTGACTAACACACAATGACTATTGACCATGAGTAAAGTATCACCATCAACTACTACATAAATACAATTATGCACCTGGCCCTATATACCTTTTACCATAATAGACCATTTGCATTCCCCCACCAATGCGTTTTATCGGAATATTTTACCAACTGTTAAGTTTGAATGTCCAAAATGGCGCAAATCAGATTGGTATTGCTAAAAGATCAATTTTGAAGGGCTCGGCGTTCAGTAAAGCAGTAAAACAGCCATTCTGCTGACTGTACATTAATGTGCACACACTGTATAGCGATTAAGCATTTCCTCTTGTTAGCTGATCTCTGAAATTTCCCAACCGGCTGCGGTGGCCTAATCAGTAGAGTGCTGGCCTCGCGTGTGGGAGATCAGGTGTTTGGTTCCAGGTCGAGTCAAACCAATGACTTATAAAACCGATACTTGTCGCGTCAAAGCCTGATGCTCGACATTAATAGGATAGGGCAAGGACCGGTTGGCTCAGTGTCAGGATAATGTGACTGAGTGGGATATCGGATCATGGTTCTGGTGGCCTGATTTCACAGTGGGGCAAGACTATAAAGTCGTCATGAGTGGGCACTGATATGACCTTGAATTAACTTAGTATCCCCTTTTGTGCAGCAACAAATGCGTAACAAGTGCAACAGTATCTAAGTTTGATATGCGTAATAAAATCTACGCAGTGGGTTTTGAAATGTTGATGCTTTCATCGGACTATGCAGTTTTGATGCAATAATGTACACACCAGCTTCATTAGCATGTCAACTGTTAACTTTGAATGTCCAAAATGGCACAAATCAGATTGGTATTGCTAAAAGATCAATTTTGTAGGACTCAGCATTCAGTAAAGCAGTAAAACAGCCATTCTGCTGGCTGTTCATTAATGTGCATACACTATATAGCAGGGATGAAAGATCTCCGGGATTCCGCGGATTTCCGGGATTTTTCAATCCCGCAGCACCAACAGTGTAGATCTATACTAATACGTGGCGCAGACACCGCACCAATATCAGTGTATACTACTAATAAATGCTCCAAACGCCACATCACTATCAGCGTATACTACTAATAATGCTTCAAACATCGCAGCACTATCAGTGTATACTACTAATAATGCTTCAAACGGCGCAGCACTATCAGCGTATACCAATATATATGAAACCTGACTTCCTGGAATTTTCCGCGATTCCCTGACAATGCTAAACCTATGGGAGAATATCAGCATTTCCGCTTTTTTTCCCGGAGATCACTTTCATCCCTGATATAGCGATTAAGCATTTTCTCTGCCATTTCCCAACCAGCTGCGGTGGCCGAATCAGTAGAGCGCGGGCCTTGCGTGTGGGAGATCAGGAGTTTGGTTCCCGGTCAAGTCAAACCAATGATTTATAAAACCGATACTTGTCACTTCATAGCCTGGTACTCGACATTAATAGGATAGGGAAAGGACCGGTTGGCTCAGTGTCAGGATAATGTGACTGAGTGGGATATCGGATCATGGTCAGAGATGAAAGACCTCCGCTGTTTCACGGATTTCCGGGATTTCTTATATCCACCTATTAACGTTAAACAAAATTCCTAAAGATGGGATGTATATGACAACAGTTGGGTGGTTGGAATCCCGTTCTTATATGAACTTAGATCTAGTTAGAACATAAAACCTAAGCAAGAAACTGTTAGATATGGTCGATAATGCAGTCACAACAAGACTAGTTGAGACCTGACTTCCGGTATTTTTCCCCGCGATTCCCTGGCAATGCTAAAGCCTATAGGAGAATATCAGCATTTCCGCTTTTGTTCCCGGAGACCACTTTCATCCCTGATGGTTCTGGTGGCCTGATTTCACAGGGGGGCAACACTATAAAGTCATCATGAGTGCGCACTGATATGACCTTAGATGTTGCCAGGACGTACAACTCCAACAACCAACCCGCTATTTTCCCGCCATTATCCCACTCATATCCACTCCCAGAGAATGGCTGAACACGAAACAGAAACAGATTGATCTTTCGTGTTTGTTTTGTGTTTGTTTGTTTCAGCCAAATTTCATCACTAAGTATACAATTGAAATTAACTTTTGATTCCGTTCTCATGATGTAGATTATGCTTAGCACTTTTTTTCTTGAAGATTTATACTGCCTATCATGGATAAGTCTGAATAGACTTGTTTTCACCATTAGTCAGTTTGTCGATAGAAAGCCCGAGTCTACACTTTTGCCGACCCAAGGTATTTTTAACCTCCTACACCACATAGACATGGTATGAGAGCAACTGGCCTATGGTGACTCTGTAAGTTATACACATTGGTGGAAATCCAAATTGGCAGATGTGGGGGCACGGGGAATCAAACCACCAACCTTCAGATTAGGAGTCCGACCTAAAAAAAAAGTCAAGACACTCTAATCACTCCACCACAGAGAACACCACCTACTCTGTCGAATGCGATGCAATAAAGTGTTAATAGCATTATTCTTTTCCCATGAAAATATAGCAAATTAAATCAGGATTGCTGCGGCCTGAAATACAAAGTGACGGAGAAAAAAGATGCTGACAATATAATGGAGGTTCCGAATTTTTATATTTTGTTTGCAGCTGTATCAATGTTCTTTTTCTTTCTTTCTTTCTTTCTTTCTTTCTTTCTTTCTTTCTTTCTTTCTTTCTTTCTTTCTTTCTTTCTTTCTTTCTTTCTTAATTTCTTTCTTTCTTTCTTTTTTGTCTTTCTTTCTTTTTTGTCTTTCTTTCTTTTTTGTCTTTCTGTCTTTCTTAATATATTTCTGTAGGTTTTTACTTATATGTATAAATGCATATATAATCTATATATATATATCTATATATCTGTACATTTAAGCTACTTATTTGTCCCTATTTGAAAAACATTGGTGAAAAGAAATTTTTTCAAACAGGTTTGCAATTTGATGGTTTTCAGGCCGGTTTTTAACGTTTTTCTGCTGGGGGCCATCTAGTTTTTCTCTCATTTTTGGAGACTTTCCCATGCGCTAAAGTTTTCGAACTTTTAATATGTTGTTCTCCCGATCAAATACTAGAAGAAAATATCATAAAAGTTTTTTTTAAAATAGTTTTTGGGTTAAGGGGTATATTGACCCGACTATTAGTGCAATTTAGACGAGGATTGTGGTATACTTCTATAGCACAACTCCAGTCCAATCTGTTTAAGTCAGACCAAATGAAGGCAATAACAAGCTATCATATCTATTTTTTTTTAATTGAAAAAACGCCACCGGCACACACAAATTGAAAATCAATATAAAAACGCCAATAACGATATGGGTTCAGTAGTAGCCCTTCAACCAGAATCACCATAAATCTTGTTCTTTTATCTCATCGGCTTATAAAATAATGACCTTTAAATTGGATCCAGTGGCAATGCCAATTATCGACCCTTCGAGGGTCTCTGGAGATATGAGTGTCGGTGTTGGTGGGAACTTTCTGTGGTGTAGTGGGTGGAGCAATTATTAAGGCTTCTCACGAAGACCTAGCAATTTCCAGTGTATATATATGCTCTTTCAAATTGATTGAATATTTTTTTGACGCAGCTGGAATTCACACTGGTTAATGCATCAGGTTTACTCTCCTATGAATTTATGCCTGTGTTTATATATTATCCATAATATATATATATATATGTCATGGGGGTGATGAAAATGGGAAATATTGTGCCTAGAGCAGGACTCGAACCCACATCTCTTTGCATTCCGGGCCAGTGTGCTAACCATCACACCACCTAGGCTCCCTGATATCAACACACTACTGATGCCTAGCTGTCTATCTGGTTACTTGCCTGAGAGGTAGATCAGTGCAGACCACTACAGTCGTCCCCCTGGAATTGTAAGTCTTTTAATGCTTACAATTACATACATACAGGCAATGCACTAACACATACACAGGGTAGGTTCAACAACTATACAGCGCACAGCTTGTACAGGATCATGGTCACGGCAACCAGTGTCGTGGGGGTGATGAAAATGGGAAATATTGTGCCTAGAGTGGGACTCGAACCCACATCTCTTTGCATTCCGGGCCAGTGTGCTAACCATTACACCACCTAGGCTCCCTGATATCAACACACTACCCACGCCTACCTGTCTATGTGGTTACTTGCCTGAGAGGTCAGTGCAGACCACTACATATATATATATATATATTATATATATATATATTATATATATATATATATATATATATGTACATATATATAATATATGCTCTATAATCTGTTAGGGGAATATAAACAAGGACACTATCACTTATCAGTTCTCTTCTATATATTAGTGTAGTAGTCCGGACATGAGCTCCAACACCACGTGGTGGTGGCGGCAGGGACTACACAGTACACCAACGTAGTTTTACTGTGCCAGGTGGCGGCACACTAGCCACCGGGCAGTGCCCTGACTGGGCTGCCCACTACTGCGTGTGGCTAGCCTCACCCCCCCACCCCCCCACCCTCCCTATAGAGGCAATGTGGGACCTAGCTTGTTAGGGAGCGGGTCACTTGAATGTGGAAGCCGCGGTGAAGCGTACATGATCCTTCTAGTTCATCTGGGGCCGTATGCATGAATAATTATTTATCGGCTCTGGTGTTAAAGGCTGCGTTTGGGTTAACTAACACCGGTATTGGGAAATGGGTCACGGGGTATGTACGGGTCCAAAGCGTGGTGGCGTTAGCTAACCTAGCAGTTATTTATAGATTTGGGAAATCCCTCTGACCCTGTTCCCGGCGAGCACCACTATTTGACAATGTCGCCGCCGATCCGGCCACGGCGGCAGCCTTAATATCGGTTCGATTATTGGTTTAAATTGACCATAATTTGGTGTCGGCGTTAATATCGCTTCGATTTCTGGTTTAATTTGGCCAAATTTCACTATTTTGTAATGTTGTTCTGTCGGCAGCGGCAATTTAAGTAGTAGTAGGTGTAGAGCAAAGATGACCGTGCAGACACACCGACTGACAGCGGCGGCAATTTGTTTTGTTTACATTCATCAGTATGAATATCGCCGCCGATGTAGTTGCGGCGTTAATATTGCTTCGATTTTGTGGTTAATTTGACCAAATTTCACTTTTGGAGTAAGTTATTCTGTTAAATATGATAGCATTGAAGAGATTTGGGCCTAATCGGTACCTAACACCACCCTTAAACCTGGTACGGAGTGGTGTTAGCCTACGCGATCTTAAACTCGGTGTGTTTGCATAACACCGCTCCGTGCATACTCACTTTTTGCCGCTAAACTAGAAATCCCATCCAAAACCAGTTTTGGCTCGCTAACACCGCCCCATGCATACGGCCCCTGTTGTGTCTGCGTGAGAACAAGAGTCTGGGGCGGCCGGACAACGTCCTATCACATTAGCTATTCCCTACTATCATAATGTCACAGCAGTTAGTTCCTGCTTCTGCCACTATGGTGCCACCTGTGAGTGGCTCCTGGTCACTACCGTCTCCAGACCTACACAGATGGCCAGATTTCGTGCAGTCTAAGCCATTACACGAGTATAATTACCAGGAAGCCGATTTACTATGAACTGTCTCCACAGTTCATCCTATTTCACACTCCACTAGTCTTCTACTGGTTCGCTCCTCTGTAATTGACACTCCGCCAGTCATCTACTGATCATGCCTGCTGCCTCGCCTGGTGGCGCCACCTTGCTGTGTCTGCCTCACGCCTGTACCACTCTCGCATATATATCTCAAATCAATCAATCAGTCAATCAATCAATCTAACTCCTCAATGTGACTTATTGCATGCCTTGCTTAAAATAAATTAAAAACAAAAACTAAACCAAGCAATCAATCAATCGGATAAAAAAGTGATATAGCAGTCACCAATAATGTGAAAAAACATAGAATTACTTGTAATGTAAATCAGAATATGCATGAACACGTACAAATGACATTTTAGACAACCAGCTATACAGATATTATACCTTTTTTCTTCTTTAAATTCTTTTTTTTATGCCGTGGGAAGCCATGTCTGGTTTTCAGCCCCAATATAAAAAGCGAGTGTTTAGGTTCGCCCTCAGGGTGTTGTATGGGCGTAATGCACAGCCTGCCACCTGGTGGACAGAGACCGCACTAAGGTGATTGGACACGTTTACTGTCAGACCGAGCATTTTTGGCGTCATCTAACTTTCTTAATTCCTGATTTATAAACAAAACTACAACAAAAATCTAAAATGAGATCTGAAATGGGCACAAGTTATGTAAGTCAAACATTATGGTCGCTCATTTGTTTTTATATTCACATATACTATCACTATTGTAGCAAATGTTAACACACATATGTAGAATCTCTCTGTCTCTCTCTCGCTCGCTCGCTCTCTCCCTCTCTCTCTCCCTCTCTCTCCCTCTCTCTCCCTCTCTCTCCCTCCCTCCCCCTCCTTCCCTCTCTCTCTCCCTCTCTCCCTCCCTCCCTCCCTACCTCCCTCTCTCCCTCCCTCTCTCCCTCCCTCTCTCCCTTCCTCCCTCTCTCCCTCCCCCTCTCTCTCTCTGCCTCTCTCTGTCTCTCTCAGTGTCTCTCCGTCTCTCTCCGCCTCTCTCTGTCTCTCTCTGTCTCTCTCTCTCAGTCTCTCTCTCAGTCTCTCTCTCTCAGTCTCTCTCTCTCAGTCTCTCTCTCAGTCTCTCTGAATAAGGATTATATAAATAATCGGATAGTTATTATCTATTTTCCTCCAATCAGGTTGGCCTATTATTAGTCTTGCTCCTTTCTACAGGGGACTGGTGGCGCCACTATTCTCTCCTTTTCGTCACTACTGACACTCCACTGCCTGTTCGAGTAGCCACAAAATATGTGTATTATGGGGCTGTCATATTACGACGTTTCTCGCCAACGCTCGTCGACGTGTGTGATTTTTGCCGCAACGTTTGGTATTCGTTCATCTCTGGCGAGGGTCGGCGAGGGTCGGCATTGCGCGTCAGGAAATCGGCGATTTCGATGCGCGACAATGCACGGATACTAACATTATGGCAATGTTAGAGGCGCGTCGAGATATGTTAAACGCGCTGGAATAACGTTATGGAAATGCTAGGCACACGCCACACACGCATCAGGCTCGTTGCGCCAAACTGTTGCTTTGTTGTTTTACATCCTAGCTACATCTAAGGTCATATCAGGACGGCACGCCAAGCTTTTTTTTTTTTTTTTGCACAACGTCGGCAGCACGCCACCAATACGTTGCGCCTGATGCCGAAAAGCTTGACCTTTCTCGGCGATTAAAAGTGATTTTGCATGTTGGCGGCGCGCCAGCGAAAAGCGTCATAATGTGACGGGTATAATCCCGTAGGGTGATTGTAATCCCTTACAAGGGATCATAACTCATCTCAACCGATACTCGTGTCTTGTTTTCTCTGCCTGTAGAAACTATTGATATATATATGGAAAGTGATAATCCCATTATCGCATGTAATAAGCTAATACGATCTGGAGTCCCTGCTCCCCCCCTCTCTCATGGGGTGGGTGTCCGGCTGCTCCTCGCCGGCCCCCTGCATGGGGCGCTACACGCCACTCGCTCGGAAGTTTATATATATATATATATATATATATATATGTAAATCAGGTATAAAGTGAATAGTTTGCCGCGCGCCCAGCAGGAATTGCCCGCTGGTGGCGCTCACGTAGTCAATACGGGGCAAATGCAGGCAAGCCAGCGATTGGACATCATAATTGACGACTACACATAATACCAACGACTACATAATAATAATAATAATAATAATAATAATAATAATAATAATAATAATAATCAGGTCTACAACAGCGTCTATTTATATCCGCATAAGACATCATACATCATATATATGTGTGTCGTGGGGGTGTACTTGCTTTCCAAGGACAATTTAATGGGAATATCCAGTTTATATTCTGCTGTGTTTGGTGCATGCAATATAGATTTCTCTGGTTACATACAACACACGTAGCAGTCATACCAGGGCCTCTGTTGTAAAAAGGCTGCCTGGGTAATTTTCTTTGTTGTAAGTTTTTTTTGGGGTAGTTGTCTAAGCGGGGATTTACATCATGGAACAGAACTCAATTTCACCCAAATGTACACGTTGTGTCCTCAGGCCTATTTCAGTGAGCCAGCTTCATGCTCCCCAGTTCCCGAAACAATATCTTTAGGTTGGCATAATCAGATATGTGAATAACATTAGGAGGCTGGGTGCTGAAATGTACCGCAGATCTCTCAGGAGGCCTGTGTTGGTTTGGGCTATAGGTGCTGGTTTAAAGGTGCAGTCCGCTAGCCATCTTATATGCAGTAAAACCTCTCTCAATCGACCGACCATGGGACCGACTATAAATGGTCCATTTAGGGAACTGGTCGGTTTAGGGAGGTTTTAAACAAAATCATTACAGTGGTATTGTATGGGCGAGCGTTTAGGACCCAAATAAAGTGATCGATATAGGGGAGTGATCGACCTGTGGAGGTGGTCGGTTGGAGAGGTTTTACTGTATTAGGTTAAGTGTTATAATCTCGTTTACTCTAATTTGAAGTATCCTTCCTTTAAATGGCTAAATTTAGAGATATTTCAAGTGAAACCAGACAAAATTAATTTTGGTGTGCACATAAAATCATCATCATGATGCTGTCGGTCGCTATGCGACAAAGACTGCTTTCATTACTTGACTGCCGCTCTCCAATTAGTTCTCTGCTGTGAGAGTGATGTCCATGAGTTGGCGTTAATGTCTCTCAGCTTCAGGTTTTTCTTGATGGTATCCTTGAACCAGAGACGAGGGCGCCCTCTCTTTCTGTAACCAGAAGACAGCTGAGAGTAGAGGATCTGCTTTGGTAGCCTGTCTGATGACATCCTCATTAGGTGTCCAGTCTACCGGAGATTCTATTTGATCAGAAGATCTTCCATAGAGGGCAGCCCTGTCTGTTCGAGTATTTCCTTATTTGTCACTTTGTCCTTCCAGGTTAGCCTCATGATCAAACACAGATGTCGCATCATGAAAGCATGCACCTTTTTCACCTACATTTCGTGAAAGCTGCCTGCAAAAGTGTTGAAGTGCTGCTGGCTTTTGTAAGTTACCAGTGGCACTCTCTCAGGGCGCAAATAGAGGTCTCACACCGGCAAGAACATGTCCAGATAGGCGCAAAACTATTTATCCCTGCAGTGGCTGGTCCGGAGATTTTGGAGAGTTCCATACATCAACTGCCCTTGATGCTGCCACAGTGACATGGTTTCTAAAAATACTGATACTATTATTAGGCTTTGCCAGTAACATGTTTGAAAACATCGACTTACTAGTCCCTTGTCTATAGATGAATATGCTTAATGAGCGCACCAGCATCTAATTTGGAAATGTAGGATCAAATTTAGGTTCAGTGTCCGTGGTTAGGACTGGTGCCGGTGGCGGCGCCACCGGTCACATGGTGGAGGAACATGGCCTTCACTAATTGGGTGTACAACAATAGGAATAATAATAATCTCCCTACGCGCTTTTATACTCGGATAATGCATATAAGTCACACACACGCACACATATATATATTATATATGTGAATATCTCTATATATATATGTATATATGTGAATCATTTTTAGAGCAAAGTGATTCAGACATCGCGTGCCAAGAGCTGCCAGTGGGGGCGCCACCATATGCCAGCAGGCTGCAGCTAATTTGCAATAGTCCCTTATTGGACATTAAACAATATTATAACGTAATATAATATTAATAAGCCTCATATCCATATACTATATATATATTTAAATGGATTATGTGTCGTTGGGTTGCTCCGGCAAATTTAGTCTACATACAAGCTAATACGCAGTAAGTATCATAAAAACTGTGGTTAGCTTAATCATGATGCATTAGAGCATCACTATGGAAAGTTTAGACTTTCTTTGGTCCATTTTGGACGAGTTATTTGGTTATAAAAAACCAAGGATAGAATTCCTTCTCGAAGGATTGAAACCGGTCATTAGCGGTTCTGTCAACACCCGAGTCACCGTGTGATTATGGGTAGAGATGTGGGCTCTGCCTCGTCTCCTGTGGGAATTCTCTCGTACTCTAATAGAGAGTAATGTTGGAGATGCTCCTGGGTTTCTTTTATAGACTCCCCACAAACTTTTTCAGGCGTTTCTCCGAGTTTCGTAGCATTTTCTCCAACTTGTTGACGTTGTAGTCACAGGTGGGAGAAGTGTGCGGGACAGAGGGATGGGCGGGCCGATACACTGGTCCCGACCCCGCGTAAGGTTTGGGCTTGACCCACAACCCACGCACAAATTTAGCTTATTACGCCTGTGTTATAACGCTATAAACACGTTCTCTAACACCAATAGATGTCCAAATGGAGTTTGAAAACAACACATATTGAGCCATTATATATTCTTACCGGGATGACCACAAAATCTTTGTTTAGCTCCCGAGGCCCGGTAGCGGCGTAAGCGCGTGTTTTTGCCAAGCAGCTTCCCGAGGGGCGTGTTTCGAGTGGAGGGGACGAGGAGTCCGACTCCTCACCTTGTTGTCGCAGTTGCCTTCGACACAGCCCGGGGCGCTCAATCTTCTCTCCGAGGGAGGACATTAGTGCCCTGACGGGCGCCGCGGCTCCCCTTGGAGTACGCGGTTTTTGCTGCGATGAGAGTCATATACTTGCTCTCAAAACACCGGTGTCTCATAAAACGGCGAATTGCCGACGTGTTATCAAGAGGAGTTCTTCTTTGGAGGATTTCTCGGAGACAGACTCAGAGATGGAGCTTAGGGCTCCTCCTCCTTCTCCTAAACGGAGGAAGAAGAAGAAACATATTGTTTCTTCGGGTGATGATTTCACCAAGGAAAGGGGGAGGACTGGGCTTCGCAAAAAGCGCAAGACCAAGTCCAAGAAGAAGAAGAAGAAGAGGAAAGATTCTTCTTCTTCTGACTCGTCCACGGATTCCACTTCCACGGAATCGGACTCAGACACACAATATGAAGGTGTCTATGCTGCCATTTGGGGCAAAGTGGCTAAGAAAGTGGAGAAGCCAAGGGCTAAGCGTGTGAAAACCACTACGCTTATGCGTGAGAACATTAATGGCCATTTCCGCACATTTAAGCCGGCGGAGATTATTTCTAAGTTATCAGATGAGTTAACAGGCATTAAAGGTGTTCCCAACTCCATCATTAAGGAGATGGATCGAGATGTCAATATGACGGAGGACCGTAAGAGATTTGAGGGTGTGTGTTGCACATAGTGCATAAGGCGGTGCTTGGTACCCTAACAGCTATTGCTCCTGTAGCAAACAGAATGCAACGAGAAAACAAGTTCTCGTCTTTGGCTAAGACGATGGACAAAGGTATTGCATTGTTGGCGGCGGCAGGTAATTACCTGTCGTATCGAAGATATGAAAATGTTTTCAAGTCGGTTTGCACAGAGGCTGGCAAAGAAGTGGCTCGCTCAAAGAAGGTTACTGATAATGATGGGAAAGAGTTTACGCTCTTTCTTGCTCCAGAGCCGATTAAAGGGAAACCTTTAGATAACACGAAAATGTTTGGGCCGGTCAACAACCAATACCTCTTAAAGGAGGTAGAGACTGCAGCAAGAGTGGCAAAAACACAGTGGCTGCGTAAGAAGATAACAGGAAACTCCTCGTTTCAAAAACAGGTCACAGGGGATTTTCGTCCACGGCGGTTCACCAGGGGAACCAGACCGGGCTCAAAAACTCTCGGTCAAGCTTTTCGGGCCGGGGCGCTCGCTCAGGCTGGACCGACAAACACCGCACGGCCACTGAGCCGAGTGGTGTCGCCTCGCGCGACCCCCCCCCCCCCCCCATTCCCCCAGGGGCGGGTCCAAGTAGAGGTTGAAACACAAACGTTACAAGTCCTTCCAGCCTCTAAAACCACACAAACTGTAAGCAACTTTGTGGCTGGTAATATTAATAATCATATTTCTGAGTGGCACAAAATTACTCGTGACCAAGAAATTTTACAAATAGTTAGGGGTGTTCATATTCCCTTCACACAATTTCCGGTACAAGGCAGGATACCTTTTCCTTATAACATTGAACCGGTTGAACGAGAGGCACTAACTAAACAGGTACAAAAATTCTTTGAGAAAGGAATTATACAAAAAGTGACATACTGTTCAAGAGAGTTTATTTCAAAACATCTTCTCGAGACCAAAGCCTAATGGTGAGGTTCGAATGATCCTGGATTTAACAATCCTTAATAAAATGGTTGAATATCGACATTTTAAAATGTTCTCGCTAGATACAGCACGCGATCTGATTACGCCAGATGCGTGGATGGCTAGTGTTGATCTACAAGATGCATATTATACGCTTCCCATAAGAGAAAAAGACCGGAAATTTCTTCGGTTTCTTTGGGATAACCAACTCTGTGAGTTTACTTGCATGCCGAATGGTTTAGCTTGTGCCCCTCGTTTATTCACTAAACTGCTTAAACCTGTTTTTTCAGTAATGGCGCGGAAGGGTCATATAATGTTTCCATACATCGATGATTCCTTTATTATTGCATCAACACAAATTGATTGTGAGAATGCAGTGTTGGATTTATGTGCATTACTTACTAAATTGGGGTTTTATGTACATCCACAAAAGTCAGTGTTTAAACCAACAAAACAACTCAAATGTTTAGGGTTTATTCTGGATACACAGTCTCTTCCAGTGTCGATAACAGAACAAAAACTAATTAAGTTTATGAATACAGCGACCCAGCTTATTAAGTTACCAAAACCTAAAATTAGACAGGTCGCAGTCCTTATTGGGATAATGATATCGTATGCACCCGCTATTCTATACGGGAAGGCCCATATTAAATCTCTAGAAATAGATAAAAAATTAGCGTTAACACGAACTAAAGGGAATTTTGAGCGAAAGATGTTTATTTCGCAAGAAGGGCTACAGGATATTGGATGGTGGATGCAACAATAGCAGTTCACCAACATCCAATCCGTATTGGCGGAACTAATACGGTAATTACTACTGATGCTTCGTTAGAAGGTTTGGGGATCTCGAGATGGGGTCAATATAGGAGGTAGATGGACTTGTTGATGACAAATAGGCCATATTAATGGCGTGAATTGTTTGGCTATTTATTCTGGGCTTATGTAGTTTAGTAAAGCTACATAAATCACAAGTTAGAATACTAACTGATAATACTACTGCCATGGCATCTATTCGTAACATGGGTGGAACCAAATCAAAGCCTTGCAATCAGTTGTCTAAACTGATTTGGAACTGGGCACAGGCTCAACAAGTCTGGCTGACTGTAGCGCATATTCCAGGGTCACAAAATACACTTGCAGACCATAAAAGTAGGAATTTCCATGACCATTTAGAATGGTCTCTCTCTACACCTTTGTTTAACTTCATTTGTGAAAAATGGGGTACACCTAAAGTTGACTTGTTTGCATCACGAAATAATAACAAATTACCTTGTTATGTTTCTTGGCATCCTGACCCAGAGGCTTGGAAAGTAGATGCATTTGCTATTATCTGGGAAAATAATTATTTTTATATTTTCCCACCGTTTAGCATTATCAGCCGAGTTGTCAGGAAAATCGGTTTGGAAAGGACACATGCTATACTGGTGGTGCCCGATTGGGACATGCAACCGTGGCTGCCAGCAGTTTCACAACTGGCAAAAGAACATATACGATTCCCAAGAAAACTCGGGAATCTGACACACCACGGACCGCTAGTGGTTCACGGCGACGTGTCAACGACGCCCCTATTGGCATTCCTTTTCTAAGGAAACAGCTGCAGCAATTTGGTTTGGACAAAATTACTGAGACTAGGATAGTATCTGATGCCTGGAGGCCAGGAACTGTCAAAATGTATACAACCTATTTAAAGAAATGGGGTGTACATTGTTTGTTAATGAAAGATAAGCCAACAAATCCAAAGATTTCACAAGTAGCTCGGTTTCTTCGTTCTCTAGAGGATGAAGGACTTTCCTTTGGATCGATTAATGCGGCGAGGTGTGCGTTATCAATTATATTACCTAGAATTGATGGCGAAACAGTTGGAAAACATTATGTTCTTTGTTATTTACTTAGTTCAATTTATCAAAGGAATCCTCCAAAACCAAAGTATAGTCGGTTTTGGGATGTGTCTGTAGTATTTAAGTTGTTTCAGGCTTGGCCTCACAACTCGTGGTTAGATTTAAAACAATTAGGTTTTAAGGTCGCGGTCCTGTTATTATTAGTAACCGGACACAGAGGACAGACCATTGTTGCTTTGTCTCGGGTGTATCAACAATAGGAATAATAATAATCTCCCTATGCGCTTTATACACGTATAATGCATATAAGTCCACACACACGCACACAAATATATATTCTATATTGAATAATCTTCTATATATATAGTATATATGTTAAGCGAGATGGTGTTATTTATCAGGAGGAGTGTAGGAGGGTGGATCAGACATCAGTGCCAAGAGCTGCTGTGGGGGCGCCACCATATGCCAGCAGGCTGCAGCTAATTTGCAATAGTCCCTTATTTGGACATTAAACAATATTATTAACGTAATATAATATTAAAAGCCTCATATCCATATACTATATATATATATATATATAATATATATATTATATATACATATATAAATATATATATATATATATATAGTATATATATAATATTTTACTCGTTATACAGAACAGCCTCATGCTATCCTCAGTCTGTAGAAGGACGCACGTGAGGTACCATTCAATTAGCATATACAACACATGACTGGATTACGTGACGTTGGATTGCTCCGGCAAATTTAGTCTACATACAAGCTAAAACGCGTAAGTATAATAAAAAAATTCTGTGGTTAGCATAATCATGATGCATAGAGCATCACTTTGGAAAGTTTTAGACTTTCTTTGGTCATTTAGGACGAGATATTGTTATAAAAAACCAAGGATAGAATTCTTCTCCGAAGGATTGAAACCGGTCATTAGCGTGTTCTGTCAACAACCCGAGTCACCGAGTGATAAAGGTATAGATGTGGGCTCTGTGCCTCGCTCCTGTGGAAAATTCTCTCGTACACTAATAGAGATAATGGTTGGAGATGCTCCTGGGTTTCTTTTATAGACTCCCACAAACGTTTTCAGGCGTTTCATCCGGTATTCGTACTATTTTCTCCAACTTGTTGACGTTGTAGTCACAAGTGGGAGAAGTGTGCGGGACAGAGGGATGGCGGGCCGATACACTGGTCCGACCCCCCAGCGTAAGGTTTCTTGACCAAACCCCCCGCACAAATAAAGCTATGAAACGCCGTGATATAACGACTAAAACACGTTCACTACACCAAAAGATGTCCCCAATGAGTATGCAAACACCATCCTAGTGACGATAAAATATAACCGGGACAGACCAAAAATCTTGATATTTCAGCTCCCGAAGGCCACGAGCGTAGTAGCGCGGTGCATCAGCAGCCGAGTGGCGTCCTTCCGAGTGGAGGGGTACGAGGAGTAACGACTCCTCACCTGCCCGTGTTGTCGCGTGCCTTCGACACATACCGCCCGGGGCGCATATACTCTCCTAGGAGGACATAGTGACTGACGGCGCCGCGGCTCAAAATTGGGAGACCGGATTGCGGCGATGGCGAGTCATATAATGGCCTCACAAAAAACCACCGGTTGTCTCATAAACGGCGAATGCCGAGATGTATCAAGAGGAGTCTTCTTGGAGATTTCTCGGAGACAGACTCAGAGATGGCGCTTAGTGGCTCCTCCTCCTTCTCCTAATACGTAGTAAGAAAGGAAACTATTTGTTATTCAGGGTGATGATTTTCACCAAGGAAAGGGGAAGACTGGCTTCGCAAAAGCGCAAGACCAAGTCCAAGAAGAAGAAGAAGAAGAGGAAAGAGAACTACTTCTTCTGACTCGTGCCACGGATTCCACACCACGGAATCGACTCAGACCACACAATATGAAGGGTCATGCTGCATTTGGGGCAAAGTGGCTAAGAAAGTGGAGAAGCCAAGGTCAAAGCGTGAGAAAACCACTACGCTATGCGTGAGAACATAAAGGCCAGTTTCCGCACATTTAACCGGCGGAGAAAATTTCTAATTATCAGATGAGTTAACAGGCATTAAAGGTGTTGTCCCAACACCAACATAAGGAATGGATCGAGATGTCAATATGACGGAGAGCTGTACGAGATTTGAGGGTGTGTATGCTAACATATGCATAAGGCGGTGCTTGGTACCCTAACATCTATTGCTCCTGTAGCAAACAGAATGCAACGAGAAAACAAGTTCTCGTCTGAGGCTAGACGATGGACAAAGGTATTTGCAATGATGGCGGCGGCCAGGTAATTACCTGTCGTATTCGTAGAAATGGAAAATTTTTCAATCTTTGGCACAGAGGCTCAGGCAACGAAGAGGCTCGCTCAAGAAGTACTGATAATGATGGAAAAAAGAGTTTAGCGCTCTTTCTTGCTCCAGAGCCGATTAAAGGAAACCTATAGATAACACGAAAATGTTTGGCGGTCAACTACAATACCCTATAAAGAGGTAGAAACTGCATCCAAGAGTGCCAAAAACATGGATGTAAGAAGAAAACAGGAAACTCCTCGTTTCAAAAGGTCACAAGGGGATTTTCGTCCACGGCGGTTCACACAGGGGAACCAGACCGGCTCAAACTCGGTCATGCTTTTACGGGGCCGGGGCGCTCCCGGCCTCAGCTGACCGACAACAAACCGCACGTCCACTGACCGATGAGTAAACTCGCCGATAACCCTTCCCCAGGGCGGGTCCAAGTAGAGGTTGAAACACAAACGTTAGAACCAAGACCATCCCAGCCTCTAAAACCACACAAACTGTAAGCACTTTGTGGCTGGTAATATTAATATTCATAATTCTGAGTGGCAACAAAATTACTAGTGACCAGAAATTTTACAAATAGTTAGGGGTGTTTACATTCCCATCACACAAATTCCGGTACAAGGCAGGATACACCTTTTCCTTATAACATTGAACCGTTTGAACGAGAGGGCACTAACTAAACAGGTACAAAAATTTCTTTGAGAAAGGAATTAAACAAAAAGTGACATACATAACAGGATATTTTATTTCAAACATCTCACGAGACCAAAGCCTAATGGCGAGGTTCGAATGATCCTGGATTCAATTATTAATAAAATGGTTGAATATCGACATTTTATAAAATGTTCTCGCTAGATACAGCCACGCAGATCTGATACGCCAGATGGCGTGATGGCTTTAGTGATGATTTACAAGATGCATATTATACGCTTCCCATAAAGAACAGACCGTAAATTTCATCGGTATTTCTTTGGGATAACCAACTCTATGAGTTTACTTGCATGCCCGAATTGGGTTTTTAGCTTGTGCCCTCGATTATTCACATAAACTGCTTAAACCTGTTTTTCCACATAAATGCGCCGGCAAGGTCAAATATGTTTCCATACATAGATGATTCCATTAATTTAGCAACAACACCAAATTGATAGTGGGAATTCAGTTTTGGATTTATGTCATAACATACTAAATTGGGGTTTTAATGTACGACCACAAAAGTCAGTGTTAACAACAAAACAACTCAAATGATTAGGGTTTATTCCTGGATAAACATCTCTTACAGTGTCGATACAGAACATAACTAATTAATTTAAGAAAACAGCGACCAGCTTATTAAGTAAACCAAAACCTAAAATTAGACAGATCGCAGTCCTTATAGGGAATAGATGATATCGTATGCACCCGCTACTATCGGAAGGCCCATATTAAATCTCCTAGAAATAATAAAAATTTAGCGTTAACACGAACTAAAGGGAATTTTTGAGCGAAAGATGTTTATTTCGCAAGAAGGGCTACAGATATTCATGTGGATGCAACACATAGCAAGTTCACCAAATCCAATCCGTATGGCGTAACCAAATACGGTACTTACAACTGTATGCTTACGTTAGAAGGTATGGGAGCTCATCGAGATGGGGTCACAATAGAGGTAGATGGCTTGATGATGAACAAATCAGACCATATTAAATGCGCTAGAATTGCTTGCTATTTATCTGGGCTAAGTATTTTAGTAAAGATACAAAAAACACAAGTAAGAATACTAACTGATAATACTACTTGCCATGTCATATAATCTAAACAGGTGGAAACCAAATTCAAAAGCCTTGCAATCATTTGTCCTAAGCTGATTTGGAACTGGGCACAGGCTCAACAAGTCTGGCTGAACTGTAGCGCAATATTCAGGGTCACAAAATACACTTGCAGACCAAAAAAGTGAGCAATTTCCATGACCATTAGATGGTCTCTCTCTACAACCTTTGTTTAACTTCATTTGTGAAAAATGGGGTACACCAAATGTGACTGTGTTTTGCATCACTAAAAAATAACATATTACCTATTTATGTTTCTTGGCATCCTGAACCGAGCTTGGAAAGTAGATGCATTTGCAAATATCTGGGAAAATTAAATTATTTTTATATTTTTCCCCTACCGTTTAGCAATATCAGCCGAGTTGCAGGAAAACGGTGGAAATGACACATGCTATACTGGTGGTGCCCGACTAAGGGACAAAGCAACCATGCCTGCCAGCAGATTCACAACTGGCAAAAGAACATCTACTATTCCCAAGAAAACTCGGGAATCTAGGACACACCACGGACCGCTAGTGGTTCTCACGGTGGAGGAAGGACCGTGTCCAAACGACGCCCCTATTGGCATTCCTTATCGAAGGAACCAGCTCTGCGGCAATTGGATTGGACAAAATTACTGAGAATAGGATAGTTAGCTGATGCCTGGAGGCCAGGAACTGTTAAAATGTAACAACGATCTATTTACAGAAATGGGTGTACATTGTTTGTTAATGACATTCATCCGATACAAATCCAACAATATCACAAGTTACTCGTTTTCTCTTCGTTCTTTAGAGGATGAGGGACTATCCTTTGGGTCGATTAATGCCGCAAGATGTGCGTTATCAATCAAATACCGAGAAAATTATGGCGCAACAGTTGAAAACATTAAGTTCATGATATTACTTAGTTCAATTTATCAAAGGAATCCTCCAAAACCAAAGTAAAGTCCGGTTTTTGGGATGTGTCTGTAGTATTTAAGTTGGTTTTCAGTGTTGGCCTCCACAACTCGTGGATAGATTTAAACACTTAGGTTTTAAGTCCGCGGACCTGTTAAAAATAGTAACCGTAGCACAGAGGACAGACCAAATGTGTATCTATGTCAAAACTGAAAATAAATAGACAGAAACAAGCACTACGTTAGCAATAGCACAATTGCTTAATCGAACACGTTAGGTGACCCTTTAATACTAACGGTACACAATAGACTGTATTTCCGAGACAAACCCCTTTGCACAGATGGACAAATACGTGTTGTAAAATGCTTGAGTGAAACGATCAAATACACATCCCCACTCAACTAGAGGTGCCAAATGGTCAACCAAGGCACTGTTTATGCTAGGTATTTCAGAGAAAAGTAATACTAGCGCAAGCAGGCTGGAAGACGGCTATCGTTTGCAAAACATTACAAAAGCGACTAGAAAGCCCTACGCATTGCAAAGCGCCTTCTCTCCAACTACCAAGAATGGTGAGAACAAAAACGTTGAATATTATATAAGAATTGGATGATATTAAGGATAAAAATGAATTATGTAAAGGTCTCCCTAGCCTGAGGCTAGCCTGAGGCTGTATACCGAGGTAAAATAGTATAGTTATACGAATCTTACCTGGGTATAGATGATGGATAACTGTTGTTTTCCCGAGGTATAAGCCTCGGGTAGACGTGGGCTAGGGCCCACCCACCACGCCCTGCCACGTCTATCCCGTTGGTGTACCATTACGGGAAAATCATAGTATCCATTGTATTGAAAGATCATTTTTATCCTGAATAAGTAGGTTAAAATTGATGGTACCTCACGTGCTTCCTTCTCCCTAGCCCACGTCTACCCGAGGCTTATACCTCGGGAAAACAACAGTTATCCATCATCTATACCCAGGTAAGATTCGTATAACTATACTATATATATATATATATATTTGCACACACACATGTTGGTTGTTTGGAGTTTTGCGTCCTGGCAATATCTAAGGTCATATCAGGACTGGTGCTGACTTGTGACAGTGTGCAATCATTGTGACTTTATAGTGCTGCCTCACTGGGAGAGCAGGCTGCCAGGACCATGACCTAATATCCCTCTCAGTCCCATTATCCTGACACCGAGCCAATCAGTCCTTGCCCTATCATAATAATGCCGAGCACCTGGCTAGGAAGCGACAAGTATACATTTTTAAGTCATTGGTTTGACTTGACCAGGGTTTGAACCCATGGGTTCGAACGCACACATATGCACCTGTTTTTGTGTGAAGTTTGTGTAAATACCTGATGTAGTACATGGCCGGAAGACTCCCACCCGGGCGTTGAATTCAGAATTACAAAACAACCCCCCCCCCCTGTCCCATAAATGATTTTAGTGAAAAATATTAGCGAATGAGTTAGTGAAACATCATTGTACTGACGACTTGCGCATAAGTTATTTACCATAACTTTACCTAAAGCTGAACCCAATTATACCGACTGACTAGGAACAGCTAGTAAGTACATGGACGACGCCATTACCACCTACTGCGCCACCTGCCTGAATTGATTTGTTCCTAATTAAAATAAAAAAAAAATTATCGAAGAAAAAAAAGTTCTGTGGAGAGGGACCTGGTGGGAAAACGTGGCCGCGCCGTGTAGTGTGGAATGAGACATGGTTCCCATTTCCGGTTGGTTCCCTTTGTTCTCTCTTAGTTCCTACTTTTGACTCCGTCTGCACTGTTAACCAGACAGGATGGCCGGGTAGGTTGAGCACCCGCTTCCCGTTTGGTAGGGTTCGAAAATGGCCATAGACAATTGTCGAGGTGATCGGGACATTTAGTCTTCAAGTCGAATCTAATCTAAATCACAAACATAGACAATTGTCGAGGTGATCGGGACATGCAGTCTTCAAGTCAAAACATGGATAATTGTCAAGGTGATCGGGACATGTAGTCTTCAAGTCGAATCTAATCTAAATCACTAACATAGACAATTGTCGAGGTGATCGGGACATGTAGTCTTCAAGTCGAATCTAATCTAAATCACCAACATAGACAATTGTCAAGGTGATCGGGACATGTAGTCTTCAAGTCAAAACATAGACAATTGTCGAGGTGAGCGGGACATGTAGTCTTCAAGTCGAATTGAATCGAAATTACCAGCATAAACAATTGTCGAGGTGATCGGGACATGTAGTCTTCAAGTCGAATCTAATCTACATCACCAACATAGACAATTGTCGAGGTGATCGGGACATGTAGTCTTCAAGTCAAATCTAATCTGAATCACCAACATAGATAATTGTCGAGGTGCTCGGGACATGTAGTCTTCAAGTCAAATCTAATCTAAATCACCAACATAGATAATTGTTGAGGTGATCGGGACATGTAGTCTTCAAGTCGAATTGGATCTAAATCACCAACATAGACAATTGTCGAGGTGATAGGGACATCTAGTCTTCAAGTAGAATCTAATCTAAATCACCAAAATAGACAATTGTCAAGGTGAAGTCTTCCAGTCTAATTTAATCTAAATCACCAAAATAGAGTGTTGTTGAGGTGATCGGGACATGTAGTGTTCAAGTGTAATCTAATCTAAATCACCAACATAGACACTTGTCATGAGTATTCAAAGTAGGATCATGGCGTGATGACGCCTGCAGACCACACATATACACATAATACATACTATTGTGTAACGAACTACTGCGCAGAGCATGGTACTGATAGTGATACAGCTAGCTGTATGATCGGTGTGGGTGTGATCGGGGTCAACAGCTACAGGCCAGTTCATAATGGTCAGACGCTCCCGCCGTAGTGTGGGAGGTCCGGGCAAAGACCCTATAATACTAAGACGGCTCACTCAGCCTGTATTGTGTAATCAAAATGATCAAACCCACCACTTGGTGCGCTGGCTGTTCTCTTGGTTAAACAGATGCTATATTATATGTATTAATGTATATATGAATGTGAAAGATGTGTGATGATGGCAATGATGATGATGCTGATGATGATGTGTATTTGTTCATAGCAATTTCATATTGATGTGTATTCATTCTTACCTATCTCATGTATAATATAATTGTATGTGTTTACATGTGAAACACCAACCAGCAGCTGGGCTGATCAAACCCACCACAAGGTGGCACTGTGAAATTTACATTACCATGGGAGAGATAGGGAGTGAGCCGTCTTAGTATTATAGGGTCTTTGGTCTGGGAGAGGCGACTCATGTTAACGAGGTGAGCCAAGATCGGTGGGCTTGATTCAGTGTGACACTGGCACCAGACAATGGGTGTTGGCACCGTTGGATGTTGGCAGCAACTTGTGTGCATGTGCTTTGGTGATGGGAGGAGGGTATTATATAAAGGGCAGCTACAGTACAAAAGGAAGACAAGACAAATATAAGTGAGATGAGTATATATATTCTCTGGTTAGAAATATCCGCCATCACATACAATGGCAAGAAATAATTGTTTAAATGCCCCATTGCGAAGAAAAATCCTCTGGGGCGAATGAGGTTCCCCGCACCTGTTAGGGACGGGGGGGGGGGGGGGGGGGGGGGCGGGCGGTGGGGTGGCGCCACCGGTCACAATGGTTAGGCAGAACATATAATAATCAGTACAATAATAAAGTATATATAATAACAAATAATTCCCTTCCGCGCCATTATACTTGCATAATGCCCTTTGCTTATATATATATATATATATATATATATATATATATATATATATATTTTACCTCGGTAAACAGCCTCAGGCTAGCCTCAGGCAGGAGAGGTAAGCACGTCCGGTACCAGCAATTAGCATATACAACTCACGACTGGATAACGTGTCGTTGGGTTGCTCCGGCAAAATTAGTCTACATACAAGCAAATACGCAGTAAGTATAATAAAAACTGTGGTTAGCTTAATTATGATGCATTAGAGCATCAATATGGAAAGTTTAGACTTTCGTTGGTCCAATTTGGACGAGTTATTTGGTTATAAACAACCAAGGATAGAACACTCGAGTGGGTTTCTCGAAGGAACCAAACCGGTCATTAGCGGTTCTGTCAACACCCGGGTCACCGTGTGACTATGGGTAGAGATGTGGGTTTCGCCCTATCTCATGTGGAAATTCTCTCGTACTCTAATAGAGAGTAATGTTGGAGATGCTCCTGGGTTTCTTTTATAGACTCCCCTAGACAAAACTTTTTCAGGCGTTTCTCCGAGTTTCGTAGCATTTTCTCCAACTTGTTGACGTAGTAGTCACAGGTGGGAGAAGTGTGCGGAACAGAGGGATGGGCGGGCCGATACACTGGTCCCGACCCCGCGTAAAGATTTGGGTTTGACCCACAATCCACGCACAAATTTAGCTTATTACGCCTGTGTTATAACGGTATAAACACGTTCTCTAACACCACCAGATGTCCAATTGAGTTTGAAACAACCAAATTGTGACAAATATATATACCAGGACTGACCAAAAATCTTTGTTTACAGTTCCTGATGGCCACGAAGCGGAGTAAGCGCGGTGCAGCAGCAGCCGAGGGGCGTGTTCCGAGTGGAGTGGACGAGGAGTACGACTCCTCACCTGTGTTGTCGGCAGGGCCGTCGACACAGCCCCGGGCGCATATCCTCTCCGACCCGGACGAGGACGCAGTGCCTGATGTGCCTGCGCCTCCAGATTGGGAGGCTCGCTTTGCACGGTTGGAAAGCCACATCTTGACTTCCAAATCGCCCGTGTCTCGGAAGCGGCGTAGGCCGAGTGTCCAAGAGGATTCGTATGAGGATTTCTTGGACACAGACTCAGCGGTGGAGCTTAAGGCTCCTCCTCCTCCTTCTCCTAAACGGAGGAAGAAGAAGAAACAGGTGATTTCTTCGGGTGATGAATTCACCAAGGAGCGGGCAGAGACTGGTTTTCGCAAAAAGCGGAAGACTAAGTCCAAAAAGAAGAAGAGGAAGAGGAAATATTCTTCTTCTGATTCGTCCACTGAGTCTACTTCTACGGAATCAGACTCAGACACCATATATGAAGGTGTCTATGTGGACATTGGCACTAAAGTGGCTAAGAAGGTGGAGAAGCCAAAGGCTAAGCGGGTTAAAACCACTACGCTTATGCGCGAGACCGTGAATGGTCATTTCCGCACGTTTAAACCGGCGGAGGTTATCTCCAAGTTAGGAGATGAGTTAACAGGCATAAAGGGTGTTCCCAACTCCATCATTAAAGAAATGGATCGGGATGTCAATATGACGGATGACCGTAAGAAGTTTGAGGATGTGTTGCACACAGTGCATAAGGCAGTGTTGGCTACCCTAACAGCTATTGTTCCTGTGGCTAATAGGATGCAGAGTGAAAATAAGTTCTCGTCTTTGGCTAAGACAATGGACAAAGGCATTGCAGTGTTAGCGGCGGCAGGTAATTACCTGTCGTATCGAAGATATGAAAATGTCTTCAAGTCAGTTTGCACAGATGCTGGCAAGGAAGTGGCTCGCTCTAAGAAGGTTACCGATAATGAGGGGAAGGAGTTTACGCTTTATCTTGCTCCAGAGCCGATTAAAGGGAAACCTTTAGATAACACCAAGATGTTTGGCGGTCAACTACAATACCTCTATAAAGAGGTAGAGACTGCAGCCAAGAGTGGCAAAAACATGGATGGCAAGAAGAAACAGGAAGTTCCTCGTTTCAAAAAGTCACGAGGGGATTTTCGTCCACGACGGTTCACCAGAGGAACCAGACCGAGTTCAAACTTCGGTCAAGGGTTTCGGGGCCGGGGCGCTCGCCCAGGCTGGACCGACAACACCGCACGGCCAATAGGCCGAGGGTTCAACTCGTCGAGACCTTTCCCCAGGGGCGGGTCCAAGTAGAGGTCCAAACACAAACTTTACAAGTCCCTGCAGCCTCTAAAAACACACAAACTGTAAGCAACTTTGTGGCTGGTAATATTAGTAATCATATTTCTGAGTGGCACAAAATTACTAGTGACCAAGAAATTTTAAAATAGTTAGGGGTGTTCACATTCCCTTTACACAAATTCCTGTACAAAGTATAATACCTTTTCCATATAACATTCAACCAGTTGAACGAGAAGCACTAACTAAACAGGTACATAAATTCTTTGAGAAAGGAATTATACAAAAAGTGACACACTGTTCAGGACAGTTTATTTCAAACATTTTCTCGAGACCGAAGCCTAATGGTGATGTTCGAATGATCCTGGATTTAACAATCCTTAATAAAAGGGTGGAATATCGACATTTTAAAATGTTCTCTCTAGATACGGCACGAGATCTGATTACACCAGATGCGTGGATGGCTAGTGTTGATTTACAAGATGCATATTATACGCTTCCCATAATGGAACAATACCGAAAATTTCTTCGATTTATTTGGGATGATTCTTTTATTATAGCATCAACACAAATTGGTTGTGAGAATGCAGTTTTGGATTTATGTGCATTACTCAATAAATTGGGGTTTTATGTACATCGACAAAAGTCAGTGTTTAAACCAACAAAACAACTCAAATGTTTAGGGTTTATTCTGGATACACAGTCCCTTACAGTGTCGATAACAGAACAAAAACTAATTAAGTTTATGACTACAGCGACTCAGCTTATTAAGTTATCAAAGCCTAAAATTAGACAGGTTGCTGTTCTTATTGGCATAATGACATCATATGCACCTGCTGTGTTATATGGGAAGGCCCATATTAAGTCGCTAGAAATAGATAAAAATTTAGCGTTAAGCACGAACTAAAGGCAATTTTGAGCGAAAGATGTTTATTTCGCAAGAAGGGTTACAGGATATTGGATGGTGGATGCAACATATAGCAAGTTCACCAAATCCAATCCGCATGGCGGAACCTAATACAGTAATTACTACTGATGCTTCGTTAGAAGGTTGGGGAGCTCATCGAGATGGGGTCACAACAGGAGGTAGATGGCTTGATGATGAAAAATCAGACTATATTAATGCACTAGAATTGCGTGCTATTTATCTGGGCTTACGTAGTTTAGTAAAGATAAATAAATCACAGGTTAGAATACTAACTGATAATACTACTGCCATGGCATATATTCGTAACATGGGTGGAACCAAATCAAAGTCTTGCAATCAGTTATCTAAACTGATTTGGAACTGGGCACAGGCTCAACAAGTCTGGCTGACTGTAGCGCATATTCCAGGGTCACAAAATACACTTGCAGATTATAAAAGTAGAAATTTCCATGACCATTTAGAGTGGTCTCTCTCTACACCTTTGTTTAACTTCGTTTGTGAAAAATGGGGTACACCTGAAGTTGACTTATTTGCATCACGAAATAATAACAAGTTACCCTGTTATGTTTCTTGGCATCCTGAACCGGATGCTTGGAAAGTAGATGCGTTTGCTATTACCTGGGAAAATAATTATTTTTATATTTTCCCACCATTTAGCATTATCAGCCGAGTAGTGAGAAAAATCGGCTTGGAAGGGACACATGCGATACTGGTGGTGCCCGATTGGGACACGCAACCTTGGCTGCCAGCAGTTTCACAACTGGCAAAAGATCGTATACGATTCCCAAGAAAACTCGGGAATCTGACGCACCACGGACCGCTAGTGGTTCACGGCGACGTGTCAACGACGCCCCTATTGGCATTCCTTTTCTAAGGAAGCAGCTACAGCAATTTGGATTGGACAGAATTACTGAGGATAGGATAGTATCGGATGCCTGGAGGCCAGGAACTGTCAAAATGTATACAACCTATTTAAAGAAATGGGGTGTACATTGTTTGTTAATGAAAGTTAAGCCAACAAATCCAAAGATTTCACAAGTAGCTCGGTTTCTTCGTTCTCTAGAGGATGAAGGACTTTCCTTTGGATCGATTAATGCGGCGAGGTGTGCGTTATCAATTATATTACCTAGAATTGATGGCGAAACAGTTGGAAAACATTATGTTATTTGTTATTTACTTCGTTCAATTTATCAAAGGAATCCTCCAAAACCAAAGTATAGTCGGTTTTGGGATGTTTCTATAGTATTTAAGTTGTTTCAGGCTTGGCCTCACAACTCGTGGTTAGATATAAAACAGTTAGGTTTTAAGGTCGCGGTCCTGTTATTGTTAGTAACCGGACACAGAGGACAGACGATTGTTGCTTTATCCTTAACTGGATTAGAAATAGACAAGGAACAAGCTACGTTTGATTTAGAAAAATTGCTTAAATCGAACACGTTAGGTGACCCTTTATCAACGGTTCACTTAGACTGTTTTCCGAATGATCGGAAATTATGTGTTGTGTCGGCCATACGGGCTTATATATACAAGACAAAGGATTTACGTGCATCACAACAACTATTAGTGAGCTTTATAAAGCCACATAAGGCGATTTCACGAGACACACTTGCCAGATGGACAATTACGGTGTTGAAATTGGCTGGAGTGGATACGAGTAAATACTCTTCCCACTCAACTAGAGGAGCCATGGTCTCCAAGGCACGGGTGCTTGGTATTTCTGTGAAAAGAATACTAGCGCATGCAGGCTGGAAGACGGCTAAGTCGTTTGCAAAACATTATAATAAACGACTAGAAAAGCCTACCGGCGTTGCAAAGCGTCTTCTCGCCAACTAACAAGAATAGGTGAGAACAAAAATTTAGAATGTTATAATAATAAGAAAGAATGATATTAAGGATAAAAATGAATTATGTAAAGGTCTCCCTAGCCTGAGGCTAGCCTGAGGCTGTTTACCGAGGTAAAATAGTATAGTTATACGAGTCTTACCTTGGTACAGATGATGGATAACTGTTGTTTTACCGAGGTATAAGCCTCGGATAGATGTGGGCTAGGGCCCTCCCGCCACACCCTGCCACATCTATTCCGTTGGTGTACCTTTTCGGTAAAGTAATAGTATCCATTGTTTGAAAGTCATTTTTATCCTCAATAAGTAGGTTAAGATTGCTGGTACCGGACGTGCTTACCTCTCCCTAGCCCACATCTATCCGAGGCTTATACCTCGGTAAAACAACAGTTATCCATCATCTGTACCAAGGTAAGACTCGTATAACTATACTATATATATATATATATACATATCATATTTAGATAATATGTAGTTATCCCTTCCTGATATATATATCCATAGATGTTGCTAAGATGTAAAACCCCAACAAACAATAGTTATGTGTATAATTTCTGGGTTTTTTATGCTTGGGGTGGGCAGGTTGGGGGACGTTTACGGGATGAGAATGAGGGTATCTGTGTGTATGTGGTAAGGACTGGTTGGCTCAGTGTCAGGATGATTTGACTGAGTGGGATATCAGGTCATGGTGCTGGTGACCTGGTCTCCCAATGGGGCATCACTTTAAAGTCGCCATGAGTGTGCACTGTCACAAGTCGGTACCCGTCCTGATATGACCTTAGATGTTGCCAGGATGAAAAACTCCAACAACCAACCAACCAACCAACCATTAATTCACTCATTGTTCTGACCAAACATGACACTGTCATGTGAAATCACTCATTGTGCTGATCAAGCAGGTCGTTGTAGTATTAAATCACTCACTCATTGTTCTGACCAAGCTGTCATTGTGACATTAAATCACTGATTGTATTGGCCAATCATCTTGCTGTTACATTAAATCACTTATTGTATTAACCAAGCATGTTGCTGTCACATTATATAACAGATTGTACTGACTAAGCATCTTGCTGTCACATTAAATAACTGATTGTGGTGACTAAGCATCTTGCTGTCACATTAAACCACTCATTGTATTGACCAATTATCTTGCTCTCACATCAAATAACTCATTGTTCTATTTAAGCATTGTGATGTCACATTAAATCACTCATTGTTCTGATGAAGCATATTGCTGTCACATTCAATAACTTATTGTACTGACTAAGCATCTTGCTGTCACATTTAATCACTCATCATATTGACCAATCATCTTGCTGTCACATTAAATAACTCATTGTGCTGACTAAGCATCCTGCTGTCACATTAAACTACTCATTGTATTGACCAATCATCTAATTGTCACATTAAACCACTCATTGTATTAACCAATCATGTTACTCTGCCACATTAACTCACACTGAGTTGCTCAATGTGTTGTTAAACCTATTCACTCTTCTGTTTTCAGGTGAGTCCCTGAATGCAGTGTCGAAAGACGGTAGGTCAATCGGGTCCAGAAATGGGGGTGATGAAAATGGGAAATATTGTGTCTAGAGCAGGATTCGAACCCACGCCTCTTGTATTCCGGGATAGTTTGCTAACCATTACACCACCTAGGCTCCCTGATTTTATCATCCTACCCACACCTACCTGTCTATGTGGTTGCTAGCCTGAGAGATCAGCGCTTACTACTACACATCTTTTTTCGGACAAATTATGGAATTATGTTAAGCCAAAATTTTTGGAACCCTGAAGAAGCTCCCATATGGATAAATGGAAATGAGGGTTTGTCTTCTTTTCTAGGTGAAAAAGTTTAACTTCTGCTTTAGTTGGCTGGTAGTTCTGGTCAGGGGCGACAGCGATAATGTGTTGAGAACATCTGCTCTCATCTAATCATGCAGTTGAACAGCTTTGAGCCTCATCGGCACTTGGACGGATGACTGCCTGGGAGCATGCAGTGTCGTGGCTATTTCAGTATAAATATCTCGCCATCTGGGCAGGTTAGCTGATTGATATTTGCATTGTTGAACTGCATAGCACATTAGCAGCAGAGTTAGGTGACTGGTAAACAAAGCCTCTTCTGGCATAGTTCAGCCTGGCCCCTGGTAAACAAGCCTCTTCTGGTATAGTTCAGACTGGTCCTTGGTAAACAAGCCTCTTCTGGCATAGTTCAGACTGGTCCTTGGTAAACAAGACTCTTCTGGCATAGTTCAGCCTGGTCCCTGGTAAACAAGCCTCTTCTGGCATAGTTTAGCCTGGTCCCTGGTAAACAAGCCTCTTCTGTCATAGTTCAGACTGGTCTCTGGTAACCAAGCCTCTTCTGGCATAGTTCAGACTGGTCCCTGGTAAACAAGCCTCTTCTGGCCCTGGGCCTGCTAGACAAGCCTCTTCTAGCATAATCCAGACTGGTCCCTTATAAACAAAGCCTCTTCTGGCATAGTTCAGACTGGTCCCTGGTAAGCAAGCCTCTTCTGGCATGGCAGAGAGCGTGTATATAAACAGATGAGAGGGACAACTCCCGCGAAAAACGGTAACACAGGCTACAGTGGCGTTCCTGGCGGTTAGTGTTGAACAAGCCTTGAGTTTGCCGGTACGCTCAGTGCAAAACATTTGTTTTTATTCAAAATTAATAGAAATCCAGAACCCTAACCTTATAAATTTAATATAATCTTGTTGGTAAACATGTTTTCTATATGTGTACTAAGCGGCTTGTTTCTATTTGGTGTAGTTTTAGAGATATTTCACTTTTTCTGTAGGAAGATTGCACACGACCATTGACAATGCCTTGAGTTTGCCGTACGCGTAGTGAAAAACGTCAGTTTTATTCCAAATTAATAGAAATCCAGAACCCTAACCATATCAATTTAATATAATCTTGTTGGTAAACATGTTTTCTATGTGTATTCCAATCAGTTTGTTTCTAGGTGGTGTAGTTTTAGAGATATTTCACTTTTTCTGGATGAAGATTGCACACCACCATTGACAATGCCTTGAGTTTGACAGCTGTGTCATATACTGTTCAACAACCACCACTTGGAGCGCCACAGTCGGCAGATGTTACATGCTCTAGTATGGGAGTTGTCCCTCTCATCTGTTTATATACACGCTCTCTGGGCATGGTTCAGACTGGTCCCTGGTAAACAAACCTCTTCTGGCATAGTTCAGACTGGTCCCTGGTAAACAAGCCTCTTCTAGCATAGTTTAGACTGGTCCCTGGTAAAGAAGCCTCTTCTGGCATAGTTCAGACTGGTCCCTGGTAAACAAGCCTCTTCTGGCATGGTTCAGACTGGTCCCTGGTAAACAAGCCTCTTCTGACATACTTCAGACTGGTCCCTGATGGAGGATTGAAGCTGAAGTTTTCACCCTGGAAGTGAGGTTGGTTGGTTGTTGGTTAGTGATTAGTTGGTTGTCTGAGTTTTACATCCTGGCTACATCTAAGGTCATATCAGGATGGGTACCGACTTGTGACAGTGCACACTTTTGGTAACTCTATAGTGCTGCCCCACAAGTTATGGGTTTGACTTAGCTCGGATTCGAACTCCCGACCTTCCAATGACTTACAAAATTGATACATGTCCCTACAGTATGACCCCGTTAAACCAAACTTGAAGGGACCCTAGGAATTTGTTTGGATTAACCGATCATTGGTTTAACCGAGCTGTGGCCTTGATTTTGACTTGGCTTTGGCAAAAACGTGGGTGCATTATGAATGTAATATACAATGTATGTGGACACTTTGATTATTGTGTTTTATGTATATACAGTATGCCCCCGTTAAACTAAGCTTGGTTAAACCAAACGGTGGGTTAATCCAAACATTTTTCGGCGACCCGGCAAAATACTACCATTTATCATATAAAAAAAAGTCAGATGACCTTATAACCATAAATGAAAGTTTGGTTTAACCGTACCGGAAGTGGCTTCTGGCCTGACAATTCTGTCTGGATTAACCGATACTTTGGATTAACCGACTTTGGTTTAACCAACTTTTTTATATGATAAATGGTAGTATTTTGCCGGGCCGCCAAAAAAAGTTTGGATTAACCCATCGTTTGGTTTAACCGAGCTTGGTTTAACGGGGTTGTACTGTCCCTCGCCTAGGGCTTGCTCGGCATGAATAGGATAGGACAAGAACTGGTATTTCCAGACTCAGGACAATGTGACGTGATTGTTATATTGGGTCATGGTGCTGGTTAGATAAAGGATTCACCCGGTACTCGCAGTACACGGGTGAATACCAACCCGATATAAAAATGGTCGAAAAAGCGGGTTAATCAAATGAGAGTCTAATTTCACAATCTAAGAAGCAACATTTATTTTTTGTAGATGTCTTCATATTTACCCGCCACCTTTGAGTTGAAAAATATAATAAAATATCTAGTTTAATAAGATTTAAAATTGAAATCGACAGCGTTCTATGGCCGCCATCTTAGATTTTTGCATTCTCTCCCATTTCACCAAATCTATGCCAATATATGTAGCCATTTGATCATGGAACCACAGTTTCTACTTCATGTTCCATACTAAAGCAATTTTCGCCCGTATTTACACTACGTTGTCGTTCACCCGTGTACTACAAGTACCGGGTGAATCTTTAACAAAGTCGTCATGAGTAAACTCTTGTAAAAAAGTCAGTTACTGTCGTGCCATAGCCTTAGATTGTTGGTTTGTTTGTTGTTTTATGTTCTAGCAACATCTAAGGTCATACCAGGACGGGTGCCGACTTATGACAGTGCGCACTCATGGTGACTTTATAGTGCTGCTCCACTGGGCGATCATGCCAGCGGCACCATGACCCAACACCACACACAATCACATCATCCTGACACTGTGCTAATGAGTATCAATTTTATAAGTCATTGGTTTGACTCGGTTGAGACTCAAACTCCCGACCTGCGCTCTACCGATTCGGCCACCGCGTCCGGTTATAGCCTTAGAGGTTGCTAGAATGTAAAACGGAAACAAAGAAAACAGAAACAGACATTATATTACCAAAAACACACACAAACACACACAAACATACACACACACAACCACACACACACACACAAACAAACAAACAAATTGAGACAGATCCATGCATTGTGGCATAACTGCAGTTGACGCCCAGTGCCAGTATTAAGACCTGTGTAAATGGGACCCTGGAGTACCGTGGGCACTCAGTGTGCCGTAGCAATGGGCCCCGGGGCGCACCCTGCCGCCCCTTTAGAAAAGCACACATTGATTAACTGCCGTACTTGATCAATCCGCTAATGGCTCGTTTCACGGTGTGCGGCGGTGCCAGGTGTGCGCTGCTTTGTAATCAAGTGCGCCCCCTGTCGTATGCAGCGAAAGCTGGGCCGACAATGTTAACATATCAGTGGTTTAAAGTTGCTTAGTCTGATGGTTTTGAGTTTCTGAGATAAATACATGGTATTTATCGTTATAATCTACTTTACGTTAGTTTGAAGTAACTTTTATTTTTAAATGGGTAAAGGGACTCACATTACAACACATCGCGCCAACGTACGCTGATGTATGTGATTTTTGGCCGCTATGTCGGGATATGTTGTTATGCGTTAGGCGCTCGTTGGTATACGTCAATGTACATCGAAGTTCGTTGAGATACGGCGTCGCGCGTCAGGGGGTCGGCAAAGTGTGAATTTTACGTTGGCCGTATGTTATGTATACGTTAGGCTATGTCGATATACGTTAGACGTACGTTAGACAAACTTTGTTCACTACATTGCACTATGTTGACCTACGTTAAAAGGCAGTGGGAACGTACAGTCCGCATCCTGACAACATATGGATAACGTACGTCTAACGTATGTCTAACATACCTTTAGGGATCTCCAGTATGTCTTGACGTATGTAGCATATGAGGCGTAGTTCTGGCGATTGAATAACGTATATAACATTCACCGATGTTCTGTGAATGTACCGTGAGCATAATTCGAGCGTTTTTCGCCTGGAAGCACATTAGCCATACATTGACAGCACCCTGAAGTCATAACCCACTTAGTCATGATTATGCTGGCATTGAGCCAAACAGTTCTGGCTTTGTCCTAGTTGAAAAAATGATTTTGTCATGTTTGCACTTCAAATACCTTCATCTTTAGCCATTTAAAATCAAAGTTACTTCAAACTGCTGTAAAGTAGATTATGCTTTATAGGCATCCACCTAAGATTCAGCTTTCAAAGGAAAGTGACAGAAAATCAAAACCATTCGACATTACAACTTTAACTACGATACACAACACAAATGGTCCTAGTAGTCGGTGCTTCGCAAGAAATAGCGCAGGGTAACTGCATCACAAATAACATTCGCATAATATATTATACAGCACAAGCTCCATCAACTAGGGCAGCTTAACCTTGTCATTCTATATTGAATCCACAAATTTTACTTTTGAAAAAGATCAATAACCTTTTGGCTAAAGTTGCAAAGTCCGATGGTTTTGAGTTTCTATAATTCTTTCTGAGATAAATATGTTAGCATGATCGTTATAATCTACTGTACATTAGCTGGAAGTGACTTAATTTAAAAGTGGCTAAATTTGGAGATATTTGAAGCATACCATGCTAAATTAATTTTGGCATGCTAGCCAAAACTCTGACCCCATAGTCCTAAACAGTAACAGGTTCAGTTATATTGACTTAGCATCTTCTTTAAGTATAGAAACAAATATTTAATAAGTACACCAGTATCTAAGTTGGATATGTCGGCTCAAACCCAGATAAGTGTTTTACCTTCGAAAATGTTATGCTTTTATCAGACTTTGCAGCTTTAACAAAGAATTCACTTTAACAAAGAATTAACTTAAAACAAAGAATTCACTTTAACAAAGAATTCACTTTAACAAAGAATCAACTCTGGCAAAGAATCGACCTCGACTTCCAGGTCTTCCCTGATGTAGTGCCCAGTATGTCAGGTATTGAAGTGACCATGCGCAGACGTGTGTGCATTGCCAGGGGACACAACACACCTTAAGTAGGTTACTACCATGTGGCCTGTGAATAATTCTAGATACAGTGAGTGTTTGCAAACAGGACCTACTTTCCATAGAGCCATGCACCAATCGGTCATGTTGTCATGTCTGGGCGCTTCAGAAGGGTTAGCAGGGGCGTAGCTAGACCTTTAACGATGTGTACTCCTAATTTCGGCAGGGGGTTTAGGAGGCCGCTTAAGCTTAAGCTGGCAGATTTTACACATTTTAGACTTGAGTTTTCGACACTCCGGACTACTACATGCCTCCTCTCTCTCTCTCTCTCTCTCTCTCTCTCTCTTTCTCTTTTTCTCTCTCTTTTTCTCTCTATTTCTCTTTTTCTCTCTCTCTCTCTCTCTCTTTATTATTTTTTAATTTATTTATTTTTTGACAAAACGATGTGGACGTTTTGGCGTACGCGCGTGTATGCGCGTACGCCTAGCTATGCCCTGGTTAGACGCGTACTCCCTCCGACTGCATGCTAACGGAAGTGACATGAAATAAGTGCGCTGTGGTAATCAGGGAAGAAACGGCGACAGTTGGATTTATAGATTCAAACCTAAATATGTGTTTTACCTTGGAACATTATATGGTTTTATCAGACTATTCAGCTTTAACAAAGAATCCACTTTAACAAAGAATCAACTCTCACAAAAAATTCACCTTTTAGACTTCTAGGTCTTCCCTGATGTAGTGCCCAGTATGTCAGGTATTGAAGTGACCATGCGCAGACGTGTGTGCATTGCCAGGACACACAGCACACCTGAAGTAGGTTACTACCATCCGCATGTGAATAATTCTAGATACACTAAGTGTTTGCAAACAGAACCTGCTTTCCATAGAGCCACGCACCAATCGGTCATGTCGGCATGTCTGGGCGCTTCAGAAGGGTTAGACACGCACTCCCTCCGACTGCCCGCTAACGGAAGTGACATGACTAAGTGCGCTGGGGTAATCAAGAAAGACGCGGCAACAGTTTGCTCAGCCATAACTAGATGAATCTATAGACCTTTTCCGCTGAGCAACTGCCCATAGTTTTTAAGGTAGTTTCCAAAGGTAGCCTTTTATGCCCATAGTTTGTATGGTAGCTTTTTAGGGTCAACAAAATTTGTCTCTCCTTTAATTAATATAACCAAGTTAGTGACGGTGGTCTATTAAATTGACATTATTTTGTTATGTTGTTGGGTTTTTTATTATTAATTTTTGCCACTTATCATCTGAGGGCGTGTTGTTGGTGGAATTCATCCGCAACCGGTGGTCCACAACTGGTTCATCAAAGGCTGTGGTATGTGCTGCCCTGTCTGTGGGAAAGTGCATATAAAAGACCCCTTGCTACTTATCGAAAAGATTAGCCTATGTGGCGGCAGCGGGTTTTCTCCAAAGAAATATGTCAGAATGACCATATGTTTGAAGTCCAATAGCCGATGATAAAAATGAGTGTGCTTTAGAGGCGTCATTAAATAAAACAAACTTTCCTCTTTAAAAAAGAAAATCATTCATGACACACTGAGTGCTACCCATAACGGCGGTGGAACTCCTCTTTAAAATATGCACTGTGAGCTGGTACCCACACCATTAGTTCTGCCACTGTCGTCAGTGGGCACATCGGTGGTGGAAATCCTCTATAAAGTATAAGACACAGTGAGCTGCTACGCACAACATTAGTTATGCCACTGTCCTGAGTTGTCTCCCGTTTTGGTAGATCCTGGGATTCGAACCCACAGGTTGGAACTCTGGTCGAGTCAAAACAAAGACTTAAAAATTGATACTTGTCGCTTCCTAGCCAAGCACTCAGCATTATTAGGATAGGGCAAGGACTGGTTGGCTCAGTATCAGGATAATGTGACTGAGTGGGATATCAGGTCATGGTCATGGTGGCCTGATTACCCAGTGGGGGAGCACTATAAAGTCACCATGAGTGCACACTATCACAAGTCCGTACCTGTCCTGATATGACCTTAGATGTTGCCAGGATGTAAAACTGCAACAAACAAACATACATACATAATACATACGTACATACATACATACATACATACATACCTACATACATACATACGCACGTACGTACATGCATACATACATGCATACATACATACGTACGTACGTACATGCATGCATGCATGCATACATACATACATACATTCATAGATACATACATACATACATACATACATACATACATACGTACATACGTACATGCATACATACATGCATACATACATGCTTACAACCAGTGGTCCACAACTGGTTCATCAATGGCTGAGGTATGTGCTGTCCTGTCTGGGGGAAAGTGCATATAAGAGACCCCTTGCTGCGTATCGGAAAGAGTAGCATATGTGGTGGCAGCAGGTTTCCTCCAAAGAAATGTCAGAATGACCATATGTTTGACGTCCAATAGCCGATGATAAAAATGAGTGTCCTCTAGAGGCATCGTTAAATAAAACTAGCTTTACATTACACACATGCAGACATACATATGTGATGCCTAACACATTATACGAGTATAAATGCTGAGGGAACATATATACTTTGCTACTTCCTCCATCGGCGCATTGGTGGAGTGCCCCCCCCCCCCCCCAGCTGTCCGGGAGTTGTATGCGGGTGGCCTCCCTCGCGCCACACACACTGGAGGAATTTGTTCTCAGATAAATACATATACTCATATGCATGCATGCATGCATATGAGTATATGCATGCATGCATGTATACATACATATATACATAGACATACACATACATACATATATATATATACATATATACATACATACATATATACATACATACATACATACATACATACATACATACATACATACATACATACATACATATATACATACATACATAAATACATATACTCACATGCATATATCTACATATATGATATACCGGGCGCGGTGGCCGAATCGGTAGAGCGTAGGCATCGTGTGCGGAAGATCGGGAGTTCGCAAGTTCGGTTCCCGGTCGAGTCAAACCAATGACTTAAAAATTGATACTTGTCGCTTCCTAGCCTGGTGCTTGGCATTATTAGGGTAGGGCAAGGGCTGGTTAGCTCGGTTTCAGGATAATGTGACTGAGTGGGATATCAGGTCATGGTGCCGGCGGCCTGATTTCCCAGTGGGGCAGCACTATAAAATCGCCATGAGCACGTACTGTCACAAGTTGGTACCCGTCCTGATATGACCTTAGATGTTGCTAGGACATAAAACAACAACAAACAAACATATATGATATACTCACATACAATACACATAAATAAACATCCATAAATATACATATTCATACATAATTAGACATAGATAACTACATACATATGTTGTGTTGTACACAAAGGGAACATCGTCCCGAGAACCCACACTTCTGTCATTCTGGGGGGGGGGGGGGCGTCCTAAGCATACAGCTAAGATTCCTTACACGCGGTATGCGGTATGCGAATGCGGCAAAAAATCCAAACGCCTTGAAGTCAATGGGCTACATCCCTTACAGGCGGTATGCGAATGTGAATGCGAATGCGGCAACTCGATCGGTCCCTGTAGCGATCGGTGTGGCATGCGGTATGCGAATAGAAATGTCAGTCGCACTTGTCCATTAGTTTTAGATTAGGAGAGGCGACTGATCATTACGGAACTGTCACGCACAGGGGTGCTGAGGGGAAACATCTGGTAGTGGTGGTGGGGGGTAGACGCTTGCCACATACCGCATAGAAGGAATCTTCCCATTCGCATACCGCATACCACATGCCGCATACCGCATACCGCGTAGAAGGAAATTTAGCTTTTTCAACCCCCCCCCCCCCGACCCTTCCCATGTACCCATGCCATTTTCCTGCATTACGGTGAATAGCTAGGCGGGCGTCCCAGCGGTCGGGCGGGGCATGGTGGGGGCGGGAGCGGGACATGGTGGGGGCGGGGGCGGGGGGCATGGTGGGGGCGGGGGGCGGGGGCGGGGCGGTTGGGGTCGAGCCGTCGACGGGCCTGCTGTGAAGTGGGGAGCGGGTGGCGGCTCTGAAGGGAGCTTTGGTTATCGGGGAATACAGTGGCACGGGACGCGAATGTCCCGACGGTCTGGGGCTTAGGGGGCCAATATATCATCAGGAGGGCCTGTGGGGGAAGGTGGACAGGAGGGGGAAGGGTGTGGGGGTGGGTGGGGGCGGAGGGGGGTTCCAAGCCCATCCCCTCCAAGCGCATGCACGTGCAGTCGAACTAGTCCTCTCACGTGGGTGGTTTGCGGATGGGAGTTCTCCATTCAGCCTCCAGGTGGCGCCGTGCTGACTGGGAGCGGTGCTCAGTCAGTCGTACTTCCGGTTTGGATCCATATCCGGTGTCAGGTGGTCATCGGGTGCCTTTGACTGCTGAAAGGGGTTCTTTGTAAGGCCCCCTACACCCACCTCCACCTCCACTCCCTCCCTACCTCCATTCCCCCCTCCACCCACCCTCATGCACCCACCTCCACCACCACCCCACCACCACCTCCAGGACCTCCCTACCTCCTACCTCCAACCTCACCTCCACACCCTCCCTCCCTACCTCCACACCCACCTCCACCCACCCCACCCACCCCCACTTCCAGCCCGACCTCCCTACCTACATCCCCACCTCCACCCACTCCCATCCGCCCCACCCTCCCTCCACCCATCCCTCCCTCTACCCTACCGTCCGATTGCACGCTCATATCCTGGGGATAGTTTTGCCGATTCAAAATTTCTTTTTTTAAAGTCAGAATATAATTACGTAATGCATTTCTTTCTGTTTTAACAAACACAAAAATCCACACCAGAAAACAACAAACAAGCCAGCCTAAGATTCGTGAAGCCTAGAACTGAACCTTAGTTGACTACACAAAGATGGCCGAATTAGTTGAGCGACCGCGTCCGGTGTGGCGTACTCAGATGTGTCCCGTGCTCAGCCGTGTCCATCGCTTCTGCGCATGCGCAGATTTATTATTGTTTTTGTATCTCTATTTCCTACTGCAGGAATTCACCACACTTTTATTTATCTTTTCTTGGCTGGGGGGAGGGGTCTAGAATTAGCCTACTTAGGCCACGGTTGTAGTGAACATCCAAATAAGTCTTAGTGAAGTTTCTTAGCTGACAGCTTGAATGTGGATGGATTTTGACACATGCGCAGACGATGCTGTTAGATTCTGACGCATGCGCAGAAGCGATGGACACGGCTGAGCACGGGCCACGTCTGAGTACGCCACACCGCTGTGGAAGGTTATGGGATGACTTAAAAGTTTATATGTGTCACTAGCTAGCCTGGTAGTGTTATTCAGAATTATGACGAGAGGGCAAGTAGCATTGGAATGAACAACCCAGTTGTCCATGGTTGAAAGTATCCATACTTAAAGTTGCATAGTCCGATGGTTTTGAGTTTCTGTCATTTTCTGGGATAAGTATATTTGGTTGATCGTTATAATCTACCTTACTTGAGTTTGAAGTAATTTTTATTTTAAGTGGCTAACTTTTGAGATATTTGAAGTGCACACATGCAAGATTAATTTTGGCAAGCACACCAAAACTCCTACATCATAGGCTTCTGCAGTAACATATTCGATTAAATTGCCTCTGTATTCTTTTCTATGTGGTGATACCTGTTTGATAAGTGCACCGGTATCTAAAGCCGTGTTCACACGGGCGATGTAAATCGATTCGTAAGAAAGCGACTTGTATAGTTCGGGTTACATTTCCCGTGTGAACGGGCGGATTAAGGCTGAATCGATTCGCGTGATGCGGATACTGTAAACCACCTAACGAGGTAGTTTACGTGAGGCGATTTCTGTGATTCGATTTATTTTGCCCGTGTGGACGCATCTGAGGCGGATTAAGCGCCTCACACGCATGCGCAGTCGACCTTAGTTTGTTGACTTTCCGGTCGATCAAAAGCGCATATTATATAATTTAATTAATGAAACGCTATCTATGCACAGATATTTTTTTCATCATTTATTTTTAGGGTTTCACTGCCCAGCAGAAGTTTTGACCGTTCCAAACCAATACGATTCAATCCATACATATCTAGGTCGAACCCACACTCTCTCGGCCGACGTTGACAAACCCAAACTGGCGCTGGTTAATCTGGACTTGCTCATGCGCAGATTTCGATTTCCGGCCCAAGTACTGCCCGTGTGAACGGGCTGCTAATTCACCTCACCTGATTCGATTTGTCTGATTCGCCTCACATTTTGCCCGTGTGAATACGGCTTAAGTTAGGTATGTAGAATCAAACCTCTCTATATCGACCCCTCCACAGATCGACCACTCCCCTATATCCATCGCTTTATTTGGGTCCCAACAATACCATTGTAAGGATATTCTTCCTCTCTAAACCGACCACCTCCCTAAATGGACCACTTAAAGTCGGTCCCATGGTCGGTCGATTTAGAGAGGTTTTACTCTAATTGTTTCGATTTAGAAAATTTGATATTTTCATCAGACTATGAAGCTTTTAATAAAAAAATGTAACGAGGACATTCTAGTCTAACTACTTCATGGAACCCATGATGCTCTCTCTACTCTTCAAGTGTTGTAGCCAGACCGGGTGGCCGACTGAGTAGAGCGTCCGTCTCCTGTTTTTGGAGATCGGGAGATCTGAACCCATGAGTTTGTGGGTTCGAATCCTGGTCGAATCAAAACAATGACTTACAAATTGGTACTTGTCGCTTCCTAGCCTGGCACTCGGCATCATTAGGATAGAGCAAGGACTGGTTGGCTCAGTGTCAGGATAATGTGACTGAGTGGGATATCAGGTCATGGTGCTGGTGCCTGGTGTTCCAGTTGGGCAGCACTATAAAAGTCACCATGAATGCGCACTGTCACAAATCGGTACCTGTCCTGATATGACCTTAGATGTTGCTAGGATGTAAAACAACAACAAACAAACAAATGAAGTGTTCTACTTGCCGTGGTGTTGTGCTGGTTAACTTTGGTGTTTGGGGTTATTTTTGGCGATGTGCATGTAGAACACCCGCTAGTCCCGGTCTGTGAGCAGTGGGGCAGCAGGAACTGGCGACCGGAAGTAGGGTGTGGATGCTGATGGGTGACGTCTGTCGTGGAGACTGTCCGGTAAAGCACGCGTAGCGCACATAACGAGGGTGGGGTGGGGGGGGAGGAGGAGGAGTGCAGTGTGTGAGATGGGTTGTTTAGCCACCCATTCACCACTCACTCACCACTCATTCACCACTCACTCAACACTCACTCAACACTAGCATCTCACTCACTCAACACTCATTCAACACTCACTCACCACTCACTCACCACTTACTTACTAACTCACTCGCCACACAATTACTAATTCACCACTCACTTACCACTCAGTCAACACTCACTTACCACTCACTCAACACTCACTTATTAACTCACTCACCCACCACTCACCACTTACTCACCCACTCACCACTCAATTACTCACTCACCACTCACTCACCACTCACTCACCACTCATTCACCACTTACTCACCCACTCACCACTCAGTCACCACTCACCATTGTGTGGGGGAGGGTAAGTCATTGGTTTGACTCAACCAGGGTTCAAACCCCACGATCTACCAAAACGGGAGACGGACGCTCAAACTCATTCGGTCATCCCGTCTGGTCAGAGGGGGCGGGGGGGGGGGGCGCGGGGAGTCGCAGCGGGGGGTGTTGAAAATGATCGAACGTTTACGTGACATAATATGTGGACGCCCCCCTATCCCCCCATAACGTCACGTTAGTGCACAGCAGAGGACATTTCACGACCCACAGACAATGCAGCCGGAGCACGAGCAACACCACTAGTCATATGGTAAGCTTGTTTGTTTGTTGTTGTTTTACGTCCTAGCAACATCTAAGGTCATATCAGGACGGGATATGGTAAGCACTGACGGTTCCATGGCAGTTCACGTTCTATGTGAACACCCTCACACTACTAGTACTCGTCAGCACTTTTGCGAAGAGCGAATTACATACACTAAAGTTGGCCAGACTTTTGATGTGTTTACGACCAATTGGGTTCAGAACTTTTGGTTGAGAGGAGGGTTTGTCCCGAGTCAATAAATCCATGCACTGTAAAGTGGATGTGATTCCCCTGTGCTCATCGTTCAAGCTGCTACCAAATAAGAAACCCTCGCCACCGTCCTGCACCCAACCTCGGTTGTGGGTGCAGCTGGGGGGGGGGGGGGGGGGGAGAGGAGAGGGTGTACGCTCTGATTACACAAGTGTCGATATAAATCTACAAACCTGTACCCAGGAGCAATGTGTCAGTGCTAACCCCTCCTCACACACGTGTACATGTACATATAAATTCACTCACACAGTTATACTCCCTCACTTACACTCACTCAATTACAGTCACTCACTCACTCACCATTCACTCACACTCCCTCAAACATGCATTCACACATGCATTCACACACTCACTTACTTTCCCACACCCTCCCCAACACCCGCACACCTTCCCCACATCCTCCTCCCCACACCTTCCTCCCCACATCCCCCTCCCACATCCCCCTCCCCACATCCCCCTCCCCACATCCCCCTCCCACATCCTCCTCCCCACATCCCATCCCCACGTCCCCCTCCCCTACCCACATCCTCCTCCCCACATCCACCTCCACACATCCACCTCCCCACATCCCCCTCCCCACATCCTCCCCATATCCTACTCCCCACATCACCTTCCCCACATCCCCCTCTCCACATCCACCTCCCCACATCCCCCTCCCACACCCCCTCTCCCCACATCATCCTCCCCACATCCCATCCCCACGACCCCCTCCCCTACCCACATCCTCCTCCCCTCCCCACATCCCCACATCCACCTCCCCACATCCCCCTCCCCACATCCCTCCTCCCCACATCCCCCCTCCCCACATCCTCCTCCACCCTACATCCCCACATCCCCCTCCCCACACCTCCCTACCCACATCCTCCTCCCCCCCCACATCCCACATCCCCCTCCCCACACCTCCCCACTCATCCCATCCCCACGTCCCCTCCCACCCACATCCTCCTCCCCACTCCACCTCATCCCCAACCTCCCCACATCCCCCTCCCCACACATCCTCATATCCACTCCCTACATCACCTCCCCACAACACCCCTCCCCCACATCCTCCTCCCCACATCACATCCCCACATCCACCTCCCCACATCCCCCTCCCCACACCCCCCTACCCATCCCCCTCCCCCTCCCCCACACCCCCTCCCCACATCACCCTCACCACATCCCCCACCCACATCCCCCTCCCCACATCCCCCTCCCCACATCCTCCTCCCCACATCCACCTCCCCACATCCCCATCCCCCCCCAACATCCCCCTCCCCACATCCCCTCCCCAAATCATCCCCATATCCTACTCGCACATCACCTCCCCCCACACCACCCCCCCCCACACACCCCTACCCACATCCCCCTCCCCACATCCCCCTCCCCACATCCCCCTCTCCACATCCCCCTCCCCACATCCCCCTCCCCACATCCCCCTCCCCATATCCTACTCCCACATTCCCTCCCCACACCCCCCTCCCCACAACCCCCTCCCCTCCCCACAATCCCTCCCACATCCCCCCTCCACATCCCCCTCCCCACATCCCCACATCCCCCCCCCACACCCCCCCTACCCACATCCCCCTCCCCACACACCCCTACCCACCCCCCTACCCCTCCCCCCCTCTCCACATCCCCCTCTCCACATCCCCCTCCCCACATCCCCCCTCCCACATCCTCCCCACATCCACCTCCCCACATCCACCTCCCCCACATCACCCTCCCCATTCCCCCCACATCCCCCTCCCACACCCCCTCCCCATCCCCTCCCCATATCCTCCCCCACATCACCTCCCCACACCCCCTCCCCCCCCCCTCCCCACACACCCCTACCCACGTCCCCCCCCCCATCCCCCTCTCCACATCCCCCTCCCCACATCCCCTTCCCCATACCTACTCCCCAACCCATCCACCCACCCCCACATCCCCCATCCCCCTCCCCACATCCTCCCCATACTCTCCCTACCCACATCACCTCCCCCCACACCCCCACCCACACCCCCCCCACACATACCCACCTCCCCCTCCCCCCACCATCCCCATTCCCACCCCCCCAACCCCCACCCACCCCCCTCCCCCACATCCCCCTTTCCACCCTTCCACACCCCCTCTCCCCCCCTCCCCCACGCCCACCCTGCCCACTTCCACACCCTCCCACTTCCACACCCTGCCCACTTCCACACCCTCCCCACTTCCACACCCCGCCCACACCCTCCCATTCACACCCTTGGAACCACAACCTCCACCCTGCACCCTCCCCCTCGCCCTACACCCTCCACACACACACCACACCCTCCCCCCCCACCCTTTGTACAACCACCATCCATCCCACCCTCCACTCACACCCTCCAAACACACACCACACCACCCCTCGCCCCCCCCCCCCCCCCCACATCCTCCACACACCACCACGACACACCATGTTCTCAGACCTCCAACACACACACACCACACCCTGCCACACACACACACCACGCCTTTCCCAACACCCCCACACCCTCCCCTCTCCCCTCCCTCCCCTTCCTACATTAGCCCCATTGTGATCACCTCATTACCCTCATGACCCGATCGCTCCGACTCAATATTATAACCCAATCCCCCTCCCACCACCTACCCGCCTTCCCCACACCCACACCCACTCCCACACCCACTCCCACTCCCACTCCCACTCCCACTCCCACACCCACTCCCAAGTATCCCCTGCACACCCATAATCCACCCAGCAGCCATACCCCCCCCCCCACCCACACGTCCCCCCACCTTCTCCATCCACGCGCACCCCTCACCCCGCACGCACAGGCGTGGAATTGAGCAGACGACATTACCGGCGTTTTAAGAAAATAGAAATTGGAAGCTCATACCCTCTCTGGGACGGTCAGATGTTTCTACATATTGTCGTCGGTTGTGTCTAATTTTCGTCTGCCATCAAAGAATTCCACTAAATTGTATTTTTCCTTCCGTGATATGGACAATATGGTTAAAAATGCCTCGTCCGATGAAACATTTTCTAAACTGATAACCTTGCCTAGAACATCTAAACGCCCTGTCACTTTTTTACGTCGAGAACTTTTCGGCGTGGGGGGCAAAGTTGGAACATTTACATACCGTATACATAGCGTATGGCTAACGTACCTCCCGGTGAAAAATGCTCGAATTACGCTCATGATACCTTCACAGAATGCCGGTGAACGTTATGTATGTTATTCGATCGCCAGAACTATGCGTCATACGTTACATACATCAAGGCGCGCTGGAGAAATGCTAAATGTGCGTTAGACGTACGTTAGGTGTACGTTATCCATACGTTGTCAGTATGTGAACTGTATGTTCCCACTGCCTTTAAAGTAGGTCAACATAGGGAACAACGTTTGTCTAACATACGTCTAGCATACATCGACGTACGGTGGACGTAAAATCCACACGTTGTTATACGTAGAAAGTTTTGTGCATGCACAAAACTTTGCCGACCCCCTGACATGTGACGCCGTATCTCGACGAACATCGACGTACATTGACGTATACCAACAAGCGCCTAACGCATGCGTAACACATAACGACATATCCCGATGTAGCGGCCAAAAATCACATACGTCGGTGTACGTTGATGCGATGCGTCGTAATGTGACAGCCTCTTTAGATACTGGTGCACTCGCTAAACATTTGTTACTGTATAGGAAGGAATACCAAGTCAATTTAATAGAACCTGTTGCTGCTGATGTTTATGCTGTCCAGCATTTGGACGGACTCATCAACATTAAGTTTGCATGTTTTTACTTCAAATATCTCTAATTGTAACCATTCCTAATAAAAGTTACTCCAAACTATATTTAGATTATAACGATGAACTTAAAATAATCCAAAAATGAACTTAGAATTATCAAAAAATAATGTATGACAGACATTCAAAACTATCGGATTACTCAACTTGAACTTTATAAATAGTTATTTAGCTGTTTAATAGTACACCCTGGTGGCATCAACCCGGATCTTAACGTTGTTTATGATTATTTTGTCAAATAATCCTGCGGGAAGGAAGTCTTTCTGTCCGTGGACTTCAGTTCTTCAATACAATGCCAGCTACCTTAAAGCTATATACCTTGACGAAAATTTTCAAAACCAAAATAATTATCTACATTTGATTCTACATATCTAACTTGGATACTGGTGCATTTATTAAGCATTTGTCACCACATAGATGCAAATACTAAGGTAATTTAATGGAACTTGTTACTGCAGAAGCCTGTGGTGTCAGAGCTTTGGCATCCATGCCAAAATCTATTTGACATGGTTGCACTTCAAATATCTCATAAGTTATCCATTTAAAATAAAAGTTACTTCAAATTAAGGTAGGGTGGATTATAACGATCAACATAATATATTTATCTTAGAAAAATGACAGAAATTCAAAACCATCGGACTATGCAGTTTGACAAGGCATTAACAACAATACCAGATGAACCTCAGATTTCAGGATGCACCCAGTTAACAACACCAGCAGATTCAAACTCATTGCTGCACATGACAAAACTGAACAGAGCATCCTCACCCCATGTAGTCGGCCCTGATGGTGGAGTCTCAGACTTGGCCTGAGCATACAGCTCAAACACTCTAATTATATATATAATACTGAACGGTGGTTAAGTTTTAGGGTCGTTCTGATCACTACTCCTCTGTTATTTGGCACTGCCAACGCTCATCATCGTACTCCACTGATGTTTAGACATGTTGTTAATAGCGTGTTTTTTTGTGTCTGCTGTACACATTTCATATTAATTTTGATGTTTTTTTTACTAACTTGGGTCACTTCGACCAGAGTAGCATCCATTTTGAGTCACATAACTGCAAGTGTTGTTAACTCCCTCATTAGATAGCGCCGCCGATATGCTTTACCGCATAGTGGTACAGACAGATTCCACCCGATGGCGGCACAACATTAAACCGGGATCATGCACAAGTCAGGAATATAGCAGAGAACGTAGATATACACACAGTCTGTGAATATAGTCAGAGACTGAATATATATATAATGACAGTTCAACACAATATTGGTCATGGGGTTGATGCGGCGCCTAGCTTTAACGCATACGCACCATGAGTTAAAGCTAGTCTAATATAATCTAATGAATAAATAATCCAGTGCATCATCAATCAATCAATGGGTGCCGTCTTCTCGAAGAAGGTTGGCTGCAATGGACCTCCATCTCTTCCTGTCATTCGTTCCTCTCACGCATTCCGCATAGCTCATTGCTGTCCACTCAGTGATGTTGTCCATCCATGTTGTTCTCCTTCTTCCTCTTGGTCTTTTCCCTTCTATCTTCCCTTCCAGTATTCTTCTCTGTGATTCCTGGTTTCGTATCATGTGGCCAAAGTATTTAATTTTTCTGTTTTTGATCATTTGTATTATCTGTCTCTTTATTTTCATTCTTGTTAGGACCTCCACGTTGCTTATCATTGCTATATCCAGTGCATACGAGATGGGATATGAAATGGCAGAAAGGCGTGGCTGAAACACTATATTTAAGGGCCCATTCATTGGAATGACGTGATAAACTTGGCACAAACTGGGTTAGTTGCAGAAAGTGGAGACATTTCTGAGTTACTATGACGTCATCATGCTGACAAGACTAAATAAAGGTGGCGGGCTCAGATGATGGGTGCAGGGTGTTGATGTGGCTGTGGCTGTGGCTGTGAGTGTGGCTGGGGTAGATGTGATTGGGACGGTAGTAGTCAAAAGTGCTGATGAAATGACAAAAATAACAATTTGTGTAGGGTTTAATTCATTCTAAAGTGAAAAAAGATTCTTACAAAGATTAAGTGAAATCTCTCTCACACCCTCTCACCCTCTCACCCTCCCTCTATCACTCGCTCACTCTAATTCACTCACTCACTCACTCACTCACTCACTCACTCACTCACTCACTAACTCACTCATTCATTCTAACTCGGTTCACTGACCTTCGCAGTGGAAATACCACATACACAGGTAGGTGTGGGTAGGTTGTATGGATCAGGGAGCCTAGCCTAATGGTTTGGATGCTGGTCTCCGAATGGCAGACACATGGGTTCGAGTTCCACTCTATGTGAATGTTTCCCTTCATTTATAACCCAAAGGGATGAAAGATCTCTGCGTTTTCGTGGATTTCAGCAGTTTTTTATATTCATCGATTGACCTTCACAAAATGCCAATATATGTGACAGCAATTGGTTGACCTTAGATGGAACATAAAACCCTCCCTCTTTCTCTGTCTCTCTGTCTCTCTCTGTCTCTATGTCTCTCTATGTCTCGCTCTCTTGTCTCTGTGTGTGTCTCTCTCTCTGCAAAGTCATCTGTGATTCCCCATTGAACCTCATTCTTAAGGGATTGATTGATGATGATGATGATGATGCTATCTATGTATATAGATATAATACTCGTGTGCAGAACCCCCATTGGTGATTACATCATGACGCTTTTTAAAACACAACTGCTTAATTTCTAACGCGGGTTTTCTTTCCGGATGTACCTAGATGTTACTGTTCAATTTCTGTCTACGTCAGCACAAAACAGGAACGCTGGTGTCGCGGTGGTGGCCGCTAAGCCGTACCGCTGGTCGGTGCAATGGCGGGCACTGTTGGTGCAATGGTGGTGCAATGTTGTTGCAGATAAGGTGCAGTTGAGGTGCAATTATTAAAAAAAAAAAAGATCTTTGTATCGGAAGGATTCATCCCGCCTTGCACCTGATTCCTTTCCATGGGTGTCCAAATAGGGGTTGGCATCTAAAGTCTGATTTCTATACGGTTTACCAGACGCTGTGGTGTTACTCGGTAATAGCGCAAGCTTCCCATGCAGAAGGTCCAGAGTTTGAATCTCAGTGCGTAAGAGTCATCAGCGATGATACTGTGGATGGCACATTGTGGACACAAAGATAACACTTTAACACCAACCCATAGAGTTCTTTGGTAAGGGCGGGTTGTTTATCATCCATCACATAAGAATCATCAACAATGATAATGTGGATGGCACCTTGCGGACACAAAGATAACACTTTAACGCCAACCCATAGAGTTCTCCGGAAAGGGCGGGTTGTTTATCATCTATTACGTAAGAATCATCAGCAATGATAATATGGATGGCACCTTGCATACACAAAGATAACGCTTTAACGCCAACCCAAGGAAAGAGTTCTTCGGTGAGGGCGGGTGGGTGGAAAACGGTATGGGACGGTCCTATCCCACACCATGCACTCTGACTCTGCGAGACAAGTGACAGAATAAGCGACTTGATGACGCTAGGTGGCAGTGCCACTGCCCGCTATGTGTCGTATCGCGTACAAAGTCATTTTTATTTCCCTCGTCCCTATAAGAATTGTAAATGTGTTATTTTTAAATGGGGAAAGCACCTCATAAGTATTGTACTTCTGCTTTCTCCTTTTTCATTTGAAAGAAATACTGATATAGATATAAACATTTGTGTACATTGATCATGTGGAAATAAATATTTTATTATTATTATTACTTACGCATCTTACTCTAGCACCAAGTCTGTGAAAACGTCGACTGACATGTGTGGTGAGAAGGGTGAAAAACTGGTTGCGGAAGAACTGAAATCGAGTTGTGATTGCCAAACTAGGTCGACTCTAGAGATGAACCGGACGCGGTTACCGGAAGTGGGCGTGGCTTGCCTTCTCCGTCGTTTCATGTCACTGACTTGTCTATGGGAGGTTTGTGGGGAATGGATGTCATTCTTCGCCATTGTTTGTGAGCCATTGATTGGTAGGCGTGGCGGAAAGGTTCCTGGATGCCAAAAAAGAGTGAGGTGTTAAGTGCAGCAACAACATGTGCAGATAAGAACAAAATATTACTACAAAGGAGGCAATGAGAAAAGGTTGACATGGATGACTAGGAGGAGGAGAACGAGGAGAAGGGCGAGGAGAAGGATGGCTGGGTGGTTGTTGGAGGGTGGTTGTTGGAGTTTTACATCCTGGCAACATCTAAGGTCATATCAGGACGGGTATCGACTTGTGACAGTGCACACTCATGGTGACTTTATAGTGCTGTCCCACTGGGAAATCAAGCCACCAGAACCATGACCCGATATCCCACTCAGTCACATTATCCTGACACTGAGCTAACCAGTCCTTGTCCTATCCTGAGCACGAGGCTAGGCAACAATATGTATCGGTTTGACTCCACCGGGAACCAAACTCCCGATTTCCCGCACGCGAGGCCTGCGGTCTAACGATTCGGCCAACGCGCCCGAGAAGGTAGAAGAAGAAGGTTGACAAGGATAAGGAGGAGGAAGGGGAGGGCAAGGAGAATGTAGAAGGTTGACAAGGAGGACGAGGAAGAGGAGTATTCAGACAAGACTTGGCAAGTATTTAGGTTTAGGAATATTTTGATAAGGTAGATCAGTACTGCTTATTTTAGATGGTGGGGTATTTAAACCAACTTCTGTCATTTTCCGCTTCTTGTCCGGATTTCAGGAGAATTTGTTGCAAGGAATTACACACATATGATATACACATATATATTATATGTACATGTATATGTAATATCCATAAATATTTTCATATATATACATAGACACATAGGTGTACACACACACACACACACACAGCCACACACACACACACACACACACACACACACACATATAACCTGCATATATAGTAGTGTATTATTAAGATATTCCACAAAGTGAGACAAGACACAATTAGTTTGAAGAGAGTCTTACATTCTGGGTAGTCACAGAATATCTGCCGCTAGTTTATTAAAGACAATTCTAATGGAAATGTGCCCAGTCAGAGGGGAGCTGGCCAGATGCTGGCGGAGGGAATGTGGTTAGGTGATTGATGACACAGCCAATAAGGTCTCCAGGTTGCTGCAACTCCATCCAGGTAATTGATAGACCAAACAATAGGTCTCTAGGTTGCTGCAACTGCATCTCCTTTTGCGTTCGTAGCAAAAGTATAGCACAGCATAGTAATATGTGTATACAGTATAACCCCGTTAAACAACTTGAAGGGACCCTAGAAATTTGTTTGGATTAACCGAACATTGGTTTAACCGAGCTTTGGCTTCGACTTTGACTTGGCTTTGGCAAAAATGTGGGTGCATTATGAATGTAATATACAATGTATGTGCACACTTTGATTATTGTTTTTTTTTTTATGAATATACAGTATAACCCCGTTAAACCAAGCTCGGTTAAACCAAACGATCGGTTAATCCAAACTTTTTTCAGCGGCCTGGCAAAATACTACCATTTATCATATAAAAAGGTTGGTGGGGTCTCAGATGACCTTATAACCACATGAAAGTTTGGTTTAACGATACCGAAAGTGGCCTGGGGCCGACAATTTTGTTTGGATTAACCGATACTTTGGATTAACCGACTTTGGTTTAATCAACTTATTTATATGATAAATTGCCGGGCCGCCGAAAAAAGTTTGGATTAACCGATCGTTTGGTTTAACCGATCGTTTGGTTTAACCGATCGTTTGGTTTAACCAAGCTTGGTTTAACGGGGCTGTACTGTACTATACTTATATCTTATACGTATTATATACACATGATGTAAATTTCAAACAAGAGTGACCCTTAATGATTTAACACTTAGTTATTATATTTAGGCTGTATAATTTACTATGTGACTTACCACGGGGAATAATTCACTTCAGAGAACTGTTGAATTAATTCTTCTTTCCCCGCCCCCCCCCGCCCTCCCAACAAGCCCTGTCCTCGGTATCTTTCATAGGAAAAAAGAACTAAACGAGAGTGGGCCAGATAACAGAAATGGGTCAATTGCGTGACCACGGGAGGAGAGAGCCGGTTCTAGTCAAAGCAGTTTCAAATATGCGTATTGCCTCTCTGGTATGATGAGCGAGTCGTTGCCATGCACTGGTGCACTCAGTTAGAAGCCACTTCTATGTAGTTGTCTCCTGTTAGAAGCCACTTCTGTGTAGTTGTCTCGTGTTAGAAGCCACTTCTATGTAGTTGTCTCCTGTTAGAAGCCACTTCTATGTAGTTGTCTCCTGTTAGAAGCCACTTCTATGTAGTTGTCTCCTGTTAGAAGCCACTTCTATGTAGTTGTCTCCTGTTAGAAGCCACTTCTATGTAGTTGTCTCATGTTAGAAGCCACTTCTATGTAGTTGTCTCCTGTTAGAAGCCACTTCTATGTAGTTGTCTCCTGTTAGAAGACACTTCTATGTAGTTGTCTCCTGTTAGAAGCCACTTCTATGTAGTTGTCTCCTGTTAGAAGCCACTTCTATGTAGTTGTCTCCTGTTAGAAGCCACTTCTATGTAGTTGTCTCCTGTTATAAGCCACTTCTATGCAGTTGTCTCCCATTAGAAGCCACTTCTATGAAGTTGTCTCCTGTTAGAAGCCACTTCTATGTAGTTGTCTCCTGTTAGAAGCCACTTCTATGTAGTTGCCTCCTGTTAGAAGCCACTTCTATGTAGTTGTCTCCTGTTGCATTATTGTCACTCATCGAGGTAATCAATGTATGGGTGCTGCTCTGACCACCCTGCTACAACCCACAGACACTCTCACTCACTCGTTCACTCATTCACCCACTCACTCACTCATTCACAGGCTCACTCACTCTCACAGCTCACTCATTCACTGACTTAGACCCACACGCCCTCACCCACTCACTCACCCGCTCACTCACTCACCCACTCACTCACTTAATCACTCACTCGCTCACACATACCTGCATAGAACTCCTCCCACAAGCTTACACACGTACCCACGCACACCTACCCACACATGCATGCACCAACGCACAGGAATACACGCCTGACCACGCGCCTACACACACATTCCTACGTGCGCATGCACACGCCCACCTGCACATGCAAGTCTCTCCTGCCTTAATGCATCCCACTTCCATGACATACACTGCTTTTACTTATTCACACGATTCGAACCCTAGTCGAGTCAAACCAATGACTTAAACACGTAAATGTTGACAGAATGTAAAACCCCAACAACCAACCAACCAACTTATTCACATTCACATCCACACCTACATTCACCCCCATCCCCACAGTCACACCCACATTTACACCCACACCCACACCCACATTGCCATCTCCAGTCACATTCACATTCCACCCACAGCCACATCCACATTCACATCTGCATATCACATTCACACCACATTCACACCCAAGCCTCCATTTAAAGTTGCATAGTCCGATGAAAACATCAAATTTTCAAAACCAATACACTTATCTACATTTGATTCTACATATTCAACTTAGACACTGGTGCACTTATTAAACATTTGTTGCTGCATAGAAGGGCATAATAAGTCAATTAATAGAAACCGTTACTACTGAAGTCTATGGTGTCAGGGTTTTGGTGTGCTTGCCAAAATTATTTTGGCATGTTTTGACGTCAAATATATCCAAACTTAGCCATTTAAAATTAAAGTTACTTCAAACTAAAGTAAAGTAGATTATAACGATTAGTATAATATATTTATCTCAGAAAATAGCAAAAACTCAAAAGCATCGGACTATGCAACTTTAAATCCACACCCAAACACCCAAACCCCCAAACCCACATTCACATTCAAACATACACACACACACACACACTCAACCACCCCAACACCTGGCATACCCCACAGAACTTCACGTCACTGACACTTGCAACTCCTCCTCCACAACCCCACCCTCCCCCACTCCTTCAACCCCCCGCCTTCCCCCTCCCCCACCTTCCCCCATAACTAACAAGACGGGATGGCTGAATGAGTTAGAGCGTCCGTCTCCCATGTTGGTAGACGTGGGATCGTAGGTTCAAACTCTGGTCGAGTCAAACCAATGACTTAAAAATTGATACTTGTCACTTCCTAGCCAGGCGCTCATCATTATTAGGATAGGGCAAGGACTGGTTGGCTCAGTGTCAGGATAATGTGACTGAGTGGGATATCAGGCAGCCTGGTCTTCCAGTGGAGCAGCACTATAAAAGTTGCCATGAGTGCGCACTGTCACAAGTCGGTACCCATCCTGATATGACCTTAGATGTTGCTAGTACGTAAAACACCAACACACAAACAAATCCCCTATACCTCCTTCCCCCCACCCTACCCCACAACTCCTCATCCCCATCGGTCCCCCATCCCTCCAACCCCCCCCCCCCATCCTCACACCCCCCCCCCCACACACACACACACGCCAGCTCCCCCACCGTCCCCAACAAATCCTCACCCTCACCTCCACCCCGCACCCCTCGCACACCCTCCCCACCTTCTCCCACCTTCCCCCACCTTCCCCCACAACTCCTCCTCTCCCACCCTAACCCTCACCTCCACCCCGCACCCCCAGCTCGCCGGCTTACTGTTAAACCGTATCAGTCCGCCCATGCCTGCTGCTTATCGGGGTCCGTCAGATCTGGGTCCTTCTGACGAGGCTTGTTTGATGGCCTGCTTTGCTCCCACCCACCTCGTCCTACCCCCACTCCGCCCTACAGGCGCCGTGCCAACCTGCACCACAGTCCCTTCTCCATAAACCTCTTTTTAATTTATTACAAATTATACGCGACACGGCAAACACGCGCACCTTCATCCCTTGTTTTTTTCCATGATGGCCAAACGAGTAGAGCACAAGCCTCCCGTGTGGAAGGTAAGAAGTTCAATTCCCGGTCGAGTGAAACCAATGACTTACAGAATTTATTGCTATTGGGATTACTAGGATATGGCAAGGACTGGGTAGCGCAGTATCAGAATAATGCGACTGAGTTGGAAATTGGATCATGGTGCCACTGGCCTGATCTCCCAGTGGGGCAGCACTGTAAAGTCGCTATGAATGTGCAGTGTTACAAGTCGGTACCCGTCCTGATATGTCCTTAGATGTTGTTAAGACTTAGAACCCTAACAATCTCTCCATCACCGGACAATCGGCATGCTCATGATGCAATAGATGTGTCCTTTCATGCATATATATACGTGCACACGTACACACACACATGCACACACATTTATGTCGTAAGTGACCGTTGTGGTGGTGATGGGTGTGGGTTGTAGTGGTGGGGGTGGTGGTGATGAGGGGTGGTGGTGATGAGGGGTGGTGGTGATGAGAGGTGGTGGTGATGAGGAGTGGTATCAGGGGTGGTGCTGGTGGGGTTCTGGCTGGTGGTGTGAAGGGAGTTGACAGCTGTGTGGGGTGGTGATGATGGGTGGTGGTGATGGGTGGTGGTGATGAGGGGTGGTATCAGGGGTGGTGCTGGTGGGGTGCTGGTGGTGTGAGGGGAGTTGACAGCTGAGCGGGGTGGGGGGAGTTGGGGAGAGAGGCTATGACCTGGCACCAGTGTAGAGAATGCCATGTCGGGCGTGCACATTGATTTTCTATGGGTTTGCTGGTGTCGCTGCGACCCGGAAAGCCGGAGGAAATGAAGCTTGGCCGACTGACTGAGCCTTCCGCCTTAATTGTGGGTCTGCTTGCTGGTGCCATTGGCCTGGTGCTTGTCGGGGTGATCAGGCAGGCTGATCACTGCCCCGCCCCCGCGCCCGCCCCCACCCCCGACCCGCCCCGCCTCCGTCCCCCAACCCCGCCTCCGTCCCCCAACCCCGCCCCGCCCCTCCACTACCCTACCCTCCCCTCCCCTCCCCTGCCCATCCGCCTCCCCTCCCCTCCCCTCCCTCCCCTCCCCTCCCTTCCCTCCCTCCCCTCCCCCTCCTCTCCCCTCCCCTCCCCTTACCCTCCCTCCCTCCCTCCTCTCTCCTCCCTCCCTCACTACCCCTCCCCTCCCCTTACCCTCCCCTCCCCGTTCCCGTCCACTTTCCGTCCCCTTTCCCGTCCCTTCCCGCCACTTCCCCGTCACTCCTGCCGTTCCCCTTTCCCGTCCCCCCCGTCCCCTTCCCCGTCCCCTTCCCCGTCCTTCCCCGCACTTACCCGTCACTTACCTTCCTCCGTCCCTACCCCGTCCCTTCCCCGTCCCCTTCCCGTCCACTTCCTGTCCCCTTCCCGTCCCCTTCCCCGGTCACTTCACCGTCCCCTTCCGTCCCTTCCCCGAAGCCCGTTACCGTCCCTTATCGCTTCACTTCTCTCCCCTTCCCTTCCTCGTGTACCCGCCCCCGGTGCTCAGTCCCCACCCCCACCCTGCTCCTGGCACTGACTCACCCTTGCTCGCTCTTGCCCCCGCCCCGCCCCCTTGCGGCCATGTTGGGGTAAGATGGTGCTCAATGGGGAGACCGGAGCATCCCTAATTGAGACGCTGCACGCCACGGCACGGGTTATAGCGGAGACGTGCAAGAAGCGAAGTTGGGTGATGCGGTTGTACGTCCTAGCAACATAAGAGGTTATACACAGGACACAGTGGCCGAATCAGTAGAGCACAGTCAAACCAATAACTTACAAAACTGATAGTTGTCACTACCTATCCTGACGCTCGGCATTACTAGTATATGAGCATGTCTCAAAAGGTGCTAACTCTTCGTTTTTTTTTCCATTTTAACGATTGACATAAAACAGCACAGAAACGGTTACACTGAAAACACAAGGACATTTGCTTCAAATCAATATGTATTCTATTGGGATTACGAAACACCATGTAAAAAACAAATCGGTTTGTCATGAGCAAATGCATAAGTAGATAGTGTGTTGATCGTCACTATGGACAAAGTTTTGTCCCATATTGCTTAGTACCTTTTGAGACAGTCTCATATGGTAAGGACAGGTTGGCTCAGTGTCAGGATAATGTGACTGAGTGGGATATCAGGTCATGGTACCAGCGGCCTGGTCTCCCAGTTGGGCAGCACTATAAAGTTGCCACGAGTGTGCACTGTCACAAGTTGGTACCCGTCCTGATATGATCTTAGATGTTGCTAGCAATAACAACATTGTAGAGATTTTCAATATACTCTACAAATACCCTTTTCCTGTGCGTCTCTTCGGCATTACAAGAAGCCAGTGACTGTGTGGAGGTACAGGGATGAAAGTTGACAATTAAAAGGGGCCGGGTTGTTATTATTTCTTAATTTGTCATTGACTATTTATCACACACGCGCACACACACCTACCCATATACCCACTCACACACGCATGCGCGTGCAGACATTAATATTTCATAATCCTTTGAAAGCATCAACTTTTCTAAATCAAAGCACTTACCTGGATCTCACCTGACATATCCAAATAATAAATTAATGCACTCATTAAGCATTTATTGCAGTTTGGTGCTCCTGTACTATGCTGCTACACTAAGAGAACCAGACAAATAAAGCATTCCAGTGTAGGCACTAACATTAATAGCATAAGTTTAGACTTAAAATGTCCATTAACCTTTTAAAACAAAAGTTACTTCAAAGGAAGAAAAGTGATTATAATGAGCAAGCTAATCTATTTACTATTGTTATTTACCAATCTTACTTATTTAGGTCCTCATCCAAGTGACCGTCCTGATATGACCTTAGCTGTTGCTAAGGCGCATACATAGAAACTAGCAAGCAAACAAACATCATCTAAGTTTTAGTCTTCTGTGATGCCAAGCTGTAGCTGTATTATTATATATAATGTCTCTCCACATCTCCCACACTTATTACTGCACCAGCCCTTAGGTAACCATCATGAAATTCAAATTAGGGAGCGGGACGTAGCTCAGGCGGTAGAGTGTCCACCTGTGAAGGTGTGGGTTATCCGGTCGATCCTGCGCAGTTGACCCATTTGCAGTTTGGGTTATTTTCCGTTCCGACCAGTGGTCCACAACTGGTTCATCAAAAGCTGCCGTATGTGCTATCCTGTCTGTGGGAAAGTGCATATAAAAGATCCCATGCTGCTTATCGCCTATGTGGCAGCTGCGGGTCCTCTAAAGAAATTTGTCAGAATGACCATATGTTTGACATCCAATAGCCGATGATAAAAATCGATGTGCTGTACAGGCGGGTTTTTTTCAATTCGAATTGTGTAATGTCACATGGCCGGAAGTCCAGTGACCATGCACTACAAAAAAGCCACCAACCCTTAACCACCAAACCTTTGATGAATAAAATTACATTTAAATGGCAGCAACTCGAAACTATCAGATTATGCATCAAAGCTTGTGCATTGTGCCAAAGACCCTATAATACTAAGACGGCTCACCACTCCGCCTGTACTGTGTAATCAAAATGATCAAACCCACCACTTGGTGCGCTGGCTGTTCTCTTGGTTAAGCAGGCGCTATATTATATGTATAAATGTATATATGAATGTGAAAGATGTGTGATGATGGTGATGATGATGCTGATGCTAATGATGATGTGTATTTGTTCATAGCAATTTCATATTGATGTGTATTCATACTTACCTATCTCATGTATAATATAATTGTATGTGTTTACATGTGAAACACCAACCAGCAGCCGGGCTGATCAAACCCACCACAAGGTGGCACTGCGAAATTTACATTACCATGGGAGAGATAGGGAGTGAGCCGTCTTAGTATTATAGGGTCTTTGATTGTGCATAGATGAGAATATTTCGGATTTATCCAGAATTCTGGATTTTGTTATCTTCCCGATCTTTCCTGGATATGGTAGGAATTTCCGACCATTCTGGCTTCTCCCATCACTTTTGAAGTCCCAAAAATTCATAAAATGTTTTCCAGATTTTTGTTGTCAGGCCATTCTCATCTATGACTTTGTACCAAATAGAAATGGGGTCCTATAATTTGTAATAGTTAGACAGGTTTCATGAGCAATGGCTAACAGCATTGGGTTGGGGTGAGGTGTGTGTGGGGGGTGGGGTGGTGAGTGGGGGTCCTTAGTGACGTGTTGGTCCCAGAGCAGGGGTCACCAACTCGCAGCAACATCACTATAGCTCACGAGTGCAAGAAGTGGCGGCTTTTCAAAACAGGTTTTCTGAGTTTCGCTGGACCCTCAGTGAGGACTGAAGCTGCGACCCATCACGCCGGGTCACAGCTTCAGCTTACATACTGGAAGTTGGTGATGGTCCACCCCGTCCCAGCCCTCTCCTTCACTATAGACCCGTCGTTTTTAAACTTACTTTGCAATAATAGCCATATCGTGACCTTACTATAAAAAGGTTCTATCTGACAAAGTAACCGAATTGGTGTTATGAATGTAAAAATGGTCTATCTTCAAAAGGCTATCATGTAGTTACACAACTGTTTCTCAACTTGTATTTTTCACTGAGATATATTAAAATTAATATTGTTCTATCTGCTTTGATATCATGCAGTTAACCAGCTTCAGTCCTCATTATCTCGAAAACACCATTTTGTCAGATAGAACCTTTTTATAGTAAGGTTGCGATATGCCTCGTGACAAACAAATAGGACAGGGAATATTAGAGTTAGTAAATTAGGAGCACTGGTGACTGGCAGTGGCCTAATAGTAATCGGTAGAGCGCGGGCCTCGCATGCGGAAGGTTGGGAGTTTGGTTCTCAGTCGAGTCAAAGCGATGACTTTCAAATTGATACTTGTCACTTCCTAGCCTGGCGCTTGGCATTAATAGGATAGGGCAAGGACTGGTTCACTTAGTGTCAGGATAATGTGACTGAGCGGGATATTGCGTCATGGTGCCAGTGGCCTGATTTCCCAGTGGAGCAGCACTATAAAGTCGCCATGATTGCACACTGTCACAAGTCAGTACCCTGAGATGTTGATAGGATGTAAAACAACAACAAACAAACAAACAATCTGAGTTTCTGTTCGCTGGTTCCTTTGGAGGGTCTGAAACATTAATAAATTAGTAGCGCTGGTGACCAGTTCCACTGCTCCTTCTATCCTAGTCATGCCGAGTCCCAAGCAGTATAGTGATAAGTGTCAAGTCTTTGGTTTGATTCGGTTAGGGATCGAACCCAGGTCCTGGCACATCGGTTACAAGCGCTCTACTCATGATAGGGATCGTATACCCACCTGACTTTATTTATTGGTGATTGGTTATTGATTATCTATCAGGGATAACTGTGCTGTTTATTGTTTCGCCCACATTAGATCCATACATTCTCATAACTGACACCACTTTATTTGCAATGTCACCTGGTTGACCTGTTTCGATACCAGTAACACGAAATTGGCCTGCTTACCTAAACTCCCACTGCGATTGAAATAAAGGTTTGAAAGCAGGCAACAAGAGGTTGAATGAGAGCTTGGCACTAATTTGCTGTCATTGCTGGGCACAGCGGAACACACCCCACACGCACCACTACCCTAAGGCGTACCCTACCGGCCAATCAAATTGTAAAATGGATAAAGCTCGAATCTGTGGTTGTGTAGGCAGGCTATAGTGAAATCGATACAGACAAAGAGAAATGTATAAAGTGTAAAGAAAGAGCGAGAGTCAAGCCCTCTGGTTTATTATTTATATGGTTATATGGGTTCATTGTAGAGTATCACCCCACCCCTGGTTTGACTCGACCATTTATGTCGCAAGGAGGCTGCAGCTACTGCACAAAAGACCAAAGCGGTCGCCCAGAGGTCAGTGACCATTGGTTTCGTCGCAAGGAACTCGTGGGGAGGTGGGTTCTTTGGTCCAAACTCATCACAACGTGGTTGCAAAGTGGTCACAAGTAGTCGCAAGCAGTAGTGTGACTGGGGCTTTAGCTTACAATGGTTGCGTTCATTGCTGCTTGTATTACTTATGAATAATAATGACCCAGGCTAAACGGTCATGTGACAGTCCAAACTCATGGTGAGTTTAGAGTGCTGCCCAACTACACCGAGAGATCAGGCCCTTCCCCATCACCCCCCCTCCCCCCCCCCCCCCCCCCCCCGGTCCCAATGTCCTTAAACGCCGGCAACTCACCCTCCCTCCCACATGTATTGGGTGGGGGAGGGTATGAGGAGGCATTGTGAGATGGATTAGTGAGTGGCTGTATTGGGTGGGGGAGGTTATGAGGAGGCATTGTGAGATGGATTGGTGAGTGGCTGTATTAGGTGGGGGAGGTTGTGAGGAGGCATTGTGAGATGGATTAGTGAGTGGCTGTATTGGGTGGGGGAGGTTATGAGGAGGCATTTTGAGATGGATTAGTGAGTGGCTGTATTAGATGGGGGAGGTTATGAGGAGGCATTGTGAGATGGATTAGTGAGTGGCAGTATCAGGTGGGGGAGGATATGAGGAGACATTGTGAGATGGATTAGTGAGTGGCTGTATCGGGTGGGGGAGGGTATGAGGAGGCATTGTGAGATGGATTAGTGAGTGGCTGTATCGGGTGGGGGAGGTTATGAGGAGGCATTGTGAGTGGATTAGTGAGTGGCTGTATTGGGTGGGGGAGGTGTGAGGAGCATTGTGAGATGGATTAGTGATGGCTGTATTAGATGGGGGAGTTATGAGAGGCATTGTGAGATGGATTAGTGAGGGCTGTATAGATGGGGGAGGTTATGAGGAGGCATTGTGAGATGGATTAGTGAGTGGCTGTATTAGATGGGGGAGGTTATGAGGAGGCATTGTGAGATGGATTAGTGAGTGGCTGTATTAGATGGGGGAGGTTATGAGGAGGCATTGTGAGATGGATTAGTGAGTGGCTGTATTGGGTGGGGGAGGTTATGAGGAGGCATTGTGAGATGGATTAGTGAGTGGCTGTATTAGATGGGGGAGGTTATGAGGAGGCATTGTGAGATGGATTAGTGAGTGGCTGTATTAGATGGGGGAGGGTATGAGGAGGCATTGTGAGATGGATTAGTGAGTGGCTGTATTGGGTGAGGGTATGTAGGAGGCATTGTGAGATAATTATGAGTGGCTGTATCGGGTGGGGAGGGATATGAGGAGACATTGTGAGATGGATTAGTGAGTGGCTGTATCAGGTGGGGGAGGGTATGAGGAGGCATTGTGAGATGGATTAGTGAGTGGCTGTATCAGGTGGGGGAGGGTATGAGGAGGCATTGTGAGATGGATTAGTGAGTGGCTGTATCAGGTGGGGGAGGGTATGAGGAGGCATTGTGAGATGGATTAGTGAGTGGCTGTATCAGGTGGGGGAGGGTATGAGGAGGCATTGTGAGATGGATTAGTGAGTGGCTGTATCGGGTGGGGGAGGTTATGAGGAGGCATTGTGAGATGGATTAGTGAGTGGCTGTATCGGGTGGGGGAGGTTGTGAGGAGGCATTGTGAGATGGATTAGTGAGTGGCTGTATTAGATGGGGGAGGTTATGAGGAGGCATTGTGAGATGGATTAGTGAGTGGCTGTATTGGGTGGGGGAGGGTATGAGGAGGCACTGTGAGATGGATTGGTGAGTGGCTGTATCGGGTGGAGTGGATATGGGAGGTTGACAGTCTAGACGGGCGGCCTGCTGGTAGGGCTAGCCCTGATTGAATTCCAGGCGATGTTTGGCTAACCATATTGCTGTCAAAGTGAAGCCAGCCTGGCGGAAAGACAAGGTGGCGTCGGCTGTGGGCTCCGCCTTGATGCCTGGGCGTCGCCGGTGAGTGGGGTGGGAGGGTGAGTTGCCGGCATTTAAGGACATTGGGACTGGGGGGGGGGGGGGGGGGGGGGGGGGGGAAGGGGCTGGGTGGCCTGATCTCGGTGTAGTCGGGCAGCACTCTAAAATCGCCATGAGTGCGGACTGTCACATGACCTTTTAGCCTGGGTCATTTTTATTCATAACTAATACAAGCAGCAATGAACGCAACCATTGTAAGCTAAAGCCCCAGTCACACAACTACTTGTGACCACTTTGCGACCACTTTGCGATGAGTTTGAACCAAAGAACCCACCTCCCCGCGAGCTCCTTGCGACGAAAGCAATGATCACTGACCTCTGGGCGACCGACCGCTTTGGTCTTTTGTGCAGTAGCTGCAGCCTCCTTACAGCGAAAATGGTCGCAAAGTGGTCCTCAGTGGTCACCAACCTCTTTGCGACAGCTTTGCAACCACCCCTTTTTTTGTGGTTTCAATGTGGTCGCAAGCAGTAGTGTGACTGGGGTATGAGCCATAGGCCAAAGCTCACTACAAGACCAGTCAATCAAATGTAACATCATCGGGGAATATGTATATCAGGACGATAGCAGTGAGTGAGTGTGTGACTGTGAGTGAGTGACTGAGTGAGTGAGTGTCTGAGTGAGTGAGTGAGTGTGTGAGCGAGTGAGCGTGAATGAGTGAGTGTCTGAGTGAGTGAGTGAGTGTATGAATGAGTGAGGGTGTGACTGAGTTAGTGAGTGGCTGAGTGAGTGTGTGAGTGAGTGAGTAGCTGAGTGAGTGAGTGAATGACTGAGTGTGCGAGTGAGTGAATGACTGAGTGTGTGAATGAGTGAGTGTCTGAGTGAGTGAGTGAGTATCTGAGTGAGTATCTGAGTGAGTGTCTGAGTGAGTGAGTGTCTGAGTGAGTGTGTGAGTGAGTGTTAGAGTGAGTCAGTGTCTGAGTGAGTGTGGGAGTGAGTCAGTGGCTGATTGAGTGAGTGAGTGAGTGAGTGAGCAGCTTGGTAGCGTGAATACAGTCTGGGTCCAGAGCAGAATACTTCCTTAGGGGAAGTTGTAATGCTGTAATGCCTTAAGCTAAGATTCTTTATACGCGGTATGTGGCATGCGGCATGCGAATGCGAATGTGGTATATACGGAACAGATTCCAACCCCTCAATAGCCGATGTTTACTTTTTGTGGTGGGATATGATTTGTGCAGGAAGATCAAAGTTACTATTGTTTTCTATGCCAAACGCAGCAGTATTTGCATTTTCATTCGCACCGATCGGTCCATGGGTCGATCCATTTGCCGCATTCGCATTCCCGTTCGTGTTCGCATTCGGACATATGGAAGCACCACTTTTCATTTACATGCTTTTCGATTTTTTGCCGCATTGGCATTCGCATGCCGCATACCGCGTATAAGGAATCTTAGCTTTAGTCTTAGTGTCAGTCAGATCTGGACTAATTAAAGCTGCATAGTCCGATGAAGCATCAACATTTCAAAACCAAAATAATTTTCTAAATTTGATCTATATATCTAACTTAGAGACTGATGCACTTATTCAACATGTGTGGTATCTATGCGACATGGTGTTTACGGGACACGATGTGGTGTGGGGACATGGTGGTATGTATGGGACATGGTGTGGTGTGGGACATGGTGTTTATGGGACACGGTGTGGTGTGGGGACATGGTGTGGTGTGGGACATGGTGCAGTGTGGGAAATGGCGTGGTGTGTGACATGGTGTGGTGTGGGGACATGGTGTTTATGGGGCATGGCGTGGTGTGCAGACATGGTGTGGGGACATGGTGTGGTGTATGACATGGTGTGGTGTGGGGACATGGTGGTGTTTATGGGGCATGGTGTGGTGTGGGGACATTGTGTGGTGTGTGAGATGGTGTGGTGTGGGGACATGGTGGTGTTTATGTGACGTGGTGTGTGACATGGTGTGGTGTGGGGACATGGTGGTGTTTATGGGACACAGTGTGGTGTGGGGGCATGGTGGTATGTATGGGACATGGTAGTATGTATGGGACATGGTGTGGTGTGGGACATGGTGTTTATGGGACATGGTGTGGTGTGGGGACACGCTGCTATCAGCAGCCTGTAACAGTGTAACTTTGTAAGTCCGGCGCGTGCTGTATATACTCTATAATACTGAATGGACGTCACCCAGCTGTGAGGACTGACACCGTCTCCCCCCCCCCCCACCCCCCCTATCTCCAGCCTGTATGTTCTCCTATCTCCCGCCAGTGTGTTCTCCTATCTGCAGCCTGAATGCTCTCCTATCTCCTGCCTCTATGTTCTCCTATCTCTTGCCCTATGCCCTCCTATCTCCCGCCCTATGCCCTCCTATCTCCCGCCCCTATGCTCTGCTATCTCCCGCCTCTATCTTCCAATATCTCCCGCCTCTATCTTCCCATATCTCCCGCCTCTATCTTCCCCGATCTCCAGTCTGTTTGTTCTCCTATCTCCCGCCTCTATGCTCTCCTATCTCCCGCATCTATGTTCTCCTATCTCCCGCCTCTGTACTCTCCTATCTCCCGCCGCTCTGCCCTCCTATCTCCCGCCTCTATGTTCTCCTATCTCCAGTCTGTTTGTTCTCCTATCTCCCGCCTCTGCGTTCTCCTAGCTCCCGCCTCTGTACTCTCCTATCTCCCGCCTCTCTGCCCTCCTATCTCCCGCCTCTATGTTCTCCTATCGCCCGCCTCAATGTTCTCCTATCTCCTGCCTCTATGTTCTAAGGCAGCTGTCGGTTGGGCCTTCACTGATATCATTGTCACGTGGTGTGACGTTGTGTCACGTGGTGTCGGGTTGTTATCTCACATGTCACATTCTTATCGCCCATACCCAATAGGTTGCTTGTCGAGGACAGTATTAGATAGCACCGATTGGTTTCAGCTGGGGAAAAAAACCACACACACACAAAAACAAGTAGCGCAAACATATACATTCCTCCTTCTGAACCCGGCCGGCATGATCCATATTACAGGGTTTAAGAGGCAGCCTGTGAGATATCTTTCCTAATTTTACGCCAGAATCCCTATCAGTGGTAACCCCATAACCCGGGCGCGTTATGACTGGAGGGCGGTCACGTGGGCTTCTATAATGTGCCGATATTACTGACGTAGCCATCGGCTAATGCACCGCGCGCCCAGGGACTATACTAATAGTGCTTCATTGGTGGTCTTTTTATTAGTCCACCCGCCGCTCTGAGGATGCCGGCATACCACTACATGGTGTCATACGCCCCCCCCCCCCCCAACACACACACATCCATACTCCTTTTTTTCTTAAATCTGTTGTATTATACCAAGGCAATGAATGACATTGAGAGACCTTATGAATAACCTTCCATTACAGCCCTGACCCGTCCTATATATATATCTTGTATGTCATCTGCGTAGATGTACATAGTAGGCTAAGTTATCATATACAGGTTAGGAAAAAACTTGAAAATTAAAAAAACAAACTAATATAGAAACTACTAACACCCAAAACCGCAACGGTTGGCCCGAGAAAGATCAGGTAAAGACTCCTGAGTGCGGGTGCAGACCAATCTAGTACCACAGCTGTCCAGCATTGAAAACAAGCACCCTCACGGGAGCTTATACGTTATGGGCAGAATAAAAAACTTGTCACACAAAAAAAATATATATATATATATATATATATTTTAAATAATATATATATATAGGACAAGACTCCTGATATATATAGGGGTCTCGCCACATAGCATAAGGGGTAGTGAGCCCGGTATCTGTTGGCAGTGTAAGTTGACTTATTCAGTAAGCCCGCCATCTATTGGCCGCAACTGACACATACTGCCTATTACTATTAGTCTCCTCCAGCTCTACCGATTCCCGCCATCCCTTTCCTACCAGCTCTACCGCTTCCTGTCATCCCTTTTCCTGAATACTCGGGAGACCAATATGTGTATATATTTTACCTTGGTACTATAGGCCTCTGGCTACTCGTAGTCCAGGGAGAAGGAAGCACATCCGGATCCAGCAATTAGCATAATGAACTCACAATGGGAGGATGTTTGTGAGTAGCTCCGGCAGTTTTCGACATTAACTACAAAACAAACTAGGTTAGTATCTTATGAACTGGATATGTTGGTTCAGTTCATGTTAGCATTCACATACAAACAGTTTTGAAACTTTTCCATAAGTTCTTTTGCAGCTTAATTATGATTGTTTTGTGTAAGATCGCTAGAACAATGCAGCCATTGTTTGTTATTGATAAAGCCACCCGTTGCAGAATGGAAAGATGTTTGGCAGGAGCCATTACATCGATAGGATTAATTCCTGGGTTTCTCTGAGATTCCCCAATTATTATTATTATTATTAATAAGGCATACCTCCGAGTTCTATAGTATTTTCTGCAACTTGTTGGCGAAGAAAGCCACAGGTGGGAGAAGTTTATAGGACAGCGAGTGTGGGAGGATACTGCTACACTGGTCCCTACCCCTCGTTTGGATCGGTATTCCTTACCGTCATCCTGTCATCCTACGACTGTTGATTAACCAAATGCCTGCATTAAAAACTATTTTAACGCCATAATACACACCTCGTATAATTATACTCTAATTATTTGTGTGATATTCACTTTGGTTTTACTCACAGTCTCCGAGCCATGGCTATGAAGCGGAGTAAGGCAGAGGCATCTTGGGCACTCAGTGAAGATGATGAACCCTCACTGCCGGCATAGGGGCAAAGGTCGATGGAACAAAGAGATTCCGAGGCGGGGGGGGGGGGGGGGGGGGGGGGGGGGGGGGGGGGGGGGCTGAGCCCGGCTCCAATCCAGTCGACCTAGACTAGCAGGTTGAATGTCTGGTGCGCCAAAAAATGGAGGAAATGCTTCCCTCCCAGATGGCGACCAGGAAAGCTAGGACACCGAAGACACAGGATTAAGATGAATCAGAGTGGAGGATCTTTCGGGGGATCAGGCCTCGTCTAACGACGAGTCAGAAGAGGAGGTGGTTGTGCCTCCATGTAAACGCAAACACAAGAAAAAAGTACACTCATCGGATGGGGATGAGTACACGAGGGCGCGCAGAAAGAAGCCGCACATGAAGAAGAGCAAGAAAAAGACCAAGAAGAGGAAGAAAAGCAAATCCTCTTCTTCTAACTCTTCGTCAGACTCGTCCTCGGTGAGTTCGGACTCTGACACGAAGCACGCGGGGAAATACGCGAAGCTGAGTGGGAAAGAGATGAAGAAGTGTAAAGTGTTACGGCGTAAGAAAATCCATATAACTACGCTTAGGAGGAAAACAATACGAGGGCACTTCAACACGTTCAAGCCAGCTGAGGTTATTATGAAGTTGGCAGAAATATTCACGGGAATCAAAGGAATCCCGGAGTCTGCCATCAAAGAGATGGAATTGGATGTCCGTCTCCTTTTTTGGGAGATCGGGGGATCCGAACCCTGGTTGAGTCAAACCAATGACTTAAAGATTTATGCTTGTCGCTTCCTAGCCTGGCGCTCGGCATTATTGGGATAGGGTGTGGTGTGGTGTGCCTGGTTGGCTCAGTGTCAGGATAATGTGACTGAGTGGGATATCAGGTCATGGTGCTGGTGGCCTGGTCTTCCAGTGGAGCAGCACTATAAAGTCACCATGAGTGCGCACTGTCACAAGTTAGTACCCATCCTGATATGACCTGAGATGTTGCTAGGATGTCAAACAACAAACAACAATCAGTCTAGGTCCTTTTTTTTCCTTTTCTTAAAAGAAAAAGAAAATGTTTCCTCCATGATGCCGAAAGAAAGATCTAGTATATGCTGGTTAATTAAAAAAAATGTTTATCTCGAGTTCCTGGGGGTGGGTGGGTGGGGGTGGTTGGATGATGGGAGGGGGCGCATGTTGTTATTGTTATAAAACTGTTGTTATAAAATAAACCGATTTTCTTTCTTGTTTATATCTGCACTGAAGTACTGATCTTTTGATCACATTTCTTTTTGGTTGTAATTTTCTTTCATTTACATGGGACCGGGTCAATTTAAGTTTCAGATTTCTGTCGGTGAATATTTGAATAAAATAAGCCAACATTTCCAAGTAGGATTAAGGGGTCTTTTATATGCACTTTCCCACAGCCAGGACAGCACATACCACAGCCTTTGATGAACCAGTTGTAGACCACCAGTTGGAATGGAAAATATCCCAAACTGCAATGGGTCCACTTAGCAGGATCGATCGGATGACCCACACCTTTTCAGGTGGACACTCTACCGCCTGAGCTACGTCCCACTCCCCCATAGTTTAAAAAAAAAGGGGATTCGGGATATTCGTGGATATACTGATAAATCTATACCATGACTCAATCCTGTAGGTACAAAATCTAATTTTAGGAGCTACTTCTTGTCTAATAAATATCAGCCTCTTCCTATAAATTCCTGCCAATACCAGAAAGGCAAGCGAGACTTGGTCTGCTGGGCAGGGTGTTCCTAAATGACTGCTGGGCATTGAGTTCTCGACGTGCGCTGTGAGGCTGCCGTCACAATCAGGAGCTGCTCTGTGAGTGCGCAATGGCGGGGTCCAAATGCTGCTCCCTCTGAGGTCGATGCATAGCGCTGGTTATCGGCATCTCTCCACTCAGATCCTCCTTTGTGAGCTGCTCCCCCACCGTTTCTCTGGGGCTTTCGTTAAAATTTTTTTTAAATTAAATGATTAAAAAGAATTCTTTTTTTTAAAACAACATAATTATATACTGATAAATCTATACCATGACTCAATCCTGTAGGTACAAAATCTGATTTTAAGAGCTACTTCTTGTCTAATAAATATCAGCCTCTTTCTATAAATTCCCGCCAATACCAGAAAGGCAAGCGAGACTTGCGCTGCTGGGCAGTGTGTTCCTAAATGACTGCCGGGCATTGAGTTCTCGACGTGCGCTGTGATGCTGCCGCCACATTCAGGAGCTGCTCTGTGACTAGTGTTAGTGCACAATGGCCGGGTCCAAGTGCTACTCCCTCCGAGGCATATTATAATGCTGGTGGTTATCGGCGTCTGTCAGTTCAGATTCTCCCTTGTGAGCTGCTCTCCCAGTTTCTCCGGGTCTTTAGCAACAACAACAATAACAAATCAAAAACAAAATTATTTAACAAATATTATAAAAAAAAGAATTATATAAAATAAAATATTAAAAGAACTATTAACACTGTATGTTGCTGTGTATTATTATTAGCCGGCTCCATGGATAAGGCACCCTTTTATTCGTTTTACCGGAAATATCTGGTACAAAGTGGTATTTCATGTACACGTCTGTTGACTCGCGTGTGTTGTATAAGCCGATGGATCTTTTGTGGCAAGGTATTTCTGGTCTTCAAAACGCGGTTTATTCATGGCAATGTATAGTTAATAATAATGATAGTACTAAATAGTAATACTAATACTAATAATAATGATAGTAATAAATAGTGATATTAATACTACTACTAATAATATAAAAACAGCAATAATAAAAATGCAGTAAAACCTCTCTAACCGACCACCTCCACAGATCGACCACTCTCCTATATCGATCACTTTCTTTGGTTCCCAAACGATCGCCCATACAATACCACTGTAACGATAAAAAAAAAACTCCCTACACCGACCACCTCCCTAATTGGACCATTTAAAGTCGGTCCCATGGTTTATAGATGTTTTACTGTAATTGTCTGGAATGAGTGGGAGGAGTCATTCGGGGGTCATTGCGGGATACAGGGACCCCCATCCCCTCCCCCTACCAAAAGGGAGGGGGGAAAGGGGAGCAAGGCCTGCCACTCACCCTCGACTCGCTCCGATGAGCCTCCTGACTCGCTAACCTCAGGCGCAGCGTCACCTCCGCCACTCAAACCTCAGAATGTGTTTACCCACCCACCCACACCAGCCGATTCATTGACCTTAAAAACTCAAGTCATCGCATCCCTCACCCCCTCACCCCCTCACCCCCTCACCCCCTCATCCCCCTCACCCCCTCATCCCCTCACTCCCTCATCCATCACCTCTCACCCTTTCACCCCATCACCCCTCACCCATCACCTCTAACCCCCTCACCGCCTCTCCCTCACCCCCTCACCCTCTCACCCCCTCACCCCCTCACCCTTTCGCCCCCTCACCCCATCACCCCTCACCCATCACCTCTAACCCCCTCACCCCCTAACCCCCTCACCCCCTCACCCTCTCACCCCCCTCACTCCCTCACTCCCTCACCCACTCACCCATCACCTCTCACCCTTTCGCCCCCTCACCCCATCACCCCTCACCCATCACCTCTAACCCCCTCACTGCCTCACCCCCTCACCCTTAACCGAGAGGAACCCGGCGCGGTGGAATAATCGGTTTGGTATGGGCCTCGCGTGCGGAAGGTTGGGAGTTCGGTTCCCGGTCGAGTCAAACCAATGACTTTAAAATTGATACTTGTCGCTTCCTAGCCTGACGCTCGGCATTAATAGGATATGGCAAGGACTGGTTGGCTTAGTCTCAGGATAATGTGACTGAGTGGGATATTGGGTCATTGTGCCAGTGGCCTGATTTCCCAATAGGGCAGCACTATAAAGTCACCATGAGTGTGCACTGTAACAAGTCGGTACCTGTCCTGATATGACCTTAGATGTTGCTAGTACGTAAAACAACAGCAAACAAACAAACACCGAGAGGAAGGCGCGCATCTTGCAGCTTGGCGGGTATTTGATCACATTCCGAGCCCGGGCTCTGTGATGATATTAATGTGGACCCTTTGGTTGGGGATTGGCGGGGGGGGTGAGGGTGAGTGGGGGGGGGGGGGGGTATGGGGTGGGGGGGATCTGACGGATGAATTCCGGAAATGAAAGTTTTCTCGGAGGAACTGCGTGAATCAGTTTTTAATTAACTTGATTGAATTTAATACTTTTAACCTATTTATTTTTATGTTAACGTTTTAAAATAATTTATTGTTAGTATTATTGATATTCTCGTGGCCGTCATCATCACCACCATCATCATCATAATCGTATTCAATTATATCTTCATCTATGTATAAATATTCCCTTTATTAATATTAACCTTTTCATTATTAGATTTTAAAAACATGTTTTGTTAAATTAATTTGACCTGCTGACCAGTTATTCAAATGTGTGTAAGCATTAGCCTACATAGATGACTAAAAGCCATTGGCGGTGATAGTAGTGATATAACCATGGCTAAATCTATCCTAATTTCATTCAACTGAATTATATAATTGATTCCTGGATTTATTGCACCACTAGGCAGGAAAAATAACCTGCTCCGTTTCCATTCCACGATAAGATTAAGAGTGAAGTCCTTTTCTCCCCGTTAGCTGTAATTCTTCGTGAATGTTTGTTATGCCAATGTATTAGATTCAGTTCGACATTTGTCTATATGACGCATTTACCCGTTACCTAAAACTGTTGCAGTGGATATTAAAGCTGCACAGTCCGATGAAATCATCAAATTTTCAAAACCAAAACAATGATCTAAATTTGATTCTACATATCTAGCTTAGATACTGATGCACTTATTAAGCAGTTGTCGCCACACAGAAGGGAATAGTGAGGCAATTGAAGAGATCATGTTACTGCAGAATGGTACGGTGTCAGAGTTTTGGCAAGCTTGCTAAAATTAATTTTGCATGGTTGCACTTCAAATATTTCAAAGTTAGCCACTTAAAATAAAAGTTACTTTAAGCTAAAATAAGGTACATTATAACGGTCAACCTAATGTATTTATCTCAGAAAATTTCCGAAACTGAAAACCATCGGACTATGCAACTTAAAGTTTGATTGTAAAATGTAACTGTTTTGTTGTTGTTGCAGGTAAGTGTGTAGACGTGCTTTGTGTGAGGTACACTGGATGTAGGTGAGTCAACCTCTACTTCTTATCACCACATGCAAATATCCATATTCAATATGCTATTTTTATCGTGACACCTCCATGTGAGCACTATGGACCTTTTCCAGAAAGCGCTAGCTGAAACATTAGTTTTTGCTACTGCCATCAGAGGGCGCGTTAGTGGTAAAATTCCTTTACGAGGCCTTTTTCACAGACCATGCTGCACAGTGAGCCGCTAGCTGAAACATTAGTATTCACTACTGCCGTCAGAGGGCAGGTTAGTGGTGACATTCCTTTACGAGGCCTTTTGCACAGTGATCCGCTACCTTGAACATTAGTTTTCACTACTGCCGCCAGAGGGTAGGTTGGTGGTGAAATTCCTTTACGAGACATTTATCGCAGAGCATGCTCAACAATGAGAACATTAATTTTTGCCAGTGCCATGAGAGGGTGGGTTGGTGGTAAAAATCCTTTTTGAGAACTTTTCCACAGAGCATGCTGCATGATGAGCTGTTACCTATAAATGAGTTCTAAAAAACCTAATGCTTCTTTTATTTAACAACGCCCTAGAGTACATTGACTTTTATCATTGGCTATTGGACGTCAAACATATGGTCATTTTGACATATTTCTTTGGAGGAAACATGCTGCCACCACATAGGCTACTCTTTTCGATAAGCAGCAAGAGGTCTTTTATATGCACTTTCCCACAGACAGGACAGCAGATACGACATCCTTTGGAGGCTTTGATGAACCAGTTGTGGACCACTGGCTGGAACGGAAAATAACCCAAACTGCAAATGGGTCCACTGAGCAGGATCGATCGGATGACCGACACCTTCACAGGTGGACACTCTACCGCCTGAGCCACGTCCCACTCCCCAGAAATTAGTTCTTGTCATTGTTATTAGAGGTTGGGTTTTTAGCGCAAATTCTCGATAAGACCATTACCCGGACATCTGTAGTAGACACACTGCCACACCCCACAGACCTATCACATGGTTAACTATGTAAATGTGATGCTGCTGTTCACATATTATGCATCCGGCTTCTTTGTATGTGTGGATATGAACCAGTTCCATGTACAAGAAACTTATTTGTTTTGTAAACTTTGTCTGGAAAGAGTTCTTAATCAATTTGGATATTGATTTGCAATTGATCATATTGCGTGGCCATATACCTGTCATGGGGGTGATGAGAAATATTGTGCCTAGAGCGGGACTCGAACCCACATCTCTTTGCATTCCGGGCCAGTGTGCTAACCATTACACCACCTAGGCTCCCTGATATCAACACCCTATCCACGCCTACCTGTCTATGTGGTTACTTGCCTGAGAGGTTAGTGCAGATTACTACACTCCTATTAGTATTACTACCACTAGATATTGTTTGTGGTTTTATTCAATGGATTTCACTGTTGCATAGCGATCCATATATTTTGTGTCGCGACTTATGACGCGAATTCGTACAAAGTGTTCGCTGATGTAACACTACCACTTTCTAAGACACAGGTGGAAATAGTACAGGTTACGGAATCAGCAAACTAGCTAAAATAGAAATAGAATGTAGGGATGCTATTTAACACACTCGGCCCAGCGCACTATAAAGCAATGGCCTTCGATTTAAGTGCACCTATCAGCCATGGGCTAAATGGATCTGAGAAGTTTTGAGTTGCTCGCCTTGTGTTTTTAGAAGTCTCATTCTGAATCGGCCCCTCCTCCCCCCCCCCTCCCTCCCCCCCCCCCACCCACAACACACACCACACACCACACACAACACACACACACACACACACACACACACACACACACACCTCCACTCACCTCCACTCACCTCCACTCACTTCTGACTTGCAAGTAAACTGTTGCTATGTCTCAAAGGAAGCCAGACTCCATCATCGAGACTGGCGGATTGTCTGGTGTTGACAGGTGTCTTTAAGAGGTAGAAGCCACTGTGAATCATATGTGACCCATCACAATTACTCGGGTATTCAGTAGGATTTGGCACTAATTGAACTATGTACACAGTCCCAGACTTATCCATGATAGGCAGTATAAATCGTCAAAGAAAAAAAATGTATGTATGTGTGTGTGTGTGTGTATGTATGTATGTATGTATGTATATATGTATGTATGTATGTATGTATGTATGTATGTATGTATGTATGTATGTATGTGTGCGCGTGTATGGATGAATAGAGTTAATGTATGTATAATTAACGTTGACAAACCCACGAAATGAGTCATTGATCTGAATTTAAATTGTAATTGAATAAAGAAAGTATGACGCATTAGAGAGGATTAGCCAGGGAAGTATCTCAACTATTTATAGGTCTTTTGTTCAGAAAAAGTGTAAAAGGCTTTATCATGAGATGTGTCTGAATGAATGTAGATCAAATTCACGTGCCTTAAGGTCCTGTCACACCTCACCAGATTTGGGGAAACGGACAGAAACCGAACATAGTCCATTTTGTATCTGTACAAGTTTTGAACATGCACAAAACTAGGAACGGATGCCGCCAGACTGACGTCTCCGGTTCTTGTCCGGTTTGAGTCCGTTTCGTCCGCTTACTGTCCGTTGGCTATCCGTTCATGTCCATTTCATGTCCGTTCGTCCAGCGGCCTTTGACCCGATATCGCAACATTTTGACACATTTTAATACATTTTTGATACTTCTGACGCCCGGACTAGACAATTCTGTCCGTTGCTCAATCCGGCGAGGTGTGACAGCCCTTTTACACATTAAAAGAATGCAGTTAACCCTCATTAATGGTAGTTCCTACGGCTTCATAAGGAAATTTCGCTAGCTTTACCTTCTAAGCTGCATACTATGCAAGGTGTTAGCAGTTTGTTTAACACTCTTCTACGCATATGGCCAGACTGTACACGGCGCGAGAAACTGCGAGAACAACCGAACCCACAGCGCCCGGTAGAGGCCTACACGTGATCCACGATATTATCTCACCAGATGAATGACGTCTAGTTGTGAATATTCGGGCAGTGATGCGACATAAGGCCACATAAAAAAAATCCTTGTTTAGCGTCCACCCATTGAAATGTGTCCAGGTCGGGCAGGAGGTTTTTATTTGTATTTTTTATTTTGTATGTGGAATGGTTGCGTACAGGAAGAAGAAAACGAACCATGGTATTCATGGTGAGAAGATATCATAGGAAGGCAGAGAAACCCATAGACACTTTCTAGCTAGAAATTGAACAAGAAAACATTAAAATTACTATAAAATAGTCAGGATGAAGTTTGTCAGTCATTGCGCGATCATTACGATAGGCGGGAAAGCACTGTTTGAGTTTTAATATTTTATTTGAAGGTTTTTTTTTACAAATACAAAATAAATAATATTTGGTGCATTTCTCAGATCAGGTGGAGACGCTAAACAAGTATTTTTTTCTTATTTGGCCTCATCTCGCAAGATGAACGATGTCGTGAATATTCTGGCGGCGACGTGACGTAATATGGTCCTGACGTCACGTAAATCTGCCATCTAATGCGGCGTCCGTCGTGACGTCATCGGCGCGTATCTATGGTGACGTTTAGTGGCAGCGGGTTTATTTACAAGCAGCAGGAAGGCACCGGGCGCGGTTGCCGAATCGGTAGAGCGCAGGCCTAGTGTGCGGGAGATCGGGACTTCGATTCCTGGTCGAGTCAAACCAATGACTTATAAAAGTGATACTTGTCGGTACCTAGCCTGGCACTCGGCATTAATACTAGGATAGGGCAAGGACTGGTTAGCTCAGTGTCAGGATAATGTGACTGAGTGGGATATCGGGTCATGGTGCCAGCGGCCTAATTTCCCAGTGGGGCAGCAGTATAAAGTCGCCCTGAGTGTGTACTGTCACAAGTCGGTATCAATCCTGATATGACCTTAGATGTTGCCAGGACGTGAAACTCTTAACATTGTAGCAACAAATCAACCAACAGTAGCGGCAGGTTTATTTACCAGCAGCGTCTCATGCCGGTGTCGCAGTTTCCGCCGTCCGCCAGTTTCTGCGGTACGCATCGCTTCTGCGCATGCATCAAAATCGAACAGCATTGTCACTAACCTTATAAATTTAACATAATGTTTTTGGTAAAGATGTTTTCTATATGTGTACCAAGCGATTTGTTTCTAGGTGGTGTGGTTTTAGAGATATTTCACTTTTTCTGTATTTTCTGTATGAAGATTGCTCACGACCATTGACAATGCCTTGAGTTTGATGGTACGCGTAGTGCAAAACATTAGTTTTATTCAAAATTAATAGAAATCAAGAACCCTAACCTTATAAATTTAATATAATCTTTTTGGTAAAGATGTTTTCTATATGTGTACCAAGCGATTTGTTTCTAGGTGGTGTGCTTTTAGAGATATTTCACTTTTTCTGTATGAAGATTGCTCACAGCCATTGACAATGCATTTGAGTGTATGCGTACCACGGAAACTGGTGGACGACGGAAACTGTGACACCGGCCGGCGGGAGGTGATTCAGTAAGGCGTCACACGTGTTGGCCGCCGTCAATGGCGCCGTCTACCGCCGTGTAACGCCGCCACGCGGCGCCACCTAGCGACGCCACCAGGCCGTCCGGGAAGCAACTACATGCGATCAAGGGGACGGCTGACGGCTGGCATTCACAGACCCGGGTCACGGACACCACTCATAGCACTCACAGACAAGGATCATGGGTGTTCTCTGTGGTGGAGTGCTTAGAGTGTCTGACTTTTTTCTAGGTCAGAATCCTAATCTGAAGGTTGGTGGTTCGATTCCCCATGCCCCCCACCTCTGCCAATTTGGATTTCCACCGCTGTGTATAACTTACAGTGTCATCAAAGGCTGGTTGCTCTCATACCATGTCTATGTGGTGTGGGAGGTTAAATATCCCTTGGGTCGGTAAAAGTGTAGGCTCGGGCTTTCTATCAACAAACTGTCTAATAGTGAAAGTAAGTCTATTCAGACTTATCCATGATAGGCAGTATAAATCTTCAAGAAAAAATAATGGGCACCACCAGGGACCAGACGGGATGGCCCGGATGAGTTGAGCGTCCGCCTCCCTTTTTGGTTAGATCATGGGATTCGAACCTACCGGTTCGAACTCTGGTGAATTAAAAATTGATACTTGTTGCTTCCTAGCTGGGCACTCAGCATTATTATATTAGGATAGGGCAAGGACTGGTTAGCTAAGTGTCAGGATAATGTGACTGAGTGGGATATCGGGGCACGGTGCTGGCAGCCTGGTCTCCCAGTTGAGCAACACTATGAAGTTGCCATGAGTGTCCACTCTCACAGGTCGGTACCCGTCCTGATATGACCTTAGATGTTGCCAGGACATAAAAGTCCAACAACCAACCAACTACCCCCCCTCTCTACACGCATATATATCTACTCTGTGTATTAATAGCAACACGTGACTTTACAGGCATGCCTAATAATAATTCAAGAGGGTTAGGCGCAATGATTCCAAAAATATATTGAAGACCGGCGATCATTTGAAAGCACTTCGCCATCCTCCAGGACCATCACGATGCCTGCAAGTATGTGGATTCACACAGTTCGCTTTTCATTGCACATTTAACACGCCTGTTTATTGTACATTTACTCAGCTGGTTTGGGCTTCACTGTGGAACTATATTCCCTTGACTGCACTGTGTCAAACTTGAGACTTGAGGAGTAATAATAAGGACGCTGATTATTCTGTGGATGTTCAATGTTTACACAGGTAATTAAGGACGGTCCGTAAGTATTAAAATATACAACATATTCTTAACTGGACTCGATGGCCGAATGAGTTGAGCGTCCGGCTCCTGTTCTGGCAGGCCGTGGGATTCGGACTCCTATGTTCGAACCCTGGTTGAGTCAAACCAATGACTTAAAAATTTATACTTGTCGCTTCCTAGCCTGGCGCTCGGCATTATTAGGATAGGGCAAGGAGCAGTGGAATGAGGAAGACCAATTGTCTGTGAATTCCCCCTGCTTAATCAACTAATGTACCAACAACATTCCAAGCAGGGACTGACAGGGTTTAGCAATGTTTTTGTGGATCCCGTCCATAAGTGACCAGTCGGGATGGCCGAATGAGTTAGAGCATCCGTCTCCCGTGCTGGTAGATCGTGGGGTCGTGGGTTCCAACCCTGGTCGAGTCAAACCAATGACTTAAAAATTGATTCTTGTCGCTTCCTAGCCAGGCGCTCGGCATTATTAGGACAGGGCAAGGACTGGTGTGCTCAGTGTCAGGATAATGTGACTGAGTGGGATACCAGGTCATGGTGCCGGCAGCCTTGTTTCCCAGTGGGACAGCACTATAAAGTTGCCATGAGTGCGCACTGTCACAAGTCAGTACCCGTCCTGATATGACCTTAGATGTTGCTAGGACATAAAGCAACAACAAGCAACAACAAACGTCCATAAGTGTTAAAATATACAACATATTCTTCACAATGCGAAAAGGGAGTGACAGGTAAAAAGCCGTGTTAGCAGTGATTTTCCCTGCTATAACGTCAGCCACATTCAAACTCAATACTGCACATGACAAAACTAAACGGAGCATCCTCACCCCCATGTAGTAGGCCCTGATGGTAGAGTCTCCGACTTTGCCTGAACATACATCTCAAACAATCTAATCTAATATAGTGTTATTATGTTAGGATTAGGGGGAGGAGGAGGGGGAGTCAAAGCTAATCCTCACTTATTTTTTATTGTGAAAGCCATTGACATTTGTGGACCATTCCTAATGTGCACACTATGTATTAGTGTGTGTATGGTGGCAGTGGATGGGGGGGGGTGTGCACTGTCCATGCTTATAATTATAGTGAAGTTCAATATATTGGCTTTAGATTAATCTTCCGTAAACGTTTGCTAAGACGGTGCCAAACCGGAAGTTGGACGTCTATCTCAGTGTACGCAGAGTACCGACCGTTCGCCACTTCCGGTCGGTGAAGTTGTCCCCAGCCTGGGAGTGGCGTCACCTTTTTGTGCGATTGTCCTCTCCAAGGGGAGGACTTCTTCTTCTCCTCCTCTTTCTCTTCCTCTTCCTCCTCTTCCTCCTGCTCCTCCACCACATTTTCCTGCTTCTCTTCCTCTTCCTCCTCTTTTCCTTCTCCCCTCCACCTTTTCCTTCTCCTTCTCTTCCTCTTCCTTCTCATTCTCGACCTTCTACTTCTCTTCTGCCTCCTCTTCCTCCAACAACCCCTCTTCCTCCTTCATTCTTCCTCCCCCCCCCCGCACCATCTCCTCCTCCTCCTCCGCCTCCTCCTCCTCCGCCTCCTCCTTACATCATCCACCTCCTTTTTCTCCACATCCCCCCCCTCTCCCTCCCTCTTTTCCCTTTGTCACTCTCCATCACCCTCCTCCCCTATTCTCCTTTTCTTCCCCCACCTTCTCTTCCACCTCTTCCCCTTCCTACCGCTCCCTCTCCCCACGTCAGCCTCTTCCTCCCCTCTTCCTCCTCCTCCCATCTTCCTCCTCCTCCCTTCTTCCTCCTCCCTTCTTCCTCCTGTCCCTCCCTCCTCCTCCTCTCTTCCCCCCTTGACCAGACGGGATGGCTAAATGAGTTGAGCGTCTGTCTCCTGTTCTGGGATCTCGCGGGATCCGAACCCATGGGATCATGGGTTTGAACCCTGGTTGAGTCAAACTAATAACTTAAAAATTGATACTTGTCGCTTCCTAGCCTGGCGCTCGGCATTATTAGGATAGGGCAAGGACTGGTTGGCTCAGTGTCAGGATAATGTGACTGAGTGGGATATCAGGTCATGGTGCTGGTGGCCTGATCTCCGAGTGGGGCAGCACCATAAAGGCGTCACAAGTCGGTACCCGTCCTGATATGACCTTAGATGTTGCTAGGACGTAAAACAACAAAACTCTTCCCCCTCCACCTTCCCTTCCGTTCTCCACCCCCCCTTCCCTTCCCCCATCCTTATTTTCTGCCCCCCCCCCCCTCCTCCTCCATCCCCACACTCAACTAAGCTATGAAATGGACCGCCACCCATCGCTTCGACTTCCTGGTGGTAACAGGAAGTGGCTACATCTCCCGCGCTCACTTCCGGCCGGCGCCATGTTGGGACACTGGGTGTGACATGACGCGGCAGGTGGTTGCAGGCTCTGTTCCCAATGATTCAGCGACAATTTTGTTCAGCCTTATTTATGTGACTGTGCTTGGTTTTCCTGTTGCCATGGTCACATAATTTCTGTAGCAACCCACCAAGTCGACCACTTTTTATTCTGCAGAAGGCCAGTTGTATTTAGAACGGCCATTGCTGTACAAGGTTGAATTAAACCCAACTGAGAGGTAGGGCATATATTTCGGTGGAAAAGTGGTCTCGTTTTATTTTGATATTCCTAGTCACAATTAAAAACAACAAAAAGGGATGATTTATGATATGCGTATAAAATTAAAATGGCGGAGGGTCTATGATGCCCACTTCGTAAATCTGAGTTTGTACCCTGCGCATGATATTGTGGTGTGGTTGGGGTGTTGCAAACGAACTGATACTGTACCTAGAGCGGGACTCAAACCCACATTACCGCCACTCAGTGGCTACTGTCCTAACCATTAGGCTCCAAACTGATACTGTACCTAGAGCGGGACTCAAACCCACATTCCCGCCACTCAATGGCTACCGTCCTAACCATTAGGCTGCAAACTGATGCTGTACCTAGAGCGGGACTCAAACCCACATTACCGCCACTCAGTGGCTACTGTCCTAACCATTAGGCTCCAAACTGATACTGTACCTAGAGCGGGACTCAAACCCACATTCCCGCCACTCAATGGCTACCGTCCTAACCATTAGGCTGCAAACTGATGCTGTACCTAGAGCGGGACTCAAACCCACATTACCGCCACTCAGTGGCTACTGTCCTAACCATTAGGCTCCAAACTGATACTGTACCTAGAGCGGGACTCAAACCCACATTCCCGCCACTCAATGGCTACCGTCCTAACCATTAGGCTGCAAACTGATGCTGTACCTAGAGCGGGACTCAAACCCACATTACCGCCACTCAGTGGCTACTGTCCTAACCATTAGGCTCCAAACTGATACTGTACCTAGAGCGGGACTCAAACCCACATTCCCGCCACTCAATGGCTACCGTCCTAACCATTAGGCTGCAAACTGATACTGTACCTAGAGCGGGACTCAAACCCACATTACCGCCACTCAATACCGTCCTAACCATTAAGCTCCAAACTGATACTGTACCTAGAGCGGGACTCAAACCCACATTCCCGCCACTCAATGGCTACCGTCCTAACCATTAAGCTCCAAACTGATACTGTACCTAGAGCGGGACTCAAACCCACATTACCGCCACTCAATGGCTACCGTCCTAACCATTAGGCTCCAAACTGATACTGTACCTAGAGCGGGACTCAAACCCACATTCCCGCCACTCAATGGCTACCGTGCTAACCATTAGGCTCCAAACTGATACTGTACCTAGAGCGGGACTCAAACCCACATTCCCGCCACTCAATGGCTACCGTGCTAACCATTAGGCTCCCTGGTGCACTAAACCTACCCACACCCACCTGTCGATGTGGCTGCTTGTTGGCAATGTCAGTGCAGGCTACTACAATATGCATACATTCGAATTGCTGCGCGCGCCGATCGTTGTCACATCGTTATCAGTACGAGCTGCAAGGACGGGTAGGACTTGCGATCAGATGTGAACCAGTGCTCCAGCAATAGTAGTACTAGTAGTAGCAGCAATAGTAGTAACATCAATAGTAGTACTAATAGTAGCAGTAGTCCTAGTACTACTACCAGCAGTAGTACTACTAGAACTAGTAACAGTACCTCAATAGCAATACTAGTACTACAATAGCAGTAGTAGTACTACCAGCAGTAGTAGTACGATTAGTAGTAGACGGCATCATCTGTAAATGTAGCATAGTAGTGAGAGGTTGAGTTATAGTGGACAGGCCGTGACACCGGCAGGCGGCAGGAGGCGGGCGGCAGGAGGCGGGCGGCAGGAGGCGGGCGGTAGGAGGCGGGAGGCGGGCGGCAGGAGGCGGGCTGCAGGAGGCGGGTGGCGAGTGGCGGGAGGCAGGCGGGAGGCGGCGGGTGGCGGGCAGTGGGAGGCGGACGGCAGGAGGCGGGCGGCAGGAGGCGGGTGGCGAGCGGGGGGTGGTGGGCGGCGGGTGGCGGGAGGCGGGCGGCGGGCGGCGGGTGGCGGGAGGCGGGCGGTAGGAGGCGGGTGGCAGGAGGCGGGTGGCGAGCGGTGGGCGGAAGGAGGCGGCCGGCAGGAGGCGGGAGGCGGGCGGCGGGTGGAGAAGGGAGACGGGATGCTGAGCGGAATAAGCCGCCCCGGGCCCCGGGTCTTACGGCGTCTTGGGGCGGGCCTTCACGGGCCGATTAGTGTCCCCGGAGCGGCGTGCGGCGAATCAGGGGGGGCCTCCGCATAAGTGGTGCCATGCTGGTGAACGGCTGCGGCAGTCCCTGGTCGCAGCTCTGTGACCGCCCCAGGCTGTGTGGTGGTGTATATTGGGACGTAGGGGCTGGGGGGCGGAGGAGGGGAGGGGGGGGGTGGACAGGCAGGCAGTGGGGAGGGGGGTAAAGGGGGGGGGGGATCAGGAGATGGTATTAATGCAAATACTATAAACTGCATCAAATTATCACCCACACACCCACATATACACACTCACCCTCACACGCGCACACACCCGCACAAGTACACGCGCACACTCGCGCACGCGCACACACACACCAGCACACAAGGCTGTGTCTTTTGACATGTATTTGACACAAATTTTACCGTCTTCTGACACCATTTAGTTTCTAAAAATTAGTTTAGTTTGGTCTTGTTTTATGTCCTTGCAACATCTAAGATCATATCAGGATGGGTACTGACTTGTGACAGTGCGCACTTATGGTGACTTTATAGTGCTGCGCCACTGGGAGTCCAGGCCATCGGCACCCAATATAAAAAAGTCACTAGTTTGACTCGGTTGGGATTCGAACTCCTGACCTTCTGCATGTGAAGCATGCGCTTTACCAAAGTCGGCTACTACGTCCGGTCAATGTAAAGAATAGGACACACAGTTGAATATGAAAATAAAGAAAGAAAAAAAGAAAGAAAGAAAGAACGATGGACCCATCCGAATCTTATGGTCATTTTCCTTTAACAGTTTCTGATATTAAAAATAATATGTATATATATATTATGCTGGTTTACTCTGAAGTCACTTTAAATGGCCGACTCTAAAGTCACTTTAGATGGCTGACTCTAAAGTCACTTTAGATGGCTGACTCGGAAGTCACTTTAAATGGCCGACTCTAAAGTCACTTTAGATGGCTGACTCTAACGTCACTTTAGATGGCTGACTCAGAAGTCACTTTAAATGGCCAACTCGGAAGGCACTTTAAATGACTAACTCTAAAGTCACTTTAAATGACTAACTCTGAAGGCACTTTAAATGACTAACTCTGAAGGCACTTTAAATGACCAACTCTGAAGGCACTTTAAATGACTAACTCTGAAGGCACTTTAAATGACTAACTCTGAAGGCACTTTAAATGACTAACTCTGAAGTCACTTTAAATGGCTAACTCTGAAGCTCAAATCACTTTAAATGGCTAACTCTGAAGCTGAACTCTCTTTAAATGGCTGGCTTTAAAGTCACATTAAACGGCGAACTCTGAAGTCACTTTAAATAGCTAACTCTAAAGTCACTTTAAATGCCTGACTCCAAAGTCACTTTAAATGGCTGACTCTAAAGTAACTTTAAATGGCTGACTCTAAAGTAACTTTAAATGGCTGACTCTGACATCACTTTAAATGGCTGACTATGACATCACTTTAAATGGCTGAGTCTGAAGTCACTTTAAAATGGTTGACTCTGAAGTCACTTTAAATGGCTGACTCTGAAATCACTTTAAATGGCTGACTCCAAAGTCACTTTAAATGGCTGACCCTGTAGATATGTGCGCCGCCAGGTGCCTGTCCTGGTGTATTGATCACCACTAACTACACTCTGGTGTAGCTTCCCTCTGGTCGCCACACACACAGAGCTCTTCCTTGTTCCCAAGTCAACTGAAGTCTCTCAGTTCTACGCCATCTCCAGATCTCTCCTCTGGGTCCATCAATAGATCTCCCTTCGTCTCCCTTTGGGCCTTCCTATCGATAGATCTTCATGATCTCTCTCGCTCTCGCTCTCTCTCTTTTTGTATACCCCCACCGCCCCCTGCCTTTTAAACCGCCCCCCCACCCAATTCCATGCCGCACACTAACATGCCACACGCGCTCGTTTCCCACAACACAATTAGGCTCACTGCCTTCCAGGAAAATTTAATTCCGCTCCCAGAATAGGCTGAAAAGTTGATGCAATTCACAGTTCAGTATCTGGGCCTACCACAGACAACGCGCATAGACTAGCACGCCTGCAACAAATATAAGAACAAGATTATATTAATTTTTGTAATTTTTTTGGTGGTAAATATGTTTATTCTGCTGAATAAGTCTTTTGTCAGTGCCGAAGCACTGATCTTCCAGCCATTTTTCAATGCAGGGTTATTTACACATAACATCTATAGAATAGGGTATACAATAACTGTTGAATATAGAATTTGCATCATGTAACACAATGAAATCCCGTCCTGATATGACCTTAGATGTTGCTAGGATGTAAAACAACAAACAAACACAATGAAATTCTGTAACACAAAAGTTCCATAGCAATATATGGTAACAATAGTTTCATATAAATAGATCAATATTAGTCAGATCAATGTGAGTATTTACATGGTATTTAGAATGTAAGCAGAAGTTATCTTATGTATTCATTTTGTAAAGTTGTAGTAAGTTTTAATGTAGGGTCTGTAATGTAATGTAGGGTCTGTAATGTAATGTAGGGTCTGTACTGTAATGTAGGGTCTGTAATGTAATGTAGGGTCTGTAATGTAATGTAGGGTATGTAATGTAATGTAGGGTCTGTAATGTAATGTAGGGTCTATGTGGGATTATTATCCTCAAAATGGGTTCGTCTGTGTTGTATGCAGTAAGAACTCTCTAACCAACCACCTCCACAGATCGACCACTCCCCTCTATCGATCGCTTTATTTGTGTCCCAAACGATCGCCCATACAATACCATTGTAATGATAATTTAAAAAAACCTAGCACGATCACCTCCCTAAATGGACCATTTAAAGCCAATCCCATGGTCGGTCGATTTAGAGAGGTTTTACTTTAATTTATTATGCGAATATTGTTTAAGAGTGGAGTTAGATTTATTATTAGCCTTGCTTGCTTACTTTCAATCATATATTTGTCTAGATAAAAGATTCACCCGGTACTTGTAGTACACGGGTGAACGTCAACGTAGTCTAAATACGGGCGAAAATAGCTTTAGTATTGAACCTGAACTAGAAACTGTGGCTCCAGTATCAAATGGCTACTTATATCGGCACAGATTTGGTGAAATGGGAGAGAATGCAAAAAGACAAGATGGCGGCCGCAGAACGCCGTCGATTTCACTTTTAAATCTTATTAAACTAGATATTATATTATATTTTTCAACTCAAAAGTAGCGGGCTAAGAATAAAACAGATGTAAAGAATAATTGTTGCTTCTTAGTTTGTGAAATTAGGCTCTCAATTCTTTGACCCGTTTTTTCGCCAGCTTTTACATAAGGTTGGTATGCACCCCTCCTGTGGCTACTGCAGCAATACGGGGTGAATCTTGTATCTAATATTTGTCCAGAATTCCAAACTGACTGATGTTGCTTAAGCCACGTACTGGCCGAGCAACCTAAGCGCTAGATAAGAGATTCACCCTGTACTTGTAGTACACGGGTGAACGACAACGTAGTGTAAATACGGGCGAAAATAGCTTTAGTATGGAACAGGAACTAGAAACTGTGGTTCCAGGATCAAATGGCTACATATATTGGCACAGAGTTGATGAAATGGGAGAGAATGCAAAAAGACAAGATGGCGACCATAGAACGCCGTCGATTTCACCTTTAAATTCTATTAAATTATATGTTGGGGAAATATGAAGACATTTATAAAGAATAATTGTTGGTTCTTAGGTTGTGAAATTAGGCTCTCATTTCATTTCCCCACGACCAGATGGGATGGCCGAATGAGTTAGAGCGTCCATAGATCGTGGGGTCGTGTGTTCGAACCCTGGTCGAGTCAAACCAATGACTTTAAAATTTATACTTGTCTCTTCCTAGCCAGGCGCTCGGCATTATTAGGACACGGCAAGGACTGGTGTGCTCAATGTCAGGATAATGTGACTGAGTGGGATACCAGGTCATGGTGCCGGTGGCCTGGTTTCCCAGTGGGACAGCACTATAAAGTCACCATGAGTGTGCACTGTCACAAGTCAGTACCCGTCCTGATATGACCTTAGATGTTGCTAGGACGTAAAACAACAAACAAAAAACAAACAAATCATTTCCCCGCTTTTTGGACAGCTTTTATATAGGGCTGGTACTCACCTGTGTACTGCGAGTACAGGGTGAATCCTTTATCTACCTAATCACTAGATAAGAGATTCACCCCTATCCAGAGTAGGAATGAATGACAACCCTGCTTAAATCCGAACAAAAACTGTTTCAGTCGGAATTAACGGTGGAGATGGTGGTTCCAGTGCGCAGTGTTTATCTATATTGGCTTAAAGTTGAGAAATTGAAAGAGAGAATGCAAAAATAATCAGATGGTGGCCACAGAAAGCTCTCGATTAGATTTTTGAGGTCTATTATTAATATTATCATTAATATACATGATTTAATCAATTCTTCACTCAATAATAGCGGGCTATGATAAACAAGCATTGGTTCCGTGTAAATCAATCAATCAAAGAAAGTCAAAGTCAGGAAATCAGGCTCTCAACCCTATTGCGGTGTCATTCTTCTTCTTGTGGGCATGGGTGGGCGGCCGAGTAGGCTGGTAGTTGTTGTCGGTCCAGGGTCTGGAGGCGATGTGGTATAATCCAGGACCTGGCGGCCTATCGTCGACCGGAAATGATGTCACAGATCTCACGTGGCGAGACGAGGTTCCACGGGGATCCAGTAGGGGACATGGAGGCATTGGGTTCGAATCCAGGTGGTGCCACCGCAGGAGCAGTCCCCTGTTCGCGCGCAAATTACCCATGTTGACAAACAACATGAACAATTTCTCATCCAAACTGTACATCGGCTTTTCCTGTCTTTAATATAATCACCTAACTAATAGTAAGAAAACATGTAGACCAAAAATAAAATATTAAAAAATATGTTTAGGATATCTATGAATTTACTAGAACCTGTCATTGCCGAAATCCATGATGTTTAGCTAGTATTTCAGTGTGCACACTAAAATTAATTATGCATCTTATATCTTCCGTTATCAAAAGCTTAAAAGTGCCTTCAAACTAAAGTAAAGTAGATTTGTTTTGTTTGTTTGTTCAAGTGGTTTTACTCCTCTGAGTAACGTGTCAATGCTGATGCACTGGTCTTCCAGCACTAATGCCAAATGCCACTACACACTAAACAAAGGTATAGCAATATAGACAGTTCTTACTTCATCAACCCAATATTGGGAAGTGGACAATTGCAACAAAATAAGCAAAGCTTGATATATGAGTTATGGGTAGAGAATGTGATCAGAGAAACAACAGAAATATAGGGTGAGTTATAGCAATAAACCTAATATATTTATATAAAAAAAACATTTTTTTAAACACAGCAGAAACTCGAAACCAGATTATGCAACTGACCAATTCTGACCATCATATTGAATACGATTTGGAAAGATGTCAACTGACTGGGACATATTATAAATAGAACAATTTCTGGATTCTTTGTCGTGGTAGCAAGCCTTTGTAACGATCATGCAAATATCCGCTCTGTCGCGACTCCGGTAAGTGCTGGATAGTGACGGGCGAGTTGCTGAAAGGAAGTGACAGTGACATGTGCAGTGTGGCGCTATTGGGTGCGTGATTTCCGGTTTCCAGGGTAGCCTGCAGAACCCGGCAATATGAATAGAACCTGGATCCCTCATCGTCGTGGCGAGTCTTTGTAATGGTCATATTAATATCCGCTCTGTCGCGACTCTGGTGAGTGCTGGACAGTGATGGTGGGTTGCCAAAAGGAAGTGGTGCTGACAGTGATGCTGACGTGGTTTCCGGTTTCCATGGTAGCCTGCAGAGCCGCGTTGTTGAACACCACGTGACTCCCAGCCGGATGTCACAGAATGTAGATGAGCTGCTATTGGCAGAGTGGGTTAGCTAAGTCAGACGTCATGTCGCCAAGCGTCACCACTGTCACTCAAAGAGTTTCCGCGCAGGCGCAGACGGTGTGTGCTATTCATGGGTGCCATCACTTATGTGAGAGGTGGAGAGATGGGGGAAAATAGCTGGGGAGGGGGAGAGGAACTGGAAGGGAAAGAGATGGGGAGAAGAGATGGGGAGAAGAGAGGGAGAGAGTGAAGAGAAAAAGAGAGGGAGAGAGTGAAGAGAAGAAGAGAGGGAAAGAGGGGAGAGAAGAAGAGGGAGAGTGAAGAGAAGAAGAGAGGGAGAGGGGAGAGAAGAAGAGATGGAGATAGAGGGAGAGAAGAAGAGAGGGAGAGAGTGAAGAGAAGAAGATAGGGAGAGCGAGAGGGAGAGAGGGGAGAGAAGAAGAGAGAAGGGGGAGAGGGGAGAAGAGAGGGAGAGAGTGAAGAGAAGGAGAGAGGGAGAGAGAGTGAAGAGAAGAAGAGAGGGAGGGAGAGAGATGGGGAGAATAGAGGGAGAGAGAGTGAAGAGAAGAGATGGAGAGAGAGGGGAGAGAAGAGAGGGAGAGAGATGGGGAGAAGAGGAGAGGGAGAGAAGAAGAGAGGGAAAGAGGGGCGGGAGAAGAAGAGTGGCGAGGGAGAGCGGGGAAGAGAGTATTTCAGTGCCTGTCAAAGACGGTGAGTTGTAATGTTCTGAAGTGGAAAACCTATGTCCAAAGAAATTCTGAATGTGTGCACTAGTATCTCCGTCATGTATGTAGAACCAAATCTAAATAAACACCTGCTAATAAATACAAATGTCAAATGTGACAAAAACAGTTCATACATTACAATAATTGTTCGCATGTGGCAAAGTTTCGCTAATCACAGAGGTCGCTGAAGACAGGTCTACTCCTGTAGCAATATTGCCTAAGGATGCGGATTGAGAAACACATGTAGCAGCAGGGCCGGCTGAAGGTACTGGCACCTCGGGTGCTCACCCAAGGTGCCACAGGCTAGGGGGCGCCAAATATAATTTCTGGAAATTCTAGACCATCCTAGTATACTTGTAAGCGTGCCCAAGTTCAGCTTGCCCAGGGCACCAGTAACCCTAGTGTAAAGTCGACGGCTGGCGGTTTGAGTGGTGTGGACAGGCTAATAAGAAATCACTACAGGCAAGGAAGGAAAGTAGATAAAGAGTGAATGGTAGGAGAGTGAGACTCTCTCATTTATTACATTTATAGTTTCCAGAACAAGATGGTGGTGATCACATGATCCAATCTTCCAATCCCTAACAAGCATTCCTCTATCCTCCAATGAGGGTTCAATATCCCTGTTGCCAAGGCATGGTTAGATCTGTATCTGTGGCAGTGATCCATAAATAGCTCTTGGAGGGGTGTATGTGAGGCAACTTCCCAAAGGCTGTCCCACCTAAGAAGTGACATTCTTTCAGGTCAAGAAGTGACCCTCTCTCTCTATACTATATTAATACACAATTTTTATCCTCTATTAGTAATAGAGCACCAACTCCACATATACCTTATATGCCTTTGGTTTTATATACTATTTACCATTTTATAGACAAGTTTGCAATTTATTATAGCAGAGTTCTCCATTTCCCATATCTCATATATCGGAAAATTTTACACTAGGGTCGACACTGTGTAGGATTAGGTGTATGTATAAATACGCACTGCCGACAGTAAGCACGCGAAGTATCCACCAGGCATAGTCTATGTAATTAAATCTCATCAAGATAGTTCATATCCTATTGAAGCAGAGTCAAATTCCTTCAGTGAAGTTCAATGACGAGCAATGAGAAATGTAATGAAACTGTCAACTCAGCACTTTACACACACAAACACACACACCACACGCATGCACCACCCCAAGTCTAGTCTCTTTCTATTACTTATAGTATAAACAAGCTGCTAGTTCTTATAGCTGCTTCTCTGTGCAGAAACCTACCGGACGCGGTGGCCAAATCTGGTAGAGCGCAGTCCTCCCGTGCGGAAGGTCAGGAGTTCAATTCCCGGTCGAGTCAAACCAATGACTTACAAAATTGATACTTGTCACTTTCTAGCCAGGTGCTCCTCATTATTAAGATAGTGCAAGGACTGGTTGGCTCTGTGTCAGGATAATGTGACTGAGTGGGAGTTGCCAGGATGTAAAACCCCAACAACCAACCAACCAACTGTATATTACTTATAGTATAAGCGCGCCCTTCGTTCCTATAGCTGTTTCTCTGTGCAGATACCAATAGTGATGTATGCTTAAGGAGCAGGCCTAAGGTCATTTAATCAGTACTGACCTTAATTGGCTTTGCCCTTGAACATGGAGGCGAATACCCTCATATCTATAAAGTATATAGCTTCAGACTTCACCGAGATGTAAGCTGTTCTGCCAGCTCAGCGTATTAAACGCCTTCAGTTAATTAGGGGTCTTTGATCCGCCTGACTAATGAGGTCTTGCTCAGGGGAAGCGGGACGTAGCTCAGGCGGTAGAGTGTCCACCTGTGAAGGTGTGGGTCATCCTATCGATCCTGCTCAGTGGACGCATTTGCAATTTGGGCTTTTGGTCCACAACTGGTTCATCAAAGGCTGTGGTATGATACTGCTGTCCTGTCTGTGGGAAAGTGCATATAAAAGACCCCTTGCTGCTTATCGGAAAGAGTAGCGTATGTGGCGGCAGCAAGTTTCCTCCAAATAAATATGTGAGAATGACCATATGTTTGATGTCCAATAGTCGACGATAAAAATCAATGCGCTCAATAGACGTCGTTAAATAAAATAAACTTTACTTTACAGACGGTGCACAGGTCTGGATCAACTTATCGTAGCCCCCCATATATGTAATGACCATTAGTAAAGTGGCTTTTCTTTTGCGTACATTTGTCTTCTTCTGGTATATCCAAAACTGGCCATGTTTAGTGCATGATCAATTTATCTTTAAAAGCTGGTGAGAAATTGGAGTGCTAGCTTTCATTAAATAATGCTATTGCAATTCTTTTTTTTTTCAAATGAGCGACTGCGTTTAGGTGTTAGGAAGTGTAGTGGTCTGCACTGACCTCTCAGACAAGGAGCCGCATACACAGGTAGGCCTGCGTAGTATGGTGATATCAGGGAGCCTAGGGGGGGTGTAATGGTTAGCACACTGGCCCGGAGTGCAAAGAGATGTGGGTTTGAGTCCCGCTCTAGGCGCAATATTTCCCATTTTCATCACCCCCACAACACTGCTGCCGTGACCAGGATCATATACAAGCTACGCGCTGTATAGTTGTTAAACCTACCCTGTGTATGTGTAAGTGCACTGCCTGTATGTATGTAATTGTAAGCATTAAAATACTTACAATTCCAGGGGGACGAGTGTAGTGGTCTGCACTGACCTCTCAGGCAAGGAGCCACATAGACAGGTAGGCGTGGGTAGTATGGTGATATCAGGGAGCCTAGGTGGGGTAATGGTTAGCACACTGGCCCAGAGTGCAAAGAGATGTGGGTTCGAGTCCCGCTCTAGGCCCAATAAGTCCCATTTTCATCACCCCCACGACAGGAAGGAAATACTGAATAATTGTTAAGAAAATCAGCAACCCGGAAGCATGTGAGACCAAAGGCGTGCCTAAAAAGCACACACTGGGTGCAGGTTTTAAGGCTATCAAAAAACAATAACCAACAAAACCACGAATAAGAACGCAATCAAATTCGTTGAAATTGAAAAGGAAAGTGTTTTTAAACAAAATAAGAAAAAATTTGTAGGGATGGGTGGTCAACAGAAAAAAAAAACATTCCTGCGTTCGGGAATGAAACGCGCAATGTTTATTCGAGTGCGAAATAAGCTGTGATTCATCCATTAACAGGAGGCTTCTGATACTGACAGGGAGATGTGTGAGATGGGGGGCGGGGCGGGGCGGGGCGGGGTGGGGTAGTAAGTATGGGGATGGTGTATGAGATCGGGCTGTGGGGTAGTGGACGGTGTCATGTTGGCTTGTAGTGTCATTGTGAATTTTTGGTGTCATGGTTGTCGTGTGGTGTCATGGTTGGCTTGTGTTTGTCATGGTTGGCTTGTGTTTGTCATGGTTGGCTTGTGGTGTCATGCTTGCCTTGTGGTGGCATTGTGAATTTGTGGTGTCATGGTTGGCTTGTGGTATCATAGTTGGGTTGTGGTGTCATGGTTTGGGTGTGGTGTTATGGTTAGGGTGTGGTGTCATTGTTTGGGTGTGGTGTCATGGTTGGGGTGTGGCGTCATGGTTTGGGTTTGGTGTTATGGTTTGGGTGTGGTGTGGTGTCATTTTTGGGTGTGGTGTCATGGTTTGGGGGTGGTATCATGGTTTGGGTGTGGTGTCGTGGTTTGGATGTGGTGTCATGGTTTGGGTGTGGTGTCATGGTTAGTGGGTGGTGTCATTGTTTATGTGTGGTGTCATGGTTGGATTGTGTTGTCAGGATTGCCATGTGGGGTCATGGTTTGTGGGTGGTGTAATGGTTGGTGTGTGGTGTCATTTTTAACTAAAAGGGGTGGGGGGTGGTGGGGGTTAATCCAAGTGGAGAGGATGCCCTTTTTTCCCTTTTAACAAAATAGAAAAAAAGTTAGATGGGACCGGCATACGGTAGGGTGCGGTGGGATAAGGAGGGCAAGTAGTAGGTTTAAAGGAGAGGCACTGCATATAGGGGGGGGGGGGGGTTCAAGGACGGAAGGAGCCTGACTAGAAGGGGACTGGTCGGGGGGGGGGGGGCGGGGGGGTTTAGGGGGAGGTGATGAACCGAAGGGGCATGTGGGAATTTGCACCACCACCACCTCCTCCTCCTCCTCCTTCTCCTTCGCCTTCTTCTCCTCCTCCTCCTTCTCCTCCTCCTCCTTCTTCTCCTTCTCCTCCTCCTTCTCCTCCTCCTCCTTCTCCTCTTCCTCCTCCTCCTCCTCCTCCTTCTCTTCTCCTCCTCCTTCTCCTCATCCTTCTCCTCATCCTTCTCCTTCACCTTCTCCTCCTCCTCCTTCTCCTCCTCCTTCTCCTCCTCCTTCTCGTCCTTCTCTTTCTCCTCTTCCTTCTCCTCCTCCTTCTCCTTCTGCTCCACCTCCTTCTCCTTCACCTCCTCCTCCTCCTGCTCTTTCTTTCCTTCTCCCCTCCTCATCCTCCTAAATTGCCACCTTCACCACCACTACCACCACCGCCACCTACGACCACCCGTGACCCACGATCACCACCACCACCACTACCATCAGTACTACCACCACCGCCACCACCACCATCAATACCACCACCACCACTACCCATCACCACCACCACCACCACTACCACCAATACCACCACCACCACTACCACCACTACCACCACCACCACCGCCACCACCCACTACCACCACCACCACCGCCACCACCCACCACCACCACCACCCACCACCCACCACTACCACCACCCACCCCCAGCACCCACCACCACCAACACTACCCAAAACCACCACCAACACCCACAAACACCCACCAACACCAACAATACCCAACATCACCACCACCACTACCATCACCACCGCCACCCACCACGCCACCACCACAGCACCCACTACCACTACACCACATCCACCCACCGCCCCACCACCGCACCACAACCACCCACCACCACTACCACCACCTACCACCACCCACCACCACCACCCACCACCACCTTTGGATTTTCTCGACAGGGATTATTCCGTCTCTGACGGATCAATTTCCTTGGCCGACCGCCGAATGATCCAGTCCATTTGTCACTGACACTCCACACCCACCCACTGCCACCACCTCTCCTGCCTGCTTCATCACCCACATCCCCGACACCCACTCACTCTCACACCCTCACACCCTCACACCCTCACACCCACACACCACAAACTCCCGTAACAACCGCCCCGCCACCTCTGAAATCCCGACTAACGCCTATGTTAACTGCTTTCATCACACTCTTGCTGCTGCCGACAATACCACCACCGCCACCACCACGACCACCACTGCCACCACCACTACCACCACTGCCACCACCACTACCACCACTGCCACCACCGCTGCCACCAACTCCACCAGCTCCACTGCCACCACCACTACCACCACCACTACCACCACCACTACCACCCACGCCACCACCACTACCATGACCGCCACTACCACCAGCACCACCACCACCACCACTACCACCCACGCCACCATCACGATAATCCTAACACTATCACTACCGCCACCACCATTACCACCACCACCACCACCACCACTACCATCACGATAATCCTAACACTACCGCTACCACCACCATTATCACCATCACCACCACCGCCACCACCACTACCATCACGATAATCCTAACACTACCACTACCACCACCATTATCACCCTCACCACCACTACTACCACCACCACCACCACCACCACTACTACCACCACCACCACCACTACCACCACCACCACTACCATCACAATACTCCTAACACTACCACTACCACCACCACCATTATCACCCTCACCACCACTACCACCACCACCACCACCACCACTACCACCACTACCATCACAATAATCCTAACACTACCACTACCACCACCACCATTATCACCTCCACCACCACTACCACCACCACCACCACCTCCACTACCATCACAATAATCCTAACACTATCACTACCGCCACCACCATTATAACCCTTGCCACCACCACTACCATCACGATAATTCTAACACTACCACCATCATTATCACCCTCACCCCCACCACTACCACCACCGCCAGCATCACTACCATCACGATAATCCTAACACTATCACTACCACCACCACCATTATCACCCTCACCACTACTACCACCACTACCACCACTACCACCACTACCAACACCACCACCACCAACACCACCACCACCACCACCACTACCACTGCTACCACCACTACCACCACCGCTACCACCACCGCTACCACCACTACCACCACCACCACCACTACCACCACTACCATCACAATAATCCTAACAGTACCACCACCACCACCATTATCACCCTCACCACCCCTAACCCACCGCCACCACCACTACCATCACGATAATCCTAACACTATCACTACTACCACCACCACCATTATCACCCTCACCACCACTACTACCATCCCTCCATCTCCCCGGCCTCCCTGCCCGCTAGTTCCGGCAGTCCGCTGGGTGTGCGGTGGGAGAAGTGTGGAAGGCCCCCTGAGAAGGCCCGTCAGGGTTGGAGTATTGATTGCCTGGCCGGCTGTACCGCTGAGTGTTGTCGGTGTGGTGGTGGGGGGGGGGGGGGCTGTATGGCTGGCACAGGTGACTGGTGACACCACCTGCTGGTGCTCCCACTCTACCGCCTGAACCCACATTCATCCTGTTTGTTTGCCAGGAAATCTACTAACGCCATAACATGTTGTTTCCCTTGTTTCCTTTTCTTTTTGCGTTTTCATTGAACTTCCTCAATTTTCACTTCAATTGTTAAAGGTGCATTCAAAGCGGTGCACTGTTAGTTTGATTAAAGTTAAAGTTGCATGTTCCGATGGTTTTGAGCTTCGGGCCAATTTTTATGAGATAAGTATATTAATTTGATTGTTATAATCTACCTCACTTTAGTTTACAGCAACTTTTAATTTAAATGGCTAACTTTAGAGATCTATATTTGAAGCGCAAGCATGCAAAATTAATATTGGCATGCATGCCAAGACTGTGACACCATAGGCTTCAGCAGTGACAGGTTCTGTTAAACTCCCGACCTTCCGCACGGGACGCCTGCGCTCTACCGATTCGGTCACAGCGTTCGGTGTTCTTGTCTTATCATGCGGGCGCATTTCCCAATCTGCTATTGGTATGATTATGGGTAACCTTGTAACTAAGGCCAAATAGTAAAAGAAATTGGTGATCGTCCCCGCCCGTTCCTGAAAAATCGGCCGCTCCTGAATTTTTAATTTTTTTAATTTTGTTAACTGTTAAAAATGCGTCGGGCTAGCACTGTAGCAGCAATTCAATTTCTTTATCAATTTTTAAGTCATTGGTTTGACTCGGCCACGGTTTGAATCCAGGAGTTCGAATTCCATGACCTACCAGAACGGGAGTAGGGCACTCAACTCATTCAGACATCACGTCTGGTTACCTATTATGTCTACTTCAAAAATACAAATTTTATTTTTTTTAATCTCAAAAGGACGATCACCAAATTTTTGTTAAATTTGCCTAACCATACAACTTCAGCTATGCGTCTCACCAACTAGAACGATGAACAAATCTGCTGTTGATTGTGGTATTGGAAATGCAATGCTCAGGCGGTAGAGTGTCCACCTGTGATGGTGTGGGTCATCCTATCGATCCAGCTCAGTGGACACATTTGCAGTTTGGGCTATTTTCCGTTCCAACCAGTGGTCCACAACTTGTTCATCAAAGGCTGTGGTATGTACTGTCTGTCCTGTCTGTGGGAAAGTGAATATAAAAGACCCCCTTGCTGCTTATCGAACAGAGGAGCCTATGTGGCGGCAGCAGCTTTCAGAATGACCATATGTTTAATGTCCAATAGCCGATGATAAAGATCAATGTGCTCTGGAGGCGTCGTTAAATAAAATAAAGTTTTTTTTTTTTTTTAAATGCAATGCAAAACAAAGAACACATGCATAAAAACAACCACCAAGGGAAATCGCAGAGAAAATGTGAATGCTCATGTTAATTGCTTGATTGATAGATTGCAGTTGGTTGTTGTTGAAGATGTATACTGCCTATCATGGATAAGCCTGAATAGGCTTGTTTTCACCATTAGACAGTTTGTCGATAGAAAGCCTGAGCCTACACTTTTACCGACCCAAGGGATTTTTAGCCTCCCACACCACATAGACATGGTATGAGAGCAACTGGCCTTTGATGACGCTGTAAGTTATACACAGCGGTGGAAATCCAAATTGGCAGAGATGGGGGCACGGGGAATCGAACCACCGACCTTCAGATTAGGAGTCCGACCTAGAAAAAAGTCAGACATTCTAACCACTCCGCCACAGAGAACACCTTGGTTTAATGCCATATTGGAAGCAAGGGCCATGTTCACTGTGAAATGCTAGTGCTATCTATCTGTTCTGTAAGTCTTGTTAATCACACTCACCTGCTTATATTGGATATGACCATTTTAGATGTTGCTAGGACGTAAAACAACAACAAACAAACAAACAAACAACAACCATTTTGGGATTTCAAGTAAATTCCATGTCAAATGAACAGCAAAGGTTATGTGTGATGTAATTTTGAAGTGGTTACATTTATATCAATACAGCGAAAATCTAACTCACAGAACATAGCTAAAATTACAGGAGATGATACAGCCCAGTTGTTCTTAGGAACATTTGTTTGCGCTTTACCTTTGTAAAAAAAGGTCTCGCATGCTGTTTTACATTAAAACAGTGTTGATGCAATGCCATCGCATCAGTGTTAGGTTTAAATTTAGACGCTAAAAAAAGGTCCATATAGCCGGCAGTGACGTCAGAGCATCCGTTGCTTATTAACGGGATCGTTGCTAGGGACGCAGCAGCCCTATTGCCCATTAGCGCGTCCTATGTGTGTTACTGTACTGTTCTGCAGGAAGCACAATGTTTCCATAGCTTTTTATCACCAGAACATCGTTAATAACAAAGTATACGTCGCTATGGTTACACAGACCACCTTATGCTGTATGTACCAGGCCTTATGGTCGTCTGCTCCCTGAGGAGTGACTGGAGCTAGGACCTGGTGTGTTTACACAACCGGATATATACACAGTGAAGCCCAGATTTAATGTGAATTAGGATATAACGACACAATGATTTATTGGACCCAGACTTCTTTAATTCAAAAGTAATTCAGTCAAATATAGCCTGATTTAACGAGACCCTGTTTTTTTCCCCGTGATCGCATGATATGGACTTGAGCGATCGCGTTACCGGACACCATGCCTTCTCATAAGAATGTCCATGGATGAAATAAGTAACGACGGTGTCTGGTTCGCCCCTTTTAAAAAGCACCCCAAAAAACATCAGTGACAGTTGCCAGAATGTTCTTCCGGACTCAGTCGGTCTTGGTGGGCAGGTTGTGTCAGTGACTATTCCCCCTCCCGATCTCTGATGTCCTCCATCCTTATCACACTCTTTTACTCTCTTGTAATATGCCTTCCTGCACCATTCTTCACCTTCCTCCCCCTCACCCCTTCTTCCTCCCCTCCTGCCATTCACCCCTCCTTCCCTCCCTCCTAACATCCCTCCCTCCGTCCTTCCCTCCCTCCCACCTTCCCTCCCCTCCCCTCCCCTCCTTCCCTCCCCGCTCAGGGATTAAAGATCTCCGCGATTTCGCGGATTTCCGGGATTTTTCCTGTAGCTATAAATGTATACTAATAAGTTGCACCCGTCCTGATATGACCTTAGATGTTGCCAGGATGTAAAACTCCACCAACCACCCAATACGTTGTTTCACGCTGCAGCACCATCAGCGTATACTAATATGTGGTGCAAACGCCGCAGCACTAGCAGTGTATACTGCTAATGCCTTCACGGCGCAGCACTATCAGCGTATACTACTAATACGTGCTTCTAATGCCGCAGCACTATGAGCGTATACCAATATGTGATGCAAACGCCGCAGCACTCGCAGCGTATACCACTAATACATGCTTCAAACGGCGCAGCACTATCAACGTATACCAATATGTATGAAACCCGACTTCCGGGAATCTTCAGCGATTCCGTTACAATGCTAAGCCTATGGGGGGAATATCAGCATTTCCGCTTTTTTCCCCGGATACCACTTTCATCCCTGCCCCTCCTTCCTTCTCTCCCTCCCTTCCTCCGTCCTTCCCTCTATCTGTCCAGCCACTGTCCTTCCCCTCCCTCCCTCCTTCCTTCCCTCCTTCCTTCCCTCCCTCCTTCCTTCCCTCCTTCCGTCCCTCCTTCCGTCCCTCCTTTGTTCCCCGGACCAGACGGGATGGCCAAATGAGTAGAACATCTGTCTCCTGTTTTGGGAGATCGGGAGATCCGAACCCATGAGTTTGTGGGTTCGAACCCTGGTCAAGTCAAACCAATGACTTAAAAATTGATACTTGTCACTTCCTAGCCTGGAGCACGGCATTATTAGGATAAGGCAAGGACTGGTTGGCTCAGTGTCAGGATAATGTGACTGAGTGGGATATTAGGTCATGGTGCTGGTAGCCTGGTTTCCCAGTGGGGCAGCACTATAAAGTCGCCATGAGTGCGCACTGTCACAAGTCGGTACCCGTCCTGATATGACCTTCCTTCCCTCCCTCCTTCCCTCTCCCCACCCTCCCTCCATCCCTCTCTCCACCCCTCCCTCCTTCCCTCTCTCCCTCCTTCTCTCCCTCCCTCCCTCCCTCCCTCTCTATCCTTCCCTCCTGGCTCCACTCTCACTTGCACATCCCATTCCAAATCACTCCGTATACACCACAGACATACCAACCACACCACACCCACCGCACAGACACGCACGTATGCACACACAAACACCCACACGCACACGCCATGCACACGCCACCCACACACTACACACATGCACGCATACACACACGCACACGACATGCACACACACACCACCCACACACACATGCATGCATACACACACGCACACGACACGCACGCCACCCACACGCCACCCACACACTACACACACATGCACGCATACACACATGCACACAACATGCACACACACACCACCCACACACACCACACACACACATGCACGCATACACACACACGCACACGACATGCACGCACACGCCACGCACATGCACATGCCACACACATGCACACGCCACCCACACGCCACCCACACGCCACCCGCACACTACACACATACCACACACTACACTACACACATCACACGCACACATACACACACGTGGATCCTTGGGGGGGGGGGGAGTGCCTTTGGCATGGCTTCCCGTGTGGCTTCGCGCCCAGACACCATCGCCGGCGTCTTTATGAATATTTGAAAAGCATCAAGTTTAGTGTTTCTGGGCAGTAAGTCTTGGTGGTAGTGTTAGTTGCGGGAGCTGTACTTAGATCATTCAGTGGTGTCTATGAGAAGGCCGCGGATTTTGCCTGCACTCAATCGACATGCCAGTGTTAGCCTTGGCAGCGACTTGTTTCACTATCGCTTTGCCAACGCTTTTGCTCTAAGATAGTACGGTAGCATTTGTCTTCACTGACCCCTGTGATCGGCGAACCCTTGTCACAAACACACAATTTTGTAGTGTATTGTTTCATTTGATTGTCTCTCCAATGGCAGGATACCTGCTAATTCACGACAAAATTAGTATAGTGGTTTGATTTACTGTGGTTTTCATTCCTAGCACCATCTAGGGTACCAGACGGGATGGCCGAATGAGTTGAGCGTCCGTCTCTTGTTTTGGGAGATCGGGGATCCGAACCCATCGGTTCGTGGGTTCGAATCCTGGTCGAGTGAAACTGTGCGATTTCGCGGATTTCCACAATTTTATTTGTTGTTTATCGATTATTGGTTAGTTCGAATTCCATTCTCATATGACCTTAGATGTTGCTAGAACACAAACCCCCCAAAAAGAATGAGATAGGTATGGGCGATAACATAGGCACAACAACGGTAGTTGAAATCTGACATCCGGGATTTTCCCAGATTTCCTGAGAGTGCTAATCCTATGGGGGGAAATCTGGGTTTTCGTGTAAATTCGTCGTCGGTGTAATAATCGCGGCTTGATTTCCGCTGGTTTTTTTGCCAGAGACCACTTTCATCCCTGAAATAAAAATAATGTAAATTTAATAGAGCCTCCTCACTATCAGGAGTTATTTTAAGTCACTCTGCAATGAAACCACAATATGATATATTTACAACTTGGCTTAAAAAAGTAAATGATAACAATATTTCATTTACCAAACAAAAAAAGCTACTTTAAGCTTGTTTGTTTGTTGTTTTACGTCCTAGCAACATCTAAGGTCGCATTTTTCAGGAGATGCTGCTCTTCTTACCTCACAATTAATACACACTGGATGTTTCACTAGCGGTAATGATTGGTGGACGGGTTCAAATTGTGGTCGTGGTTTTGTTTAGTGAAGCACTGTCCAGGTGGAGTTTGCAAGACCCCAGGTGTGCAGCGTTCTGACTGCCTCTGTGCAGTGTTCCCTTTATCGCCCAGTTAGACGCTGTTGGCATCGTGAGTGTGGTGTAGTGCTGTGAAGTGTTTTTACCAGCCTGGTCTACGAAAACGAGGCTCAATGAAAAATTCATAGGATATCAAGAACAAAAAGGGTAGAAGTGGAATGTTTTACCAACCTGGTCTACGAAAACGAGGCTCAATGCAAAATTCATAAATTTATCAAGAACAAAAAGGGGAGAAGCGTAATGTTGGGTTCAATGAGACATGTCCTTATTTATTGCCCAGTTAGGCGCTGTTACCATCGTGAGTGTGGTGTGGTGCTGTGGAGTGTTTTACCAGCCTGGTCTACGAAAACAAGGCTCATGCAGAATTCATCTATCAAGAACAAAAAGGAGGAAAAGCGGAATGTTGCGTTCAGTGAGACCTGGTATTAGATATCTGCCTTGTTTATATTCGCATAATGCTTTATATTCAAATTACGTTATTTATTCCAGACTATTTTCCTTGTATAACGGCAAGCAGAAGTCCGTGTGAATATTAATGAGGTTTCTAAGTTGAGTTTTTCAAGTCAGCCATCGTAACAGGATGCGTTTTTGGACTTGAGATTTGGCAGACATATCCGCAATTAGTTTGCGTGCCATCCCCAGTGCAGCACATGGCACACACCCAGGTTTGATCTGTCTTTAAACCCATCATAAATGAAACTGATTTTCCCCTAATGCACTCTCTGTGGTTATTTTGCCTTGCCTTGTCTTGTCTCATGCCCTTTCTGTGGTTATATTGACTTCCATTGTCTTGTCTAATGCCCTTTCTGTGGTTATATTGACTTGCCTTGTCTTGCATAATGTACTTTCTGTGATTATATTCACTTGTCTGTCTTGTCTAATGCCCTTTCTGTGGTTATATTGACTTGCTTTGTCTTGTCTAATGCCCTTTCTGTGATTATATTGACTTGTCTTTCTTGTCTAATGCACTCTCTGTGGTTATGTTGACTTGCTTTGTCTTGTCTAATGCCCTTTCTGTGGTTATATTGACTTCTCTTTCTTGTCTAATGCACTCTCTGTGGTTATATTGACTTGCCTTGTCTAATGCCCTTTCTGTGGTTATATTGACTTGCCTTGTCTTGTCTAATGACCTTTCTGTGGTTATATTGACTTGCCTTGTCTTGTGTAATTCCCTTTCTGTGGTTATATTGACTTGTCTTTCTTTTCTAATGCCCTTTATGTGGTTATATTGACTTGCCTTGTCTTGTCTAATGCACTTTATGTGGTTATATTGACTTGCCTTGTATTGTCTAATGCCCTTTATGTGGTTATATTGACTTGACTTTTCTTGCATAATGTACTTTCTGTGGTTATATTGACTTGTCTTTCTTGTCTAATGCCCTTTCTGTGGTTATATTGACTTGCCTTGTCCTGTATAATGCCCTTTCTGTGGTTATATTGACTTGCCTTGTCTTGTATAATCACTTTCTGTGATTATATTGGCATGCCTTGTCTAATGCACTCTCTGTGGTTATATTGACTTGCCTTGTCTTGCCTAATGCACTTTCTGTGATTATATTGACTTACCTTGTTTTCCGAATGGGATATCGGACTGAGCCTCGTCTGATATCACATTTAGTGTTTTGATCTACCCAGTCAGCATCGACTTCCCCGCCTTTGTAGGGGGCGGGACCTCCTTGTTGGGCGGGTGAAGAGGAGGGGGGGGGGTGAGGTAGGGGTAGCTGCGAAGTCACCACCACCTAGTCCTTAATTCCTTCTGGCAGTAATGCAGATCACAGCACTGTAAATAACTAAAAGGAATGTGCATGGAATGGAAAATGAGCCTGGGTCTTCTTGCTGAACACGGGGCGCGGTGGCTGAATCGGTAGAGTGCAGGCATCGTGTGTGGGAGATTGGGAGTTTGGTTCCCAGTCGAGTCAAACCAATAACTTATATCAAATTTATATTTGTCACTTAGTAGCCTGGCGCTCGGCATTAATAGTACAGGGCAAGGACTGGTTAGCTCAGTGTCAAGATAATGTGACTGAGTGGGATATCAGGTCATGGTGCTGGCAGCCTGATTTCCCAGTGGTGCAGCATTATAAAGTCATCATGGGTGCATACTGTCACAAGTCGGTACCTGTCCAGATATGACCTTAGATGTTGCTAGGATGTAAAACAACAACAAACAAGCAAACAATCGTCTTGCTGAATGAAGCAGGTATGATGGCTGCCGGTCAGGTCGTGGCGGTGGCATCTCTTTATCAGGCAGTGACCTTAGATATTGCTAGGACGTAAACCAACAAGTGGGATATCATGGTGTAGAAACCAACCACTCGTCGTGGTCACCAGTTGTGTAGAGTCTATGCTTGGATCTGTGGCTGTGTATTTAGGCTATGAGGAAAAACAATACAGACAAAGAGAACGTAATAGAGTAAAGTGTAAGAGAGTCCAGCCCTGTGGTTTATTCTTATATAGTTACATGGGTTCTTGGTAGGATATCGTGCCACCTCTTTCCACCAATCCAGCATTCCTGGTCTCACCAATAGGAATCCAGCATTCCTGGTCTCTATGGATACCAGTGGTCTGCCCACCGCCAGTAGCTGTCTGGCCCCTTGGCCACCACCAACCTTGACCTTTTGAGTGAGGTAACCCCTACCCCAGCAGAAGGGCTAGGCCCTTATTGCAATCACACTCAGACCTGCCAGCACCACTATGTCTATTTACATCCCACTCAGGCACCACCAACCCATATATATATATAAATACATATACACATGCACCTGACCAAGCACACCGATCAGTAATAGAACAATTGCATTCCCCCCAGCCGAATATCTGAATATTTTACAATGGGTTCGAATGCCGACCGAGTCAAACCAATGACTTCCAAAATTGATACTTGTCACTTCTTAGCTTGGTGTTTGACATTAATAGCATAAGGGAAGGACTGGTTTTCTCAGAATCAGGATAATGTGACTGAGTGAGATATTGGGTCATGGTGATGGCAGCCTGGTCTCCCGGTGGGGCAGCACTATAAAATCGCCATGAGAGCACGCACTGTCACAGGTCAGTACCTATTCTGATATTACTTTAGATGTTGCTTGGGCATAATACCCCAACAAACAGCTTTTCTTCTGTTATCGGTAGCCATATCTGAAGATAGTGCTAACTATTAGATAAAAGATTCACCCTTATCCATAGTAGGGTTAACAACTGCCTTGGTATAAAGAAGAGGTGGAGCTCCTAGTTCCAGTGTCCAGTGTTTATCTTTATTGGTGTAGAGTTGATGAAATGGGAGAGAATGCAAAAGTACAAGATGGCAGCCACAAGAAAGTTCTCGGTTTTACTTTTAATGTGTATTACTATTAATCTATATTATTTCATCAACGTGTCAGCCTAAAATAGTGGGCTATGATAAACAAGCATTAAAACCATATATTTAGCACATTTGATTGCAGATTCATGGGGGTTATATTCATAACACCCAGCCTTCCGTTACTTTTTCTAATGGATTATTCAGCAGCCCTGTCACAGGGACCGAGTTGCGGGAGTAACTAGCTAGAGCTGTGAGAACTACCCAGCACCCTCTCACTATGAGAACTAGCGTGGTGTAAGATATTCCGATAATGATGCATTGGTGGGGGAATGCAAATGTTCTATTTGTGAAACAGGTATATAGGGCCAGGTGCATAGTTGTGTTTATGTAGTTGCTGGTGGTACTTGATTGATTGGTAAATAGACATTGTGGTGCTAGTAAGATAGTGTGTAAGGGGCACTCAGAACCCTACACACTACCCCCTACCCCCTCTGCTAGTCAGGATCACCACATGCATGCTGAAGGCAGGTGGTGGCCAGGGGAGCCACATAGCTTGGTGGTGGTGGGAAGATCACTGTAACCATGGGGACCGTGAATGCTTGTTTCTCATTGGTGGAGCTAGAAATGCTTGTTTCTCATTGGGAGAATGGGGTGAGGTGATACACTATACTGGATCCATGTACCATACAAATAATAAACCTCAGGGCGTGACTCTCTCGCTTCTTTCACTCTTTATACGCTTGCTTTCTCTTTGCCTGTATTGATTTCATTATAGCCTGCTTACACAACCACAGATTCTAGCAGTGGACTTTACATTGTGTTTGCTCTAGCCGTCCCTCTAATCCAGGAGCTTGAGAATGATTATACCAATGAGCTCGTGACCACCTTCATAGGCCAGTAATGTGTTTTGTATGAGAAGATCCAGTATCTGGCTGTAATATACGAGCAGTTTGGTGGGTTATCATCTGAGAAGCTGCTTATTTTATGCAGCCATCAATGACTGATATAGACCAAACGGGGTGGCCGAATGAGTTGAGCATCCGTCCCCTCTTTTGGGAGATCGGGTGATCCGAACCCATGAGTTTGTGGGTTCGAACCCTGGTCGAGTCAAGCCAATGGCTTAAAAATGTATACTTGCCGCTGCCTAGCCTGGCGCTCGCATCACTAGGATAGGGCAAGGACTGGTTCGCTCACTGTCAGGATAATGTGACTGAGTGGGATATTGGGTCATAGTGCTGGCAGCCTGATTTCCCAGTTGGGCAGCACTATAAAGTTGCCATTAGTGCACACTGTCACAAGTTGGTACCCGTCCTGGTGTAACCTTAGATGTTGCTAGGACGTAAAACAAGAACAAACAAACCCCACCCACCCCATATCACCTCACCTCACCATCTCATCTCTCATCTCTCATCTCTCATCTCACATCTTACCCCACCTCACCCCACCTCACCTCACACCACACCACACCACCCCACCACGCCCCTGTCACCCCTCACCCTGACCCTCATTTACATACTGACGCGTACACACCACTGCCATGTGTTTATTCTGACTTTAGTGCCTCGTCATACACATACTCGATCCCTCGGTACTATTTCCTGTGGATGGTGTATCCAGATTGTCGGTCAGTGATACCCAACAAACCTCCAACAGATTGGTTTGACTCAGTCAGCATTCGAACCCACAACCTCCCGCACGGGAAGCCAGCCATCGCTCTTACCGGTTCTGTCATTCCTGTCCAGTCCACTGGATGCATCTTTTTATTTCTTAATTAAACTTTTTTTTATGCAAACTTCTAGCACTTATTCCAGTGCTATATTCGACGACAGGGCACTGTGCACCCTGTGTTATTGACGAAATCAGCCATCTTGGTTTTCATTCTGGTCAGGGTTAAAAAAAGAAAGAAAATAGAATTAAATCTATCAGAAACAACCAAGCATAATGATACTTTCAAATCAGTAATGACAAGTTTAGCTTACCAGGCGAACTCAGTAACTGGCTAAGAAAATAGGTAAAGCTTACTAAAAGTCTCGCTTCAGATATAGAGCCGCATGTCTAGAATAGGTCTTTTCCACGAAGCATGATGAGTGACCTGGACCTTGATTGCTGGTCAACCTTAAAAGCGAGGACTAGGTTCTGTAAAGTTATCATTTAATGCTTTTAAATTATATCATCTATTTTATTTTAAAGTTTGTTCCTCCAGCTGAATAGGCCAGGTGGCAGCACCAGGCAAGGCAGAGAGCCTGTCCATTCGCTGAGTTGTTAAGTGTCAATAGTTGTGAGGTGTCCAGACAATGTGCCAATCATCATCATCATCATGCTGTCGGTCGCGATGCGACAAAGACTGCTTTCATTACTTGACTGCCGCTCTCCATTTAGCTCTCCCATTTCATGAAAGCTGTCTGCAAAAGTGTTGAAGTACTGCTGGCTTTTGCAAGTTACCAGCGGCACTCTCTCGGGGAGCAAATAGAGGTTTCACACCGGCAAGAACATGTCAAGACAGGCGCAAAACTATTTGTCCCTGCAGTGGCTGGTCGGGAGATGTTGGGAGTTCCATACATCAACCGCCCTTAATGCTGCCACAGTGACATGGTTTTCTGTTTAGGGTTTGCTCCCTTAGCCTTCAGTTCTGGCAAGAACCTGTACCACAAGGCAGTGGTTTACAACTCTGCAGGGCAGGGGCGTCAAACTCCCTGAGGTATTGCTATACCTGCATACCAACTGTGGCCAATCAGAGGCACCATTAAAGGATAATCAGTTTACAGATAATTATACTCGTATAATCCTTATACAGCACATAATAATGCTGACAATAGAATGACAACTTTCTGTCTTCTAATTAGACAAGGGGGAATGAATCCTGCAAAATTAAATCTATACCTTTTGTGTTTATTAGTCAAAGAACAAAGTTATATATAAATATATATGAATATATATATATGAACATACTAACCTAACTTCTGATGTTACTGAGTTCCTATGAAACATCGTTATTGCTTCAACACATGTTGCCGTACAGTAATACCTGTCTTCAATGGACGAGCCCGCGTCTAGACCAATGTTGTCCTGAGATAGCAGGCATCCTTTTATGACAGGGATATAATAAAATGAAACAAAAACAATCTACATTATGAAAATTTGTCCAGATATTATGAATGTCCCCCGATTTGAAGATCGCTGAAGAGAGGTGGCACTGTATATTATACTGTGGTTTTGAGACTGAAACAATACCCAGATATTTAGTACCCCTTTTACCCATCATATTTTCAATATGTTAAGTAGAATTTAACGTGTATTGGCTGTTAGACCCGAAGGGACATGTTGATCATGGCATGATTTTGTTATTCGCGTTGTCATGGTAGCCATTTCCGTGTATTTTTCAAATTGCGCCCACTTTCCCGTTTCAGGCACTCACTTATCCTTAGACATGTGATGCTCCACACCAATACCAAGGTTAGGTATAATTAGTCCAGAGTATTTAGGGTTAACATAATAGGTGGCTCCCTAACATATCCCGGCCTTCAATCAATCAATCAATAGTTCCATCCTCTAGTCGAGGGTTGGATGCAATGGTTCTCCACTTGTCCCGATGGTGTGCTGTTCTGATAGACTGTGAATAATTCAAGCCTGTCCACTGTGAAATATTTGTAAACCATGATGTTCTTGGTCTCCCTCTCCCTCTGCTGCCATTCACCTTCCCTTCCAACAATGTACGGTATATTGAACTCTGACGAATGATGTGGCCAAAATAAATAAGTTTCTTTGTCTGTATAGTGGCAAACAAGCTTTTCTTATTTTTAATTTTTCTGAGAACTTCTTTGTTGGTGATCTTCTTTGTCCATGATATTTTCATCATCCTTCGATAAGTCATCCCGGCCTTCAGCAATTAAAAAAAACAAAAAAACGAAAGCTTGTTTTCTTTAATGATGCCTCCTGAGCACATTGATTTTCATCATCAGCTATTAGATGTCAAACATATGGTCATTCTGGTGAATGGGTGCCTTCTTCCCATGCTGGTCATATGATAAATCTCCGGTAGAGTCATGCCAAAGACTTACAAAATTGATACTTGCATGGCGATTGGCATTATTATGATAGCGCAAGAACTGGTTGATACAGTGTCAGGATAATGTGACTGAGTGGGATACTGGGAGCACAGTATCCCAGTAAAGTTGCCATGAGTGCGCACTGACACAGAAACAGGTCGTTGCCCTTCCCGAAATGACCTTATCTGTTGCATGGATGTAAAGCCCCCAACACAGTTGTGTGCTAAAGTTACATAGTCCGATGGTTTTGAGTTTTTGTCATTTTCTGAGATGAATACACTAGGTTGAACCGGGCGCGGTGGCCTAATCGGTAGAGCGTGGGCCTCGCATGTGGAAGGTCGGGAGTTCGGTTCCCGGTCGAGTCAAACCAATGAGTATAAAATTGGTACTTTTCGCTTCCTAGCCTGGCGCTCGGCATTAATAGGATATGGCAAGGACTGGTTAGCTCAGTGTCAGGATAATGTGACTGAGTGGGACATCGGGTCATGGTGTCGGCGGCCTGATTTCCCAGTGGGGCAGCACTATAAAGCCACCATGAGTGCGCACTGTCACAAGTCGGTACCCATCCTGATATGACCTTAGATGTTGCTAGGACGTAAAACAACAACAAACAAACACTAGGTTGATTGGTATAATCTATCTTACTTTAGGTGAAGTAACTTTTGTATTAAATGGCTAACTTTTGAGATATTTGAAGCGCAAACATGCCAAATTAATTTTGGCCAGCACGCCAACACTTTGACACCACAGGCTTCTGCATTAACAGGTGCTATTAAATTGACTTGGCATTCCCTTCTGTGTGGTAACAAATGTCTAAAGCCCTGTTCACACGGGCAATGTAAATCGATTCGTAGAAAGCGACTTGTATAGTTCGCCTCACATTTCTCGTGTGAACGGGCGTCTGATGCGGATTAGGGCTGATTCGACTCACGTGATGCGGATCGTGTAAACCACCTATGCGAGGTAGTCTACGTGAATCGATTCCTGTGATGCGGATAATTTTGCCCATGTGGACGCAACCAATTCGCCTCACCTGATTCGATTTGTGTGATACGCCTTACATTTTGTCCGTGTGAACACGGCTTATTACGTGCATCAGTATCTAAGGTAGATATGTAGAATCATACCTCGGTCAGAGTTTTGGTTTTGTAAATTTGATGCTTTCATCGGACTATGCAGCTTTAAGTAAGTGTCTTGTATTACTATTAGCGCTTACCGATCGATCCTGCTCAGTGGACCCATTTGCAGTTTGGGCTATTTTCCATTCCAACCAGTGGTCCACAACTGGTTCATCAAAGGCTGTGGTATGTGCTGTCCTGTCTGTGGGAAAGTGCATATAAAAGACCCCTTGCTGTTTATGGGAAAGAGTAGCTTATGTGGCGGCCGCGGTTTTTCCTCCAAAGAAATATGTCAGGATGACCATGTTTGACATCCAATAGCCGATGATATGAAAATCAATGTGCTCTAGAGGCGTCATTAAATAAAACAACAAGCAAGCTGTATTCGCGCTTAGTACATCCGAGGAAACTTGACTAACAATTCGTAGGGAGCGCCTGGTGCTTACTGCCTCTCACAGTGGCCTCGACTTGATGACACCTCTTCAGTAATTAGTGATCTAGGAGCCTGCAGATGTCTCCACCTCCACCCCTATCCCCCCCACCCCCAGTTCCCCCCCCCCCCCCCACACACACACACTCACACAGTTCCAACATGGCAGCTTCCCACACTGTGTGGACGGGTGGAAGTGGGGATAATAGGATACCAGCTATTCATCAGGTTCGCCACAGTCCTAACAGCTGTAGTCAATTGTCTGATAGCACCCCACACCCACACACAGACACCCCACACTCTCACCACACACTCAGGGTTCTCAAAGGGTCTAATGTTACTCACAGTTTAAGAATCTAATGCAGCACGCTATTGGTGATCTTTTTGATATTCTGACCGGGCGCGGTGGCCACATCGGTAGAGCACAGGCCTCGCGTGCGGAAGATCAGGAGTTCGCGAGTTCGGGTCCCGGTCGAGTCAAACCAATAACATACAAATTTATACTTGTCGCTTCCTAGCCTGGTGTTCGGCATTATTAGGATAGGGCATTATTAGGATAGGGCAAGGGCTAGTTAGCTCGGTGTCAGGATAATGCGACTGAGTGGGATATCGGGTCATGGTGCCGGCCGCCTGTTTTGCCAGTGGGGCAGCACTATAAAATCGCCATGAGTGCGCACTGTCACAAGTCGGTACCCATCCTGATATGACCTTAGATGTTGTTAGGACGTAAAACAACAACAAACAAACAAAAACAAACAAAAACAAACAAAACTAATTTTGATATTCTGTGTGTTGTTAAGTTTACCATTCTGATCGATAACCGCTGATTGGATGTACGGGATGGATACGTGGGTATGGGTAGAGTGATCGCTTACTATGTGGTAGGGTCATGGGATCAATCCCGGTTGGGTCAAACTGAAGAATTTATTTTGTTTAATATTTAAAAGAAAACTTGTTTGCTACCAACTTTAATTTGTTTAAATATTGATTGATTGATTGGTGGTTGCTTTACGCCGTGTCGGCAGCATAGGCCATATTCACGGCGATGTTTAACTATTGTCATGGGTGGGTGATGAAAATGGGAAATATGGGGAATCGAACCCACATCTCTTGCATTCCGGGCCAGTGTGCTAACCATCATACCACCTAGGCTCCCTGATGTCACCACCCTATTCACGCCTACCTGTCTATGCGGCTCCTTGCCTGAGGTCAGTGCAGACTACTACAATATTTAAAAGAAAAAACTTGTTGCATCCTTTCCGAGCCCTCAGCATTTATAGGATAGGGGCAATGTCTAGTTTGTGTCAGTGTCAGGTTAATATGACTGCGTGGGATACTTGCTATCTCATGGTGCTGGTGGCACTGCATACCAGTAAGGTAGCACTATATGAGCCTGTCTCAAAAGGTGATAAGCTTCTTTTTTTTGTCCAATTAACAATTGACACAAAACAGCACAGAAACGGTTACACTGAAAACACAAGGGGACATTTGCTTCAAATCAATATGTATTCTATTGGGATTATGAAACACCATGTAAAAAACAAATCAGTTTATTCTTAGCAAATGCATAAGCAGATAGTATGTTGATCGTTACAATGGACAAAGTTTTGCGCCATATTGCTTAGCACCTTTTGAGACAGTCTCATATATTGTTGCCATAAGTGTGTACACGCAAAAGTAGGTACCGTTCCTGATATTATCTCAGATGTTGTGCAGGTGTAAAACCCCAGTCTGCGCGGATATGTTTTATTTTGTTGGTACTGTTTTTGTTATTTTTGTTGTTATTGTTATTGTGTTGTTGTGTTGGTGTTTTTTTAATTTATATCCTGTGATTTTAGAGTAACTCTTGATGACCTTGGATTGATTTAATTCCTGATGGTTTAACGCCTTGTCGGGAAGAAGGGCCATTTTCATGGCGAAAAGTTAGTGGGATTTATTCTGTCACTTTTGTGAATCGAATTTATATGCATACATTGACATTTTCACGAAAATCTGAAATGGTCAGATGTTTTTGATTTTTTTTTTTATAAATGACAGCCAACATTATTTACGTCCCAACGACATCTAATGACCTTACGTGTTGCTAGGGTGTACATCCCCACAATACGGAAACCTAATGAAATATGTGGACATCGATTGCAAATATGGATTCATTGATGGATCGAATGTGTTTAAATGTTGTACTGTGGGCGAATGTACCAAGTTCCATACCAGAAGGCCGGGCGCGGTAGCCTAATCGGTAGAGCGCATGCCTCACGTGCGGAAGGTCGGGAGTTCGGTTCCCGGTCGAGTCAAACGAATGACTTTAAAATTGGTACTTGTCGCTTCCTAGCCTGGCGATCGGCATTAATAGGATAGGGCAATGACTGGTTAGCTCAGTGTCAGGATAATGTGACTAAGTGGGATATTGGGTCATGGTGCCGGCAGCCTGATTTCTCAGTGGGGCATCACTATAAAATCACCATAAGTGCACAGTCATAAGTCAGTACCTGTCTTGATATGACCTTAGATGTTGCCAGGACGTAAAACTCCAACAACCAACCAACCATACCAGAGGGCATTGATTTATCGCCGGCTGGGAGTTGGCTGTCGAGACTGGCTACTCTAGCCAGTATGTCGGCGGTACGCTGAGCAGTCTGCGCCTGCACAGTGTTGTTGTTACCAGGCCTGGTGCAGCTTCAGCTGATTTGTTTACCTCGGTCAGGGTAAGCCACCTGCCCCCCTACACCCACCCACCACACCTATGAATGTCATACGAGGTTATTGTGACCTTAGATGTTGCTAGGACGGAAAACAACACATACAAGGCGATTTATGGGTGAAGATTAAACCCATGTGCAATTCTGGTAATCATTACATTTAACGCCTAGTGCTTTCAAAAGATGGGATATTGTTTGTTTGTTTGGTGTGGTTTTGCATCCTAGAAACATCTATGGTCATATCAGGATGGGTACCGACTTGTGACAGTGCGCACTCATGGCAACTTTATAGTGCTGCCACACTGGGAGACCATGCCACCAGCACCATGACCTGATATCCCACTCAGTCACATTATCCTGATACTGAGCTAACCAGTCCTTGCCATATCCTATTAATGCTGAGCGCAAGGCTAGGTAGCGACAAGTATCAATTGTGTCTGTCATCGGTTTGACTCGGTTGGGACTCGAACTCCTGATCACCCAAGCACTAAAAAAACTAAAACAATAACAGCAATAATGTATTGTATAACTTGTTATGCTCATATTATTTAGGCTGCAGGGCCTAATACTCCCTACCTGCCGCGGGGCGGATGGGTACTGTTCCGCATGCACTCCCCCGGCTGGGGCTCACCGAGCGGCAGGCGATCAGCCAATCAGGGCTGAGCTTCCCGGGGGAGGCGACTTCGGGTGGTTCTGCCGATACACAGCTTCCAGTTGGTTGGAAATTTGACTTTATGTTATTAATGACTATTGCTATTAAACGGAGGGGCCTTTCGAGGGTACCAGCCAGAGAGATTCTCATCCAACTAATAATGTTCCCTGTGTCATTGTTTGTCTGGAAGATATAAATAATACAAATGGTTACAAAGATAACAAAATGGTAATGATTCTAATAGTAAAGGGGGGGGGGGCCTAATACTAAGAATAGGAGTGCATACTATTACAAGAACAAAGTGAAAGTAGGGATCGGTTAATTGTGCTTAGAATTAATAAATGTGAACTGTTACAGACGATACCTCTAAATCCGGCTCTGGGTAAATAATAATATATAAGAGTAACAGGAACAATTGGACAGTCCATCAGCTGAATTTAGCAAGTGCATTTTTGTGGATGGCTAACCTCTAGAAGTTGGATTAGCAAAATATTCTCATTTGGTTTCTGGGATGGCCGAATGAGTTAGAGCGTCCGTCTCCCATGCTGGTAGATCGTGGGATCGTGGGTTCGAATCCCGGTCGAGTCAAACCAATGACTTAAAAATTGATACTTCTCGCTTCCTAGCCAGATGCTCGGCAATAATAGGATAGGGCAAGGAGCAGTGGAATGAGGAAAACCAGTCGTCTGTGAATGAAATGTCCCCTGCTTAAACAACTAATGTACAACAACAACAAAAAATGTGGACTAGTCCGTACAGCGGCCACCAGGTGTCGTCGGGCTTCCTCCAGTGTCCAGCTTGGGAGAGAAGTGAGGTGTGTGAGTGGTGCCGGTAGCGCCGTGGGGGGGGGGGGGTGCGATTCGTTTTGAAGTTGTGTTGAACAAGGCGTCACAGATAACTGAGGACTTACTGTATGACCAGCGGCAAACCGACAGTCTTATCCTACTGACTGTCACGCTGCAGCCTGGCACCCTGTCCCCACCTCCTCCTCCTCCACCTCTTCCTCATCCTCATCCTCTCCCTCCTCCTCCCCTACCTCCTTTCCCTCCTCCTCTCCCTCCTCCTTCTCCATCTCCCTCCTTTTCCATACCCTTCCCCTTCCCCTCCCCGTCCCCCTTATCCCCTCCTCCCCTCCCTTCTCCATTTTTTCTTGAAGATTTATACTGCCTATCATGTATAAGTCTGAATAGACTTGTTTTCACCATTAGACAGTTTGTGGATAGAAAGCCCGAGCCTACACTTTTACTGACCCAAGGGATTTTTAACCTCCCACACCACATAGACATGGTATGAGAGCAACTGGGGCCGTATGCACCAATCGGGGATAGGCTTAGCCGGAGTTAAGGCTCTAGCCGCGGATAGCTACCCCAGGGTAGCGGCGGGTTGGCGAAATGTGTGAATCGGTATGCACCAATGTTTTAGCCGCTGCGGATAGCTAACCGTGAGTTTATTTATAGATTTGGGAATTCCCTCTGCGTTTGTACCCATATATTAGGCTCAAATATATTAAATGCTATCATATTTAACAGAATTAGATACGCAATAAGTGAGATTTGAAGAAATTAACCCTAAATTCGAAGCAATATTAACGCTGCCGCCGTAACGGCGGCGATATTACTAGTTATATTTTCGAATCGACGAACGTAATGTAAACAAATCGCCGCAACCGCCGCATCGACGTCGCGTTCCATACTGGCGGCGCCGGCAGTTTGTTTACTGTACGATCGTCGATTAGAAAATATAACTATTAATATCGCCGCCGTTACGGCGGCAGCGTTAATATTGCTTCGAATTTAGGGTTAAATTGATAAAATTTCACTTATTGCGTATGTAATTCTGTTAAATATGATCGCATTCAATAGATTGAGAGCCTCACACGCACACTAACCGCCCCGGCTAGGCGTAAAACCTGATTTGAAACAGGGGTAGCTTAGCCGAGGCTACGGTCGGCGGTTAGCCCTAACTCCGATTGGTGCATACCGAATTTTCACTTTTAGCCCTGCGGGGATACCTTAGCCGCGGTTAAGGCCCTAACTCCGTTTGGTGCATACGGCCCCTGGCCTTTGATGATGCTGTAAGTTCTACACAGCGGTGGAAATCCAAATTGGCAGAGGTGGGGGCACGGGAATCGAACCACCGATCTTCAGATTAGGAGTCCGACCTAGAAAAAAGTGAGATGCTCTAACCACTCTCGGCCCCCTCTCCCTCTCCCTCCCTTTCCCTCTCCCTCTCCATCCTCTCCCTCCTCTCCCTCCTCTCCCTCCTCCCCCTCTCCCTCTCCATCCTCTCCCTCTTCTCCATCCCTCCTCTTCCTCCTCCGCCTCTTTCTTCCACCCCCCCTTCCATCTACTCTTTTCCCTTCCACTTCCTCCTCCCCTCCTCTCCCTCCTCCGGCACATCTTCTCCCTTCTCCTTCCTTTCTCCTGTCACGTCCCTCCCCTCTCCCACTGTCCCCTCTTCGTGCCCTCACTCCCTCACCTACCCCTTCTCCTCCCTTCCCTCCCCCCCCTTCCCCTCCCTCTTCCTCCCCTCCCCTCCGCCTTCCCCTTCCTCTGCCCCTCCCCTTCTCTATCCCGATCCCTCCTCCCCTCCCTCCCCTCCCCCCCTTCTTCTCCTGCCTTCCCTCCCTCCCTTCCCTCCCTCTCCACTTCCCTCCCTCCTCTTGCCCTCCCCTCCCACTCCGCCTTCCCCTTCCTCTTGCCCTCCCCTTCTCTATCCACGATCCCTCCTCCCCTCCCCTCCCCTCCCCCCTTCCCTTCTCCTGCCCTTCCCCTCCCTCTCCCCTTCCCCTCCCTCTCCCCTTCCCCTCCCTCTCCCTTGCCTCCCCTCCCACTCAGCCTTCCCCTTCCCCTTCTCCCCTTCTTATCCCTCCCTCCCTCCCCTCCCCTCCATCTTCATCTTCCTCTTCCCATCCCCAATCCCCTCCACCCCCCTCCCCTCCTAGTACTCCCTGGTTTATACACCATGGTGTGGCGTCTGTAGATAAAGGTGTTCCTTTGTTCACGCCGCTTCCTCCTCATCCCGACACGCCTCACTGATTCCCATAGCGGCAAAGCAGTCAAGCATGAACATGTTCCTGTAGCAGTGAACCCCGCTCTTTGTTCCGAGCAGTTTGTGAGTCGATCGTCAGGATGGCCTGGCTGGCAGTGTGTGCTGTGGCACACTTAGCGCCTGCTATTTATAGCCTTTGGAGAGAGACCAGACTCTTGTCAATTATGTGTGAAATCCTAAAGAGCGCTCTTTGTGAAGTCTCCATTTTGGATATGCCGGGGATTAAGAATGTGACACAGTGCTGTTGTGAATACCAGAGGAGGCATTGCATTAACCATCATCTCATATAATAAACTCAATTTGCGTTACCAGGAGTATTTACCCATGAGGTGGTTAGCGTGAATATTTGAGAAAGAATGGTCTCTTTGGTTGTTTGTTTATTGTTATTTTACATCCTAACAACATCTAAGGTTATATCAGGGCGGGTACTGACTTGTGACAGTGTGCACTCACACCGACATTATATTGCTTCCCAGCTGGGAGACCAGGCTGCCAGCACCATGACCTGATACCCCATTCAGTCACATTATCCTGACACTGAGCTAACCAGTCCATGCCCTATCCTATTAATGCCGAGTGCCTGGTTAGGTAGTGGCAAGTATCAATTTTTAATTCATTGGTTTGACTCGACCAGGGTTTGAACCCACAAACCCATGGGTTCGGATCCCCCGCTCAACTCATTTGGCCATCCCGTCTGGTCTGTGGGCTTTTTGAACTCTAACCCTGTAGGTGGGGACTGATCTGCCCAGCACCATTTGACTGAGTACCCTGAGCTGTAGATAAAAGAGTCACCTGGTACTTGTAGTACACGGGTGAAGACCAGCCTTGTATAAAAACGGTCGAAAAATTGGGCTAATGAAATGAGTCTTTATGAGAGCCTAATTTCACAATCTAAGAAGCAACATTTATTCTTTGGATATGTTTTCATGTTTACCCGCTACTTTTGATTTGGAAAATATAATAAAACATATACTTTAATGCAATTTAAAAGTGAAATCGACAGCGTTCTCTGGCCGCCATCTTGTCTTTTTGCATTCTCTCCCATTTCACCAACTCTGTGCTGATATAAGTAACCATTTGACACTGGTGCCAGGCATTCTACTTCTTGTTCCATACTAAAGCTATTTTCACCCGTATTTAGACTACGTTGTCATTCACCCCTGTACTAGAAGTACGGGGTGAATCTTTTATCTACCTGAGCTGTTGATTTACTTTCATTCATAACAAAAAAAGGAAAGAAAAGAAATATGCCTTTCAAGAATGTGTTCATAAAGCAGCTATTGCCAGATAGGATGGGGGCTTTATCTCAACATATCGGCTTAATCCAACCTTGGTTGTATCTGAGTGATGGCGGTCTGTGGTGGTGATTGAATACCTGTAAAGTGAGGAGTGGTAAGGGGTGTGGTGATTGATGGGTGTGGATTGGGTGCAGAGTGATGTCTGTTATTCACACGGGCAAACTTACCCAACAAATGACCGACCTTGACATTGAACTTCACCTCACCAAGTTCAATGCAGGTGAGATTTCCGTGATTTTATTATTTAGCGATTATTTGTGTCAAGAATTCAACTTATCCTGCATTTCCGCCATGTTTGGGTAGATCAATATATTAGGTTGATTGCTATAATGTATTTTATTTTAGTTTGCAGTAACTTTTATCCGTTATCTTTTCTTTCTTTGGTCAAATGTTTTGTTCTGTTGAATAAGTTCTTTTGTTAGTGCCAACGCACTGGTCTTCCAGCCATTTTTCAATTCAGGGTTATTTACATAAAAGGTATATAGAATAAGGTATGCAATAACTGTTGAATACACAATTTGCAGCATATAACGCAATGAAATTCTGTAACCCAAAAGTTCCATAGCAATATGGCAACGGGACTGTCATATGACTACATCAATATTAGTCAGATCGATGTGAGTATTTACATAGTATTTAGAATGTAAGGAGAAGTTTTCTTCTGTATTCATTTGGTAAAGTTGTTGTAATTTTAATGTAGGGTCATGTTTATATTGTTAGGCATACAAGGAAACGAACGAGCTGATCGGGTGCAAAGAAGGCCCTGAACTGTGATCTTGAACTGTGTCTGATCCCTCACTCTGATCTGAAACCACTAATAGCCACCCACATAAAATCCAAATGACAACATGAGTGGGGTGAAAACATTAATAAACTTAAAGAAATTGAACCATCTGTGGGAAAGCCACCACAGACTCATGCAGGAGGTCGGCGGGACCAAGTGGTCCTTAGCCGCTGCCGTATTGGCCACTCGTGGCTTACACATGTATTGGGAGTCAGTCCCCGCTGACACTCAAACACATTTGACTAAGTTGTGTTGATTTTTTGGCCCTGCGCCAACAGTTCTACACTGCAGACAGTATGCATGACCTTTTTACTAAGGTAAAACAGGAAAACATTTGAGCCTTTTTGAGGGCAGCTGGACTGTACCAGCTCATATAGTTTACTAAATATATTCTATCAATTATTAATAAAACTTTTCTTTTTCTATGGGAATTTGTTTCCCTTGACCACAAATATATGATTGTGAGCTTTCTAATTTAATGAGTGTCTATTGGCACATAATTGATTGTCTGCTTTTACATGTAAAAGCGATAGTTTGAACAAAAAACAAACATTTCTCGCCATGAATATGGCCTATGCTGCCGACACGGCGTAAAGCAACCACTAATCAATCATTATATTGTTAGCGGTCAACTCTGGAGATAGTTTATATGAAAGCTTTCAGGATTAATTCTGGTGTGCACACTGACATTCTTGACAGGTTTTGTTTACCCGTTTTCAAACCTAGCAGCACAGTGCAAGAGCACCAAACTGCAATACAGTAAAATCTCTCTAAATCGACCGACCATAGGACTGACTTTAAGTGGTCCATTTAGGGAGGTGGTCGGTTTAGTTAGTTTTTGTAATCGTTACAATGGTATTGTATGGGCGATCGTTTGGGACCCAAATAAAGCAATCGATGTAAGGGAGTGGTCGATATGTGGAGGTGGTCGATTAGAGAGGTTTTACTGTGCATGTTCAATGTATGCACCAGTATGCCTATCTCATTCAGATATGTGGGATCAAATCTAGTTAAATGTTTTGGTTTTAAAACTTTAATGATTTAATTGGATTATGCGGCTTTAAATATTTATGCAGTCAATATCATGTTGTTGGAAACGCCACTTGTCCCCCTCCTGTCCACCCACTGAAGTCAAGCCATGCTGAGCCACATCGGCACTTGGGTGGGCGAGCATCTGAGAATACAAGGCGCCATAGACATCCCCATACAGGTGTATATGCTATATTAGTCAAGGATGAAAGATCTCCGCGATTTCGCGGATTTCCGGCATTTTTCCTGTAGCTATAATTGTATACTAATATGTTGCAGCCGTCCTGATATGACATTAGATTTTTCCAGGACGTAAAACTCCAACAACTAACCAACCAATACGTCAATAAATTCATGCCGAGTCAATAAATTCATTCAAGAACAGATTAGATAAGGCATGGGCTGATGATCCAGGGAAATGTGACCCCTGATTCACCACTTGCTACTAATTATTCCTTGTGTTGCTTATTTACTTGCGCTCAAGCAAAAATGAGAGACAAATAAGTGTTCACACTTCCTGTCTACCATTCGTTATTTCGTTGTTTCACGCTGCAGAACCATCAGCATATGCTAATATGTAGTGCAAACGCCGCAACACTAGCAGCGTATACTACTTATGGCTTCAAACGCCGCAGTAGGGTCAGCGTATACTACTAATACGTGTGTCTAACGCTACAGCACTATCAGCGTATACTACTAATACATGCTTCAAACAGTGCAGCACTGTCAGCGTATACCAATATGTATGAAACCCGACTTCCGGGAATTTTCAGGGATTCCCTGACAATGCTAAGCCTATGGAAGAATATCAGCATTTCCTTTTTTTTTCCCGGAGACCACTTTCACCCCTGATTAGTGTATAGTGAATGTGAACATGGAGCTGGTTTATAGTGTGTGTGAAGTACTAAAGCATGGTACACACCTCCTGTATACGATTCACGCGCTAAAACTGACTGCCTTGACAGTACCCGTTAAAACCCGACCCATCCCGTTTCCCGACTAAAACTGCCCGATTCATTTTTTTAATCTTATAAAACCCGCTACACACCTCCCGTATAAGACCTAAAACTGAGTTTTCCATGATAGGCAGTATAAATCTTATCCATGATAGGCAGTATAAATCTTCAAAAAATGTATATACTCTATTTACACTATATTATATATATATATATACTATATGGATGTGGGAGATAACGTGTGAAACTGTTATATACGTTTCATGTAATAATTATGCTATATATGTTCCATATTCTATATATAATATAGGCATATTATATACCATATATGCCATATGTGCTATATATAGTATATATAGTACATGTACCACAGATACTATATATATCCTACATATCCTACATATCCAAGTTAACTACACATACTATATATACTATTTACTCTATATACACTATTTACACTGGATACACTATATGCACTATATTCACTATGTACACGATGCACAGTATATAGACTATATACATTATATACTCTACATACACTATATATAATGTGATGTATAACGAATTATGTGAGTATAAAGATACATAGGGGAATTATTATCATTATTGTTATAGGCCTACTCCGTAAGACCCAACCCTGTACGGGTGGCACCACCTGCTGCCCCCTCGCCTCCACCGGATGTAGACCAGTGTTAGTCGCATCGGAGGATAAAACTATATATAATACATATATGATATGTATACTGATGTGTATAATGTTATATATGATATAGATGATATATAATATACAGTGTATACACACGGTGTGTGACTGAGGGGTAGGAGACATGATGGGTGGGGTGTTGGGGTTCTGTAGGTGTGACGCGGATGCACGAGGGTGTGAGGATAAGAACTTCAAGTGCTGACTCAGCATCTTATGGGAGTCGTAAACCGGGTAATCCCGACGTGACAAATGGCCAAATTATACGGAGATTTCTGCTTCTTCAGCATGCGATATATTACAAGAAGCCATCATGGGCTCTGAAACATATTATTCGTGGGTTAAATTTTTGCGTTTCTTTGTGGTTTAAGTGCCTGTCACACTGTGGCGGATTGAGCAACGGACAGAACCGGACAAAGAATATTCTAGTCCGGTGTTATTCGGACTTGAAATGTTATCAATTATGTAACGGGCGGGTAACGGACGTGTGATGGATATGGAATGGACGGGAACGGACGGGGAACGGACCATCACGAAAATTGACCAATAGATAGAAAAAATGTATGCAAAAAATGGATATGATAGTTTAAAATGTGAATGTCTTCAAATTGTACTCCTTTAATTGTTGTTGTAGTTCATACACATCAGCACACAGCAGTGTCTTACTGCCATTTCCAATACCCGATGTGTACTCAACCTCGTTCTGATGCCTAATTAGGTCACGCGTGAATAGTGTGAATTAGGAAAATCCTCCGAGGCAACTGACACTGGTCAACATCTGGGTGAGGGGAGGTTGTCCGAGATGGTGCCACTGGTACAATGTTGCATCTTACGGAGGATAATAATAATAATAATAAGTAACGTTCCCTTACATATTTGTATACTCGCATAATATGTTATAAATCACATAATTATATATTTTTATGTAATTAGAAATAGTTACTTCAGGGTATTCATTATTGAAAGCTATTTAGGTAATTTATTATGTACCCTCTGAAAAATATATCAGCATTAACTTGATACACATACTGAATTCAGAGGTTTTCGGGCCTCTAGTCCCAGGTTTTCGGGCCTCTAGTCCCATATCCAGTAATAACTGCCTACCAAGTGCACCAACACAACATGTCAAAGGAAAGGCTTGGTGAGCTGCTGCTGCTGCTGCTGCTGCTGCTGCTGCTGCTGCTGCTGCTAGTGGGATCTGCTGACATGACGCAAACACTGCATCGATATGTTTAAACTACTCATACTTCACACCCACTGATGGCCACTCAGCGTCACTCCACATGCCCGCCTAAAAACCCCACTACCCGCGCATGCGCAGTTCAGTATCGGCATGCGTTGTACCCTGCACTGACACGGCCACTGACACACTCGTGTACTCAGGCACACTGCGCTGCCACCGCTATACTATTAATACCACCACAAACACCACCACCACCATAAACACCACCACCACTACTACTACCAACACAAGCTTACCCTGACACCACTAACACCACCACTAACACCACCTCTAACACCACCATCACTACCACAAATGCCACTAATACCACCACCGCCACCACCACAAACAACAACACCACCAGCACCACCACCACTATTACTACCAGCACAAGCTTACCCTGACACCACCCCCATCACCACCACCAACACCACCACCAGCACCACCACCATCACCACCACCACTATTACCACCAGCACAAGCTTACCCAGACACCACCAACACCACCACCAGCACCACCACAAACAACACCACAAACAACACCATTGACACCACCACTAACAACACCATCACTATCACAAACACCACTAATACCACCACCACCACCACCACCACCACCACAAACAACAACACCACCAGCACCACCACCACCACCACTATTACTACCAGTAGGTATCCCAACTCATTTTTGCAACTCAATAGAAAGCACCATATTTTGATACAGTTCCATAGCTCTTACCAGGAGAAGTAAAATGACACAAATTTAATTAAGATCGGATGATTACTTAAAAAGTTATAGGCTTTTTAATATGGACAAAAATGATGCAAAAAACAACTATTTTGGCAATTTGCATGAAACCCACATTTCAGACATCAATAATTCAAAATCTAATGGCCAGATGATCTTGTCTTTCGGGACTCTGTGTTATCTATATGCATATATCAAGTCTATTTTTTTACAGAGTCATGACATAATTATTTCTCGAGATATTGGCCATTCAAAATGGCAAAAAACACAAATTGCCACTTGTCAATATGAGAAATTAAGAGGTATGAGGTACATAAATGCTTATATTTAAAGAAATACACAACCAATATCCTTGAAACTTCACCCAACTCTCCAGAACATCATGTAGTAGAAATGAGTTACCACAAATGAACCAATATTATTATAGTTTCAGAATAATCATGATAATTGTTGAGAAAATTGACATAAATTTCAATTTTGCATACCAATTAAGGAGTAGAATTTACACTTTCGGCTGTAGTTTGAAAAGTATACATCCGATTTTCCCAAAATTGCAACCAGCTCTTTCTGATAACATGCTTTACAGCTTAGTACCTTCAAATATAATATAAATGAGTTATATTTAGTAATTCAATGTGCCAATTAATTAAATACAAAACTGTAGCTGCAATATACATAAAACAAGAAACTCAGCAATGTCATTCAATGATCAACTGAAAATTGCATTACGTTTGACCAAATACATTTGAACTTGATACTTGTATAAAGGTCATATCTCAAGTTTCTAGATGTAAATGTACGACCACTATTGTTAAGGAAAATCTATTAACCCTCTTCACTTAAAATAATTATTTGTCAAAGTTTGAAAGATACATCTCATGATATTGGCAATACCAGCACAAGTTTACCCTGACACCACTAACACCACCACCCCCATCACCACCACCAACACCACCACCAACACCACCACTAACACCACCACGAGCACCACCACAAGCACAAGCTTACCGCGACACCACTAACACCACCAGCCCCACCACCACCACCACTACAAACAACACCACTAACACGACCACTAACAACACCATCACTATCACAAACACCACTAATACCACCACCACCACCACCACAAACAACAACACCACCAGCACCACCACCACTATTACTACCAGCACAAGATTACCCTGACACCACTAACACCACCACCCCCATCACCACCACCAACACCACCACTAACACCACCACCAGCACCACCACCATCACCATCACCACTATTACTCCCACCAGTATGACTACCAGCACAAGCTTACCCCGACACCACTAACACCACCAGCACCACCACAAACAACACCACTAACACCACCACAAACAACACCACTAACACCACCACTAACAATACCATCACTATCACAAACACCACTAATACGATGACCACCACCACAAACAACAACACCACCAGCACCACCACAAACAACAACACCACCAGCACCACCACAAACAACAACACCACCAGCACCACCAGCACCACCACCAGCACCACCACTAATAATACCAACACCAAAAACAACCCCACAAACACCACCAGCACTACCAGCACAAGTACACACCACCTACCACACACCATCAACCACGACCACCACCAACCAATCAACCACCAACCACCAACCACCACCACCATTATCAATACCGCCATCATAACACACGGCCACAACCACTTCCACACAAAATAGATATGTGTCACTACCTAGCCTGCCGCTCGGCATTAGTATGATAGGGCAAGGACTGGTTGCCTCAAGATCAGGATAATGTGACTCAGTGGCATGCTATGCTTTAACGCTAGCAGGCCGGTATCCCAATGCGGCAACACTATAAAGTCATCATGAGTGCCCACTGTCACAAGTCGCAACCCATGTTGATATTACCTGAGACCCATCCTGATGATAGAACCTTAGATATTGCTATGACCTAAAACAACAAATATTACCTGAGATGTTGCTAGGACGTGAAACTCCAATAAGCAAACAAGCAGGCAAACCCCAAACTATCGCAAACTACGCAGATGGCCGACTAGCCTGCAGGGTAGGACAGCAACTTTTTTTCCCACTTGCCCAATCGGGCAAGTGACTGAATTTTCTACTTGCCAGAGTGGCAAAACTACTTGCCCAAGCCAAAGTCAGCCAATTGAAACTGAAATCTGCTACTGCAGATCAGAAAATATAATGACTTGTCCGTTCGGGCAGGTCACCGGGAACTTTTATCTGCCCAACTGAGTAAACTAGGTGCCCCGGGCAACTGGGCAGTCCTTATTGTCCTACCCTGAGACTGTGCGCTGCCAGTAGTCGCGAACCCCGTCAGTTGTCTGGCGGGCTGTGGATGATGACCTTTGGGTTCTCCCTCCATTGCCAACTGCTGACTCCTGCACACGCTTGCCCGTGTCTTGCGCCTGCGCAACGCCATGCATCTCACTTGGCTGCCACAGCGTGGTGATGGATAGGTGTCAGTGTGAGGTTTCCTCTCACCTCTCAAGGACTCACACCATCCACACCCCCACACCCTACCCCAACCACCCACTCACCGGGCGTGGTGGCCGAATCGGTTGAGTGCGGCCCTGGCATGCGGTAAATCGGAAGTTCGGTTCCCGGTCGAGTCAAACCAATGACTTATAAAATTGATACTTGTCACTTCCTAGCCTTGCACTCAGCATTAATAGGATAGGGCAAGGACTGGCTAGCTCAGTGTCATGATAATGTGACCAAGTGGGATATCGGGTCATGATGCTGGCAGCCTGATTTCCCAGTGGTTCAGCACGATGAAGTCACTATGAGTGCACACTGTTACAAGTCGGTACCCATCCTGATATTACCTTAGATGTTGCCAGGACATAAAACCCCAACAACCAACCGACCACGCTCACCCTCACTCATGCACTCACTCTCTAACTCACCCACTCACTCACCCAATCACTCACCCACTACTCACTCACCCACCCACTCACCCACTACTCACTCACACACTACTCACTAACCCACTCACTCACTCACCCATCAATTTACCTACTCTCCAACTCACCCACTCAACCACCCACTAACTCACTCGCCCACTCACTCACCCACCCACCCACTCACCTACTTACACACTACGAACCCACGTTTGGCGGCTGTGTGGGCTCTGGGTGTGGGGAGTACGGGTTGTGTCGGGTGGGGTACTGTGAAGAGGGGGCTGTGTGGGGGTGGGGGCTTTGTGTGGGGGTTGTGTGGGGCCTGTGTTTGGGGAGTGGGGTCTGTGTGTTGGGGGCGGGGGGAATGTAAGGGTGAGGGGTGAGGACTGTGTGTGGGGCTGTGTGGGGCCAGTGTGTGGGGAGTGGGGGCTGTGTGCGGGTTGTGTGGGGCGGGGGAATGTGAGGGTTGAGGTGAGGGCTGTGTGTGTGGGGCTGTGGGGGCCTGTGTGTGGGGAGTGGGTCTGTGATGTGCGGGCTGTGTGCGTCAGGGGGAATGTGTGGGGGGCTGTGTAGGGCCTGTGTGTTGGGAGTGGGGTCTTTATGTGCGGCGGTGTGGCGGCAGGGGGAATGTGTTGGGGGGCTGTGTAGGGCCTGTGTGTGGGGAGTGGGGTCTGTGTGTGCGGGCTGTGTGGGGGCGGGGGGAATGTGAGGGTGAGGGGTGGGGACTGTGTGTGTGGGGCTATGCAGGGCTTGTGTGTGGGGAGTGGGGTCTGTGTGCGGGGAGTGGGGTCTGTGTGCGCGGGATGTGTGGGGGTGGGGCGAATGTGAGGGTGAGGGGTGGGGGCTGTGTGTGTGGGGCTGTGTGGGGAGTGGCGTCTGTATGTGCGGGCTGTGTGGGGGGGATGTGAGTGTGATAGGTGGGGCTGTGTGTTGGGGGCTGAATTGATGGATGAGCGAAGACTCACGCTTGGCTTCTCTTGGACCCTTTCACCGCCAGGAGGCCAGAGGTGAACGCACCTTCACTTCTTTTACACACCCTGCAGTACTTCCGGTGACAACATGTTAAATGTCGTCTGCTTTCACTAAACCAGCAGCAGTCGACACGTTGCACTCAGGTGCAGCCTTAAGACACAAACCCCAGTCGGGGCTTGACGAAAATAAAAGTCCCAGAGTTTTATTGTTTATTGTTTATTGTTTCAATCGTCGAGCCTTTTAGTTAGTTAGGACGGCCTTTAGTCGTAATACCAAAATCTGTCAGTGGAAGGTTTAAGTCATTCATCTGGGTTCTTTAAAAGAGGAGGTTTTTTAATTGGTAACTTGAATGAGAGGTGCGGGTTGGACTGAGCGAGCACACTGGTGGTGACGAGAGCTGTTAATAGAATTACAACCCACTCACTGCAGCTTATGTATCTCATGTAGGGGAGGGGCTCGGTCGGTAAGATGGCCGCACAACAAAGACCAAGACACTGGTTCGAGTCTACTTTGAGAGTACATATTCACTATTGTTGAGCCACCTGCCCCCTCCTGCTACCATCCTCTCCTCTCCTCTCCTCTCCTCTCTCCCCTCCTCTCTCCCCTCCTCTCTCCTCTCCTCTCTCCTCTTCTCTCTCCTCTCCCCTCTCCTCTCCTCCCCTCTCCTCCTCTCCTCTCCTCTCCGTTCTCTCCTCTCCTTTCTCCTCTCCTCTCCTCCCCTCTCCTCTCCTCTCCTCTCCTCTCCCTCTCCTCTCCTCGCCTCTCCTTTCCTCTCCTCTCCTCTTCTCATCTCTCCTCTCCTCTCCACTCCTCTCCTCTCCTCTCCCACCCCTCTCCCATTTTGAGCCACCTGCCCCCTCCTGCTACCATCCTCTTCCCTTCCCCCTCCTCTCCTCCTCCTCCTCTCCTCTCCATCTCCTCTCCTCTCCCTCTCCTCTCCCTCTCTCCCCTCCTCTCTTCCTCATCATCTCTCCTCTTCTTCTCCTCTCCTCTCTCTCCTTCCCCTCCTCCTCTCCCCCTCCTCTCCTCCCCTCTCCTCTCCTCTCCCTCCGTTTCTCCTCTCTCTCCTCTCCTCTTCCGTTCTCCTCTCTCCTCTCCTCTCTTCTCTCCTCTCTCCTCTCCTCTCTCCTCTCTCCCCCCTCTCCTCTCCCCCTCCTCTCCTCTCCTCTCCCCTCCCCCTCCCCCCCCCTCTCTCCCCTCTCCTCTCCTACCATCTCTCCTCTCCTCTCCTCTCCTCTCCTCTCCTGTCCTCTCCTCTCCTCTCCTGTCCTCCCCTCAACAACTAACCCTCCTCCCATACTTGTGTTCTGTCTGTCATCATCATTATGAGTAACCTTCATTGGTTGTCCTTCCGTAGTTCTTAGAACCTTTATCTCTAGCGATTAGCAAATGGAGTCCATTGTTAAATAACAAGCCGTATGCGACCTTGTGTTGGGTTGAAGGGCATTGCATCACGGACAGCGCTGTCTGTGTTCAAAGAACAACTCAGCTGCATACAGACGAATGTTGTCGTGATGAAGGCCGATGTCCTGTCATCGGAGAGACAGTCAAATGAGACCAAAACAGTTTGCGCATTGAAAAATTGTCCCCATGTGGCAGGGCTTCCCTGATCACAGGGGTCGCTTATGACAGGTACCACTGTAGATACATACACATACTCGGATTAGATGTCTGTTATACCCCAGTCATACTACTGCTTGTGACCAGATGGGATGGCCGAATGAGTTGAGCGTCCGTCTCCCGTTTTGGTAGATCGTAGGATTCGAACCCAGGTCGAGTCAAACCAATGACTTAAAATTGATAATTGTAATGATCAACCTAATATATTTTTTTCAAAATATGATAGAAACTCAAAACCATCGTACGATACAAATTTCAGCTCTAAGACTTACCTCAATGGAAAAGTATTATTAACCCGATAGTGATGAAGCTAAATTGAATATAATCATAGTAATAATGATGATGATAATGATAGTGACGAATAACCATTATTCCCTTTCTCCCATGCATGTAATCAGAAAGCCATTATTATTCGTTTTTTCCAGGTAAGAATCCTTCCTTTCATGTGCTGGTTCAAGAATTGGTGAGTGAACATTTTTGTTGTATAATGTACACACCAAAAAAAAACACCAAAAATGGTGCGGAGCAAATATGTAATATAAATAGAACATAGCTTGAGTTTTGACGCAGTGTGCCATACACTTACAAGTCCGTAAAATGTCAACATGGAAGAAACAGACAGGTGTACTTTCGGGTATTTTACCGTAAATCATTTCCGGTATGTTACCGTGATCCATTTCCGGTATTTTACTGTAAATCATTTCCGGTATTGTACCGTAAATCATTTCCGGTGTTTTACCGTAAATCATTTCCGGTGTTTTACCGTAAATCATTTCCGGTATTTTACCGTAAATCATTTCCGGTATTTTACCGTAAATCATTTCCGGTATTTTACCGTAAATCATTTCCGGTATTTTACCGTACCGAAATGGATAGGCAGGCAGGTGTTTGGAGTTTCCATCTACTCCTGGTGAATTCAGCCAAACACTAGTTCAGCCAAACAATTTATAGTTATAACCCAGTCACACGAGGCCTGCGTTCGCTTACGATTGATTCGCAACTTCAAAACGTCCTCATTGTGCCCTCTTTACGCCTTCCTTAAGTGCTGGCGCCGCGAGGACGCCAACCTCCTTGCGTCCATTTCGGAAATTTTGGACGCAAGGAGGTTGCAAGTGCTGCACTGATGCGCCGACGGCCCTGGCGCCTCCCTGGCGCTGGCCATGTATTTGAGTCAATGTATCGAATGGGACGCTGGAGGTTGGCATCCTTTTGGGCGTAAGGAGGTTGGCGGCAAACACTGGCTCTCGTGTGACTGGGGTATAATAGTGATGCTTGTTGTTGCCTTGTCTAGCAGATGTCATGACGAGAATAGGACCAAATACTGGCTAGATCAGTGTCATGATAAGGTGATTGAGTGGGATATCATGCCATGTAGGGTGTCAGCGCATGGTATCCCAAATTATATATCAGCCATGAATGTACCGTACCTCATACGATACTGCTAGATCCTAAAAACCCTAATTAGATGGAATTGCTGAATGACTTAAGTACCCGCCTCCCGTGTGGCAGGTCATGGGAATTTGAACCCTGGCCAACGCAAATCGATGAGTTAAAAAAGTATATGCTTGTCGCTACCTAGCCTGGCACTCTGTAATAACTAGGATAGGGCAAGACAATGTGGAATGTGGAAGCCCAGATAGTGTGTGTGCGGTTAAAATGTCCCCTGTTTATAGGTGCATAGTCCGATGATTTTGAGGTTTTTTTCATTTTCTTAGATTATATTAGATTGGTGGGTATAATCTACATCACTTTAGTTTGAAGCAATTTTATTTTAGATGGCTAACTTAGGAAATATTTGAAGTGCAAACATGCAAAATTAGTTTTGACAAGCATGCCAAAACTTAGATAAAAGATTCACCCCGTACTTCCAGTACAGGGGTGAAAACCAGCCTTATATAAAAACGGTCGAAAAATCATGCTAATGAAATGAGTCTTTATGAGAGCCTAATTTCACAATCTAAGAAGCAACATTTATTCTTTGTATGTGTCTTTATGTTTACCCGCTACTTTTGAGTTGGAAAATATAATAAAACATATACTTTAATGCAATTTAAAAGTGAAATCGACGGCGTTCTCTGGCTGTATTCTCTCCCATTTCACCAACTCCGTTCTGATATAAGTAACCATTTGACACTGGTGCCAGGCATTCTACTTCTTGTTCCATACTAACGCTATTTTCGCCCGTATTTATATAAGGCTTGTCTTCACCCGTGTACTACAAGTACCGGGTGAATCTTTTATCTAGCCAAAACTCTGACATTATAGGCTTGAGCCGTAACAGGTTCATTAAATTGACTCAGTATTCCCTTCTAACACACAACGAATGCTTAATAAGTGTATTACTATCTAAGTTAGATATGTAGGATCAAATCTGGATAATTGTTTTGGTTTTGAAAATTTGATGCTTTTATCGGACTATGCAGCTTTAATCAATGAAATGTAAACAGCAACGACAACACAAATTATATATATGTAAAATTGTGATCTATTTTTGGCGAAGACGGGGTTAACTGCCAAGTGAGCATGCTGCGCAAACCGCTGGTCACCAGCGCCACTCGTAGAAATGGGCGTAGCAGTGAGGAGTGGTGCCTCTACAGAGGTGCTGCGTAAACCACTGGTTACGGCGCCAAGTATAGAAATTAGCGTAGTAGCGGGGAGTGGTGCCTCTACAGAGGTGCTGCGTAAACCACTGGTTACGGCGCCAAGTATAGAAATTAGCGTAGTAGCGGGGAGTGGTGCCTCTACAGAGGTGCTGCGTAAACCACTGGTTACGGCGCCAAGTATAGAAATTAGCGTAGTAGCGGGGAGTGATGCCTCTACAGAGGTGCTGCGTAAACCACTGGTTCCTGGTGTCACTCGTATAAATGGACGTAGTACAGTATAACCCCGTTAAACCAAACTTGAAGGGACCCTAGAAATTTGTTTGCATTAACCGATCATTGGTTTAACCGAGCTTTGGCTTCGACTTTGACTTGGCTTTGGCAAAAACGCAGGTGCATTATGAATGTAATATACAATTTTACCTCGGTAAACAGCCTCAGGCTAGCCTCAGGCTAGGGAGAGGTAAGCACGTCCGGTACCAGCAATTAGCATATACAACTCACGACTGGATAACGTGTCGTTGGGTTGCTCCGGCAAAATTAGTCTACATACAAGCAAATACGCAGTAAGTATAATAAAAACTGTGGTTAGCTTAATTATGATGCATTAGAGCATCAATATGGAAAGTTTAGACTTTCGTTGGTCCAATTTGGACGAGTTATTTGGTTATAAACAACCAAGGATAGAACACTCGAGTGGGGTTCGCGAAGGAACCAAACCGGTCATTAGCGGTTATGTCAACACCCGGGTCACCGTGTGACTATGGGTAGAGATGTGGGTTTCGCCCTATCTCATGTGGAAATTCTCTCGTACTCTAATAGAGAGTAATGTTGGAGATGCTCCTGGGTTTCTTTTATAGACTCCCCTAGACAAAACTTTTTCAGGCGTTTCTCCGAGTTTCGTAGCATTTTCTCCAACTTGTTGACGTAGTAGTCACAGGTGGGAGAAGTGTGCGGAACAGAGGGATGGGCGGGCCGATACACTGGTCCCGACCCCGCGTAAGGTTTGGGCTTGACCCACAACCCACGCACAAATTTAGCTTATTACGCCTGTGTTATAACGGTATAAACACGTTCTTTAACACCAATAGATGTCCAAATGAGTTTGAAACAACCATATTGTGACATATATAATATACCGGGACTGACCAAAAATGTTTGTTTCAGCTCCCGATGGCCACGAAGCGGAGTAAGCGCGGTGCAGCAGCAGCCGAGGGGCGTGTTCCGAGTGGAGTGGACGAGGAGTACGACTCCTCACCTGTGTTGTCGGCAGGGCCGTCGACACAGCCCCGGGCGCATATCCTCTCCGACCCGGACGAGGACGCAGTGCCTGATGTGCCTGCGCCTCCAGATTGGGAGGCTCGCTTTGCAAGATTGGAAAGCCACATCTTGACCCAAATCGCCTGTGTCCTCGGAAGCGGCGTAGGCCGAGATGTCAAGAGGCATTTGAGAATTGGACACAGACTCGGCGGTGGAGCTTAAGGCTCCTCCTCCTCCTTCTCCTAAACGGAGGAAGAAGAAGAAACAGGTGATTTCTTCGGGTGATGAATTCACCAAGGAGCGGGCAGAGTCTGGTTTGCGCAAAAAGCGGAAGACTAAGTCCAAAAAGAAGAAGAGGAAGAGGAAATATTCTTCTTCTGAGTCGTCCACTGAGTCTACTTCTACGGAATCAGACTCAGACACCGTATATGAAGGGGTCTATGCGGACATTGGCACTAAAGTGGCTAAGAAGGTGGAGAAGCCAAAGGCTAAGCGGGTTAAAACCACTACGCTTATGCGCGAGACCGTGAATGGTCATTTTCGCACGTTCAAACCGGCGGAGGTTATCTCCAAGTTAGGAGATGAGTTAACAGGCATAAAGGGTGTTCCCAACTCCATCATTAAAGAAATGGATCGGGATGTCAATATGACGGATGACCGTAAGAAGTTTGAGGATGTGTTGCACACAGTGCATAAGGCAGTGTTGGCTACCCTAACAGCTATTGTTCCTGTGGCTAATAGGATGCAGAGTGAAAATAAGTTCTCGTCTTTGGCTAAGACAATGGACAAAGGCATTGCAGTGTTAGCGGCGGCAGGTAATTACCTGTCGTTTCGAAGATATGAAAATGTCTTCAAGTCAGTTTGCACAGATGCTGGCAAAGAAGTGGCTCGCTCTAAGAAGGTTACCGATAATGAGGGGAAGGAGTTTACAGCTCTATCTTGCTCCAGAGCCGATTAAAGGGAAACCTTTAGATAATACCAAGATGTTTGGCGGTCAACTACAATACCTCTATAAAGAGGTAGAGACTGCAGCCAAGAGTGGCAAAAACATGGATGGCAAGAAGAAACAGGAAGTTCCTCGTTTCAAAAAGTCACGAGGGGATTTTCGTCCACGACGGTTCACCAGAGGAACCAGACCGAGTTCAAACTTTGGTCAAGGGTTTCGGGGCCGGGGCGCTCGCCCAGGCTGGACCGACAACACCGCACGGCCAATAGGTCGAGGGTTCAACTCGTCGAGACCTTTCCCCAGGGGGGGGTCCAAGTAGAGGTCCAAACACAAACTTTACAAGTCCCTGTAGCCTCTAAAAACACACAAACTGTAAGCAACTTTGTGGCTGGTAATATTAGTAATCATATTTCTGAGTGGCACAAAATTACTAGTGACCAAGAAATTATAGAAATAGTTAGGGGTGTTCAAATTCCTTTTACACAAATTCCTGTACAAAGTATAATACCTTTTCCATATAACATTCAACCAGTTGAACGAGACGCACTAACTAAACAGGTACATAAATTCTTTGAGAAAGGAATTATACAAAAAGTGACACACTGTTCAGGACAGTTTATTTCAAACATTTTCTCGAGACCGAAGCCTAATGGTGATGTTCGAATGATCCTGGATTTAACAATCCTTAATAAAAGGGTGGAATATCGACATTTTAAAATGTTCTCTCTAGATACGGCACGAGATCTGATTACACCAGATGCGTGGATGGCTAGTGTTGATTTACAGGATGCATATTATACGCTTCCCATAATGGAAAAATACCGAAAATTTCTTCGATTTATTTGGGATAACCAACTCTATGAGTTTACCTGTATGCCGAATGGCTTAGCTTGTGCGCCACGTTTATTTACTAAATTGCTTAAACCTGTTTTCTCGGTAATGGCGAGGAAGGGTCATATAATGTTTCCATACATAGATGATTCTTTTATTATAGCATCAACACAAATTGGTTGTGTGAATGCAGTTTTGGATTTATGTGCATTACTCACTAAATTGGGGTTTTATGTACATCAACAAAAGTCAGTGTTTAAACCAACAAAACAACTCAAATGTTTAGGGTTTATTCTGGATACACAGTCCCTTACAGTGTCGATAACAGAACAAAAACTAATTAAGTTTATGACTACAGCGACTCAGCTTATTAAGTTATCAAAGCCAAAAATTAGACAGGTTGCTGTTCTTATTGGCATAATGACCTCATATGCACCTGCTGTGTTATATGGGAAGGCCCATATTAAGTCGCTAGAAATAGATAAAAATTTAGCGTTAACACGAACTAAAGGCAATTTTGAGCGAAAGATGTTTATTTCGCAAGAAGGGTTACAGGATATTGGATGGTGGATGCAACATATAGCAAGTTCACCAAATCCAATCCGCATGGCGGAACCTAATACAGTAATTACTACTGATGCTTCGTTAGAAGGTTGGGGAGCTCATCGAGATGGGGTCACAACAGGAGGTAGATGGCTTGATGATGAAAAATCAGACTATATTAATGCACTAGAATTGCGTGCTATTTATCTGGGCTTACGTAGTTTAGTAAAGATAAATAAATCACAGGTTAGAATACTAACTGATAATACTACTGCCATGGCATATATTCGTAACATGGGTGGAACCAAATCAAAGTCTTGCAATCAGTTATCTAAACTGATTTGGAACTGGGCACAGGCTCAACAAGTCTGGCTGACTGTAGCGCATATTCCAGGGTCACAAAATACACTTGCAGATTATAAAAGTAGAAATTTCCATGACCATTTAGAGTGGTCTCTCTCTACACATTTGTTTAACTTCGTTTGTGAAAAATGGGGTACACCTGAAGTTGACTTATTTGCATCACGAAATAATAACAAGTTACCCTGTTATGTTTCTTGGCATCCTGAACCGGATGCTTGGAAAGTAGATGCGTTTGCTATTACCTGGGAAAATAATTATTTTTATATTTTCCCACCATTTAGCATTATCAGCCGAGTAGTGAGAAAAATCGGCTTGGAAGGGACACATGCGATACTGGTGGTGCCCGATTGGGACACGCAACCTTGGCTGCCAGCAGTTTCACAACTGGCAAGAAAACTCGGGAATCTGACGCACCACGGACCGCTAGTGGTTCACGGCGACGTGTCAACGACGCCCCTATTGGCATTCCTTTTCTAAGGAAGCAGCTACAGCAATTTGGATTGGACAGAATTACTGAGGATAGGATAGTATCGGATGCCTGGAGGCCAGGAACTGTCAAAATGTATACAACCTATTTAAAGAAATGGGGTGTACATTGTTTGTTAATGAAAGTTAAGCCAACAAATCCAAAGATTTCACAAGTAGCTCGGTTTCTTCGTTCTCTAAAAGATGAAGGACTTTCCTTTGGATCGATTAATGCGGCGAGGTGTGCGTTATCAATTATATTACCTAGAATTGATGGCGAAACAGTTGGAAAACATTATGTTATTTGTTATTTACTTCGTTCAATTTATCAAAGGAATCCTCCAAAACCAAAGTATAGTCGGTTTTGGGATGTTTCTATAGTATTTAAGTTGTTTCAGGCTTGGCCTCACAACTCGTGGTTAGATATAAAACAGTTAGGTTTTAAGGTCGCGGTCCTGTTATTGTTAGTAACCGGACACAGAGGACAGACGATTGTTGCTTTATCCTTAACTGGATTAGAAATAGACAAGCAACAAGCTACGTTTGATTTAGAAAAATTGCTCAAATCGAACACGTTAGGTGACCCTTTATCAACGGTTCACTTAGACTGTTTTCCGAATGATCGGAAATTATGTGTTGTGTCGGCCATACGGGCTTATATATACAAGACAAAGGATTTACGTGCATCACAACAACTATTAGTGAGCTTTATAAAGCCACATAAGGCGATTTCACGAGACACACTTGCCAGATGGACAATTACTGTGTTGAAATTGGCTGGGGTGGATACGAGTAAATACTCTTCCCACTCAACTAGAGGAGCCATGGTCTCCAAGGCGCGGGTGCTTGGTATTTCTGTGAAAAGAATACTAGCGCATGCAGGCTGGAAGACGGCTAAGTCGTTTGCAAAACATTATAATAAACGACTAGAAAAGCCTACCGGCGTTGCAAAGCGTCTTCTCGCCAACTAACAAGAATAGGTGAGAACAAAAATTTAGAATGTTATAATAATAAGAAAGAATGATATTAAGGATAAAAATGAATTATGTAAAGGTCTCCCTAGCCTGAGGCTAGCCTGAGGCTGTTTACCGAGGTAAAATAGTATAGTTATACGAGTCTTACCTTGGTACAGATGATGGATAACTGTTGTTTTACCGAGGTATAAGCCTCGGATAGATGTGGGCTAGGGCCCTCCCGCCACACCCTGCCACATCTATTCCGTTGGTGTACCTTTTCGGTAAAGTAATAGTATCCATTGTTTGAAAGTCATTTTTATCCTCAATAAGTAGGTTAAGATTGCTGGTACCGGACGTGCTTACCTCTCCCTAGCCCACATCTATCCGAGGCTTATACCTCGGTAAAACAACAGTTATCCATCATCTGTACCAAGGTAAGACTCGTATAACTATACTATATATGTGGACACTTTGATTATTGTTTTTTTTATGTATATACAGTATAACCCAGTTAAACCAAGCTCAGTTAAACAAAACGATCGGTTAATCCAAACTTTTTTCGGCGGCCTGGCAAAATACTACCATTTATCATATAAAAAAGTCTCAGATGACCTTATAACCGCATGAAAGTTTGGTTTAACCATATCGCAAGTTGCCTAGGCCCCGACAATTTTGTTTGGATTAACCGATAGTTTGGATTAACCGACTTTGGTTTAACCAACTTTTTTATATGATAAATGGTAGAATTTTGCCGGGCCGCCGAATAAAGTTAGGATCAACCGATCGTTTGGTTTAACCGAGCTTGGTTTAACGGGGTTATACTGTAGTAGGGAGTGGTGCCTCTACAGAGGGGCTGCACAAACTGCTGCTCACAGGCGCCACCCGTAGAAATGGGCGTAGTAGTGGGGACTGGCTGTAGAGGGCGCTGTGACGGAGCAGCTCGCAGTCCGCTCACGGCCAGGGGGCGCCTTGTCGGCGAAAATGACGGATTTACGCGTGGACATCCGCCGCATGGCGCTGTGCGACTGTAGCATACAAGTAATGCTCACCAGGCACTGATGCCTTCATACCTCTCTCTGACTCTCTCCCTCTCTCCCTCTCTCCCTCTCTCCCTCTCTCCCTTTCTCCCACTCTCCCTTTCTCCCACTCTCCATCTCTCCCTCTCTTCCTATCTCTTCCTCTCCCTATCCCACTCCCTCTCTCGCCCTTGCTCTCACTCTCTCCTCTCTCCTCTCCTCTCTTCTACTCTACCCTCCTTTCTTCTCCTCTCCACTCCACTCCTCTCCTATCCTCTCCTATCCTATCCTATCCTTTCCGCCCCTCCCCTCTCCTCCCCACTCCCCATCCCCTCCCTGCCCTGCTCTCCTCTCCCCCTCCCCTCCCCTTCCCTCCCATTCCCTCCCCTTCCCTCCCCTTCCCTCCCCTACCCTCGCTTCCCCTCCCCTTCCCTCCCTTCCCATCCCTTACCCTCTCCCTGCCCTCCTCTTCGCTCCCCTCCCCTTCCCCTCCCCCTTCCCCCCCTTCCCCCATACCTTCCCCGCCCATTCCCCTTCCCTACCCCCCTCATCCCGTCTCATCCCCTCCCCTTATCTTCCTCTTCTCTTCTCTCCTCTCATCTCCTCCCCTCTCCTCTTCTCCCCTCCCCTCCACTCTTCTCTTCTCTCCACCCCTCCCCTCTCCTCTCCTCTCCTCTCTCTCCTCCCTCTCCTCTCCTCTCGTCTCCTTTCCTCTCCTCTCCTCCCTTACCTTCCCCCGTCCTTTCCTTTGCTCCCCTCGCTTCTCCCTCTCCACCACCTCCACCTCCTCCTCCTCATTCCAATTCCTTCTTTCTAGCTATCCTTCCCTTTCATGAGTTCTCTTCCCGTTCCGTCTGGTCCCTGTGCCACTCATCACTGCTAACTACTGGTTAATGTTCCGTCAGTGCGTGTTCGTAGAGCCCTGCAATCCAATGAGGCAAAACCAAACGAGTATCGCTCACTGAACATAGTCCCAGCATGGCGCTGTGCGACTGTAGCATACAAGTAATGCTCACCAGGCACTGATGCCTTCATACCTCTCTCTGACTCTCCCTCCCTCTCTCCCCTCTCTCTCCTCTCTCTTCCCTCCTCCCTTTCTCCCACTCTCCATCTCTCCCTCTCTTCCTATCTCTTCCTCTCCCTATCCCACTCCCTCTCTCGCCCTTGCTCTCACTCTCTCCTCTCTCCTCTCCTCTCTTCTACTCTACCCTCCTTTCTTCTCCTCTCCACTCCACTCCTCTCCTCTCCTCTCCTCTCCTATCCTCTCCTCTCCTCTCCGCCCCGCCCCTCCCCTCTCCTCCCCACTCCCCATCCCCTCCCTGCCCTGCTCTCCTCTCCCCCTCCCCTCCCCTCCCCTCCCCTTCCCTCCCATTCCCTCCCCTTCCCTCCCCTTCCCTCCCCTTCCCTCGCTTCCCCTCCCCTTCCCTCCCTTCCAATCCCTTACCCTCTCCCTGCCCTCCTCTTCTCTCCCCTCCCCTTCCCCCCCTTCCCCCATACCTTCCCCGCCCATTCCCCTTCCCTACCCCCTCATCCCGTCTCATCCCCTCCCCTTATCTTCCTCTTCTCTTCTCTCCTCTCATCTCCTTCCCCTCTCCTCTTCTCCCCTCCCCTCCCCTCCCCTCCACTCTTCTCTTCTCTCCACCCCTCCCCTCTCTCTCCTCTCCTCTCCTCTCCTCTCCTCTCCCTCCTCTCTACCTTCCCCCGTCCTTTCCTTTGCTCCCCTCGCTTCTCCCTCTCCGCCACCTCCCCCTCCTCCTCCTCATTCCAATTCCTTCTTTCTATCTATCCTTCCCTTTCACGAGTTCTCTTCCCGTTCCGTCTGGTCCCTGTGCCACTCATCACTGCTAACTACTGGTTAATGTTCCGTCAGTGCGTGTTCGTAGAGCACTGCAATCCAATGAGGCAAAACCAAACGAGTATCGCTCACTGAACATAGTCCCATCCCCTGCGTTAACTGGTGACACAGAATTTTAACAACTGCCTTGATCACAAACCAAGCCTCTTTTCCCCACTAATCAGAACCGACCACTTTTTGAGTGTATTATTACGCATTCACCAACCAACATCAATCAATCTTAAGACTACCAATTCGGAATAGTTCTTTTTTCCTTCTGTGGAAAATGTAGTACATGAACACAGGTCACAGACAATTCGAAAGTAATTCTTATTTTAAAAGTTGTGTTCGTTTTGACAAAAATGAAGATCAGTCAATGTTGTCAACTGTGAATCTTTAGTAGGTGTTGCCCCTAGACGGGGCCAAGTTTTTGCTTCTCATCTCTGAGCAGGCAGCGAGTAACCTTTTTACACGCGGCTAGAGACGCAGCAGGCTGTGTTCTCAGGCAACCTTGGTGTGATACGGTTAGACGGGCAGAGGTGGGCACTGCACTGGTAGTGCAACGATGTGGGCACTGTTCTGGTAGTGCAACAATGTGGGAACTGCTCTGGTAGTGCAACAATGTGGGGACTGTACTGGTAGTGCAACAATGTGGACATTGTTCTGTGAGTGCAACAATATGGGCACTGTTCTGTTAATGCAACAATGTGGACACTGTACTGGTAGTGCAACAATGTGGGCACTGTACTGGTAGTGCAACAATGTGGGCACTGTTCTGTTAGTGCAACAATTTGGGCACTGTTCTGTTAGTGCAACAATGTGGGCATTGTTCTGTTAGTGCAACAATGTGGACACTGTTCTGTTAGTGCAACAATGTGGGCACTGTACTGATAGTGCAACAATGTGGCCACTGCACTGGTAGTGCAACAATGTGGGCACTGTACTGGTAGTTCAGCAATCTGGGCACTGTTCTGTTAGTGCAACAATGCGGGCACTGTTCTGTTAGTGCAACAATGTGGGCACTGTACCGGTAATGCAACAATGTGGGCACTGTACCGGTAGTGCAACAATGTGGGCACTGTACCGGTAGTACAACAATGTGGGCACTGTACCGGTAATGCAACAATGTGGGCACTGTACCGGTAGTACAACAATGTGGGCACTGTACCGGTAGTACAACAATGTGGGCACTGTACCGGTAATGCAACAATGTGGGCACTGTACCGGTAGTACAACAATGTGGGCACTGTACCGGTAGTGCAACAATGTGGGCACTGTACCGGCAGTACAACAGTACAGTGGTTAGTGCTCTGCTTTCTCTGCGGTCTGTGCCATCAATGCCATCCCCTCCTTCCCATTACTCATCATTCCCCCTTTCACTTTCCCTCGCTCCCCTTCCCTCTCCTCCCCATCTCCTCCCCCTCCCCTCTCCCTCCCCTCCCATCTCCCTGTTCCCCCACCCTTCTGTCTGTCACTCCTTTCCCCTCACCACTTCTTCCTCCACTATCCTCTACCTCCTCTCTTCCCCGCCACTTTCTTCTCCACGCTCCAGACTCTTCCCATCTGCGCCTTCCCTCTCGCTGCTTCCTCTTTCACTCTCCCTTCTCTTCCTACTTCTATATTTTACTCCCAGGTCTGTCCACGTTTTCTAATTTCCTCTATAACATATAAGCCTCCCTACCCCCCCCCCCCTCCGCCGCCGCCGCCGCCATTCCTCTCATAACCCCACAACAATTAAACAAGGAATCCCTCTTGTGTTCATCCTATTTGGTTCTGCTATATTTTCTCCACGCTATGACTGCGTTTCGGTCGTACATGGCCAGGGAAATTTGGTGTCAAATTTAGAACTAGGGCATGATGATGGTGAGCATTAAATGTCACTTGGAATGTCACTCCAAAATGTCATTTCTAATTCACATCACCAAATCTACTTAGAATTCCATTGGGGGGGGGGGGGGGGGGGGGTTGGCATGGTGATGGATGCCGCTATCATTTCTCATTTTAACAGAGGCCTACCTGCGGGCCTCAAGTGTAGCGTTGATAAAAATAAAAGAAATAACGATTTTTTTAAAGAGAAAAAGAAGAAAGAAAAGTCTACTTCAGTTGGCGTTCAGTTGAAGAAGACGAGTGCCTTTATGGTTTATACTAGAGCGAGATCAATGACGGTCCCAGACCACTGGCGGGTCAAGGTCAAGGTCACCGTGAGCAAGTGCCAATCCCTTCCTAGGTTATTACAAAGATGATGACATACCTTTACTAAGAATAGACACTGCATCGGATCACCTCCTCGATTTCCAGCCCCCTGTTTACGAGAAACTAGTTAGAACTATTATTTGATTAAATAGGACGCTACACTTGGATTTTTCTTTGGGGCTAAAGTTTTTATTGTGTTTGGAAAATTTAAATTAGAATTAGTGAGATTATAGTCTGAGGATCTTTTTTGGAAAACTGAACTGACATAATAAATTCAACGCACTAATCACTATGAATATGACCGTTCGCTGCCAACACGGCGTAAAGCCACCCACAATCAATCAATCAATCAATCAATCAACCAATCAATTTAGTATTTGCGTGAAAGGGGTGTGGGGAAAGGTTGGGGAGATGATGCGGTGATAGCACTAGGAAAAGTGACTAAGCGGTCAAAACAGGCGGTATCCCATATATACTGGGAAATAATAGGTGTCTCTTCTTACCATACTAAATGTATTTCTTTGGGGATATTTGTAGATTATTTTATTTGATCAACCTACGCTTCTTGAAACCCAGGCCGTAGGCCAGGTCACAAAGTCTTTGACCCGCTGAATTGCCCCCCCCCTGCCCCCTCCCTACTCCCATCCTCCTGCCACATCTGAGCACCCTTGGGGATTCATAAATCGTCCACGAGGGATCTTGTTTACCACCCCTCATGACCCTCATGAGAAGAGGACCGACTCGAAACCAACTATCTGGCCTCCCCCCTCCCCCCCCCCCCGTACCATATCAGTATTAAAAGGGTCTTCCAACGTATTCAACATTTTCACTGATGTACAAAGCATACGAGGAGCGGTTGTCAGTCAATTACAACTTTTATGGTTGAATAAAATATTGCTAACTTTCGGCGAATTAAAAAAAGAAAATGGGGAAGAAAAGGTGTTAGTTGATTAGTTGATACAGCAGGGACATTTTCAATCATCGGCAACTGGTCTTCCTAAGTGCACTCCTCCTTACCCTATCCTAGTAATGCCGAATGCCAGGCTAGGTAGCGACAAGTATACATTTTTAATGTCATTGTTTTGACTCGACCAGGGTTCAGACCCGGACGTTCCAATTCCATGACCTACCAAAACGGGAGGTGGGCACGCCACTCATTCGGCGACCCAGTCTTGGTATGTAGTAAAATGTTGATGTGTCCTACTTTGCGGTGGGGGTGGGGGTGGGCGGTGGGGGGGGGGGGGGTCTGGGAAATTAGTATTCTTGTACTACCTTGAAAATGATGAAAACTTTGGATGACTCCTAATACTGCATCACAATTTATAATTTTCCGATATTTAAAGTTGCAAAAATGATCGTTTCCGATGGTGTTGCTTTTCTGTAATTTTTCTGAGATAAATAGATTAACCTGATTGTTATAATCGACATTACTTTAGCTTCAAGTCCTGTTTATTTTAAACAGTTATGTTTTGAGATATTTGAAGTGCAAACATGTCAAATTAATTTTTGCAAGCTTGCCAAAATTCTGACACCATAGGCTTTAGCAGTAACAGGATTTGATTAAATTGCCTCAGTATTCCCTGCTATGTTGCAACAAATGCTTAATAAGTGCATCAGTTTCTAAGTTAGATATGTGTAGAATCAATTCCAGATAATTGTTTTGGTTTTGAAAATTTGATGCTTCATCGGACTATGCAGCTTTAAGTCAAATACTTGCGGTGGGGTGAGGGGGGGGGGGGTTATCATTACAGGAAAGGGTTGAGGCGAATGTCTGGTCATGTTGGGGGTGGGGTGGAGGGGTGGGGTGGGGTGGTGGGGGGGGGGGGATAAAGGTTAAATTGAATATGTAGGTGCGAGTCAAGTGTCAGGCAGCAAGGAAGCGACAAGCTTCATAATTGTAAGTAATACTAATAGGCGATATCCACCACCAACCCTCCCGTTGGTAGCAGTGGAACGGGAAGAACTAATGCTTGTGGTAACAGCTCACTGTGCAGCATCCTCTGTGGAAAAGGTCTAATAAAATATGTCCACTACCAACCTGGTCTTCTTTGACAGTTACAAGAAGTAAGGTTGTAGGTAATTCTCACTGAGCCTGGGCATGCTCTGTGGAAATGGGTTTTATAGAGGATTTCCACTACCAACCCGCCCTCTGATGCCACTGGCGGCATCAACTAATGCTGTGGGTACCAGCATGGTAATCTCGCGCACAGGAAGTAGACATTCTAGAACCATGGGAACTAAAGCGGCTGTCACACCTCGCCGGATTGAGCAACGGACCGAATTGTCTAGTCCGGTGGTGGTAAGTATCAAAATGTATTAAAATGTGTCAAAATGTTGCGCTATCGAGTCAATGGCCACTGGACGAACTGACATGAAACGGACATGAACGGATAGCCAACGGACGAAACAAACTCAAACCGGACAAGAACCGTAGATGTCAGTCCGGCGGCATCCGTTCCTAGTTTTGTGCATGTTCAAAACTTGTACGGACACAAAACGGACTTTGTTCGGTTTCTGTCCGTTTCCCCCAATCCGGTGAGGTGTGACAGGGCCTTAACACAGGAGCTCTCTGAAGTGGAGGTACGATGTGAGTGACTCTGAACTCACTGTGCAATGGGTGATCTCCGCCACCAACCTGCCCTCTAGTGGCAGTGGCAAGAACTAGCGTTGTGGATTGGAGCTCACTGATGGTGCTCCATGGAAATGGTCTACTGGTCGCTGTGTAAGAGCAAGGTTGCAGCCATTTTTTCCCCAAACATTGTTAACATGATTCTTCTTATAGAGAACAATTCAAACACACACATTTAAAAGTGAGACACGACTGACCTTTGGGGTTTGTTGGTCAAGGGTCAGAGTCGGCGGGATCCAGAGAATGATCGACTATCAGTATATCGAGTTTTTTATGTGAGGATCGGTGTCAGAAGGACACCGACCAAAAACATTAGGAGGCATTCTTAATTTATATAATATAATACATTATATAGTATATATATGCTGTATAAGCCATTATACGAGTATAATAAGCCAGAACATCCATCTGCTCCCCAGCCACTAAGTCATCGGCTCCTCACCTCTTCTCATTAGGTCAGTATACTGGTACAGCCTGACCTCCCCGTGTGGCGCCACCTGCTCGCCCATGCCTCAGTGGCCATTAAACTCATTCACTGTACAGCTGAAAATTGTGTTATACTTTATGCCCTAATTGAAGTTGTTAGTCACGTGTTAGCATGCTGTTGGGTTTGTTAGTGGACTTTCTTTATTCTCATACCGATTATGAAGATTCAGTCTAACTCAAATTCTAGTCATGGCAACTTATCGATCGGTAAATAATCAAAATTAGACGAGTCAGACCTGAAAGTCGATGGTTTAACGACTTTACACTTTACACACGTCGCAGTTGCAGAGTCTGGTGAAACTGAAAGCATCATTTTGCGGATTTTTAAATTAAAAATGTGTGATGAGGTAGTGGAGGGAGGGGGGCGAGGTGGGGTTTCTTTTGCCAAATATTTGAATCATTTTGATGAAACTGGAAGGAAAATTGGGTTAGGTGAGACTTAAAGTGGCATTGTTATGATCTACCTTGCTTTAGTTTGAAGTAACTTTTATTTTAAGTGGCTAACTTTTAAGGTATTTGAAGTGTAAGCATCTCAAATTAGGTGAGGGTAGTCTTAGAGTAGTAGTGTGCTCATCATGTGTGAACGCACTCCTCCCCCCCCCCCCCCCCCCCCCCCCCCCTTCCCTTCCCCCTTTCCTCCTGGTCCTGGTGTTGCAGTTTCCACGTTACGCCAGTTTGCAAGGGACACATCCATTCAAATGCATTGTCAATGGCCGTGAGCAAATCTTCATACAGAAAAAGTCAAATATCTCTCAAATTACACCACCTAGAAACAAACCGATTGGCACACATACCGAAAACGTATTCAACAAACAGATTATATTAAATTTATACGGTTAGAGTTCTTGATTTCTATTAATTTTGAATAAAAGTAATGTTTTGCACTGCGCGAACTGTCAAACTCAAGGCATTGTCAATGGTCGTGAGCAATCTTCATATGGAAAATACAGAAAAAGTGAAATATCTCTAAAACCACACCACCTAGAAACAAATCGCTTGGTACACATATAGAAAACATCTTTATCAAAAAGATTATATTAAATTTATAAGGTTACTGACGATGCTCTTCGATTTTGACGCATGCACAGAAGCGATGTGTCCCTCGCAAACTGGCATACCGCAGAAACTGCAACACCGGCCGGTCAGTGTGAACACACCTTAACCAACAGGACTTTCATCAACCCACCATGACCTTGCCCTTTTAACAAACAAATCATCTCGTTGAATGATAAAGTAAAAGTTAGTCTGCGCTGACCTTTCAAAGCCACGTACCACACACACATAGATAGAGATGGGTAGATGAGTGCAGCAGCTAGCCTAATGGTTAAGACGCTCCTACCAGAATGGCAGAAGTGTGGGTTCGATTGCCGCGCTAGGTACGATGTTCTCTATGTTTGCAACATCCGATTGTGTACATGCTGAGCATTGTATGGCATTGAGCTTTCCCTCTGTATGTATCGTATATATGTTAAGTGCATTGCCTGTAGCCGTGTAAGCGTAAGCATTGCAGGACTAAATGGCACAAGTGTGGGTTTGAGCCCCACTCTACGCATGCTGTTCCCTTTATCTACAACGCCCGAACGACAGTAACAATAATAATAATGATAATAGTGATAAGAATGATAACTATGATAATTATAACAATAACGATGACAATGACGATGACAATGACGATGACAATAACAAGAACAAGAACAACAAGAACAAGAACAACAAGAACAACAAGAACAACAAGAACAACAAGCACAACAAGAACAACAAGAACAACAAGAACAACAAGAACAAAGAGAACAACAACAGCAGCAACAGCAGCAGCAACAACTACAATACTAATAATATTAATAACATATAAGTGAACAACAACAATTTGTACGTGAATGTAGAACACACATATATATATTTAGAGAGAGAGAACATTAAGGCAGTATGCACTAGCAGATAGTCGGTGAGAATGATTAATCAGACTATATCCGTAAGTTTAAAATAAAATAAAATAAAGGCAAACTAAATAAAGGAGAAAGATTAGACGAGGAGACCTCATTGGCTGGCCCTCCCTGCGTTAGTTTACTTCAACGAAACCCCGTCACTGGAAAGGGGGACGTGGGGCAGAAAATTGATGATTTAGACGAGTGGGCAGGTCAGTGGTAAGGGGCGCAGATCAGGCGGGAAAATAACGGCGAGTTTCAGACTGTCGTCTGCTGTTCATAAATGTCGTCTGCTTTCGATGAATGTTGTCCGATGGCAGTGGAAGTGACTGATATTGCTTATATTTTGTTTATTAATCGTTGAGTGTGGTCTGCCGATGCGAGATATTATCTGCTTTCAGATTTTAGTGACGGCTTTTGTTTGTTTTGTTTCAGGCACTATGTATGGGCTGGGGGGATGGGATCAGTGAGGTGTGATTGGGGTGTGGGGCAGGTGTGAGCAAGGTGGGGGGAGGGTGTGAGCGAGGTGTGGGGAGGGTACGAGTGAGGTGTGGGGAGGGTACGAGCAAGGTGTGGGGAGGGTGAGGTGAGCGAGTGGGGTGGGAGGTGTGAGCGAGGTTGGGGAGGGTATGAACGAGGTGTGTGTGCGTCGAGGTGTGAGCGAGGTGTGGGAGGGTATCGTGAGTGAGGTGAGGTGGGGAGGGTACGAGCGAGTGGGGGAGGGTACGAGCAAGGTGTGGGGAGGGTATGAGCGAAGGTGTGGGAGGGTGTGAGCGAGTGTGGGGAGGGTAGTGAGGGAGGTGTGGGTGAGGTGTTGAGCGAGGAGTGGGGAGGGTAGAGCGAGAGGGAGGTGTGAGCAAGGGTGGGGAGGGTGTGAGCGAGGTGTGGGAGGGTGTGAGCAAGGTGTGGGGAGGGTGTGAGCGAGGTGTGGGGAGAAGGTATGTGAGCGAGTGTGTTGGAGGGTGGTTGTGTGAGAGGTGTGGTGAGGTGTGAGGTGGGTGTGTGAGGGTGTGGAGGGTGTGAGTGGAGGGTGTGAGCGAGGTGTGGAGGTAGCGTGGGAGGTGTGTGAGGGTGTGAGCGAGGTGTGTGGTGTGGGGAGGCGAGGGTGTGGTGGGTGTGAGGAGGGTGTGAGGAGGTGTGGAGTGAGGTGTGGGAGGGTGAGCGAGGTGTGGGGAGGTGGAGCGAGGTGGGAGGGTGTGAGCGAGGTGTGGTGAGGGTGACCGAGGTGGGGGAGGGTGGAGCGCGAGGTGTGGGGAGGTGGAGCAGTGTCGGGAGGTGAGGAGCAGGTGTGGCGAGGTGTGGAGGTGTGTGGGTGTGAGGAGTGTGTGAGGGTGTGGGAGTGTGACGAGGGTCGAGGGTGTGAGCGAGGTGTGGCGAGGATGTGTGGAGGGGGGAGGGGTGTGAGCGAGGTGTAAGGAGGTGTGTGGGAGGTGTGAGGTGAGGGAGGGTGGGGTGAGGTGTGGAGAGTGTGATGGAGGGTGTGACGAGGTGTGAGCGAGGTGTGAGAGGGTGAGCGAGGCGAGGTGGGGAGGGTGTGAGCGAGGTGTGGGGAGGGTGTAGTGAGGGGCGCGAGGGTGTGACGAGGGTGTGAGCGAGGTGTGGGGAGGGTGTGAGCGAGGTGTGAGGAGGATGTGAGCGAGGTGTGGGGAGGGTGTGAGCGAGGTGTGGAGAGGGTGTGAGGAGGGTGTGAGCGAGGTGTGGGGAGGGTGTGAGCAAGGCGCAGCCAGGCCACGTTACGATATAGAATCTGAGCCTAAGATAACACCATTTTTGTTGAAATTTGAATAAACATGCAAAGATATGTTATTAATGATTTACACAACAATTTTCCCAACCACGCACATGACGACTGACATTACACAACTGGTCTGATATCAGTTTACTTTAATCATACATCTTTGCCATTGCCTTTTTTTGTTTAGGGTTTTACATCCTAGCAACAGCTAAGGTAATATCGGGACGGGTACCCACTTGTCACAGTGCTTATGCATTCATCGCAACTTTATAGTGCTCTTCTACTGGGACATCATGTTGGGGTCACTATGGTCCGATATCCTACTCAGTCATTTTATCCTGAAACAGTCAACCACTCCTTGACCTGTCTGAATAATGCTGCGCGCCAGGCTAGGTAGCAACTGATCGGTAGCAACTGATAGGTAGCAACTGATAGGCAGCAACTGATGGGTAGCAACTGATATGTAGCAACTGATGTGTAGCAACTGATGTGTAACAACTGATATGTAGCAACTGATATGTAGCAACTGATGGGTAGCAACCGATGGGTAGCAACCGATAGGTAGCAACTGATAGGTAGCAACTGATAGCTAGCAACTGATATGTGGCAACTGATATGTATACTTTGATAGGTAGCAGCCGATAGGTAGCAGCCGATATGTAGCAACTGATGGGTAGCAACTGATGGGTAGCAACTGATGTGTATACATTGATAGGTATCAACTGATAGGTAGCAACTGATAGGTAGCAACTGATAAGTAGCAACTGATAGGTAGCAACTGATAGGTAGCAACTGATATGTATCACCTATTGTAAGTCTTTGGTTTGACTTTGGCATACATAGCTTGATCTCCCGATCTGCCGAACGGGTAGCAGCCGCTCTATCTACTGTATTATCCCGGCTAGAGCCCTTTGTCAGTGTTGGAAGGACTGCTTACATATATATATAAGGCATGAGGTAAATGGGTGCCGACTTACCTTTGCTAATCGGTACGGATGAGCTGTGCAGTGTGGGGTGGGGAGGGGGGGGGGGGGTACTTTGGTGGGGGTGGAGAGTTACATATTTCTTATTCTCCAGAAACTGGATGCGGTGGCTGAATCAGTAGCGCACAGGCGTCCCGTGCGGAAGGTCGGGAGTTCGAATCCCAGCCGAGTCAAACCCAATGACTTACAAAATTAATACTTATTGCTTCCTGTCCTGGCGCTCTGCATTACTATGATATGATAAGGACTTGTTAGCACAGTATCAGGATAATGTGACTGTGTGGGATGTTGGGTCCTGGTCCTGGTGGTCTGGTCTCTGAGTGGGGCAGCACTATGAAGTTGCCATGAGTGTGAACTGTCACAAGTCGGTATCCTTCTTGATATGACGTTAGATGTTGCCAGGATGTAAAACAACCGACCAACTTTTTCTTACGACTGTGATGTACACTTTTTGAGGTTGTGGTGTATTTACAACTCCTCCCCACATACACACTACCCCAGCCCCCTCCTCCCTTAAATAATGTCTGCTGGCATTGGCATTCCCAGATAAGGAGGAAGGTCTATGCCAATTTTCTGAGCCCCCCCCCCCCCCACACCCACTCGTATATGAATATATATACAAGTGCCCATCATGTTCGCTAGTTCCTGCACCTCTGAGGTGAAACCGGAAACCAGAAGCTGGTTACCTAGGACTTCCTGTTTATATACTTAAAGTAACATAATCCGATGGTTTTTAAGTATCGGCTGTATATTTATTTTTTAGAAAATGTTATTAGATTTCCTTTTGGTTGTAAATAGTATTTTTCTTCTGAATAACATATTTGTCAGCGTTGAGGCACTGATCATTATGATTTACTTTTCTTTAGCTTGAAGTAATCAGATTTGCAAGTCATTGGATTGACTCGACGGGTGTTCAAACCTACGATCTACCGCAGGGTGTCCTACATAATCAAACTAAGATGCCATCACACTCATTAAAGCCGCATAGTCTGCTGAAAACATCAAATTTTCTAAACCAAAGCAATTATCTAGATTTGATTCAACATATACTGAAACTGATATCCTTTAAACATGTATTGGTTCCTAGATGGAATACTGGGTTAATTTAATAGAACATGTTACTGATGAAGCCTATCATGTCCGGCATTTTTTACATGAACACCAACATTAATTTAGCATTTTTAACTTCAAATACCCCCAAAGTTAACCTTTTAAAATTAAAGTTACTGAAAACTAAAGTAAGTAGATTATAACGGTCTACCTAAGATATTTATCTAAAAAGTATGGCAGAAACAAAAAAGAAAGAAAAAAGCATCAAGACTATGTCGGTTGGTTGTTGGAGTTTTACATCCTGGCAACATGTCAGACTTTAAGTCTCTATGTCAAGATTAAATTACTTTTTCACTTCAAATAACTCCAACGATAATCCTTTAAAACAAAAGTGATTTCAAGCTAAATGAAAGTGAATGACAACTATCAACCTAAATATATTTATTTGAACAACATGGTAAAAATTCAAAATCATCGGGACTACTAAGTACTATGCAATTGTAAGAAATGTTGTTCCCCGTCAGTGCTTGGATGGATGCCCCCTGGGAATGCAAGGCCTTGGAGATATCCTGTTACAGGCTTATAGCCTACTAAATCAGCAGTGGATAACTAAGTAAAAATAAGTCCTTCTTAATTGAAAACACTTTAACAAAAAAGATTGATATAATTACAGCTATTGCCGCCAGAAGCAAAATGCCGAAAGTGGAAATCCTTACCTCCCCATCCCCTTCCTCCCCTTTTCCTCCCTTTGCTCCTTTCCTATCTCCCCTTCCCTTCCACACCTTTCCCCCTTTTCCCCCGCCCCCCTTCCACCCCTCCCACCCCACCCCCTTAAATACAATTCGAGTGGCAGTGCTCACGGGCAAGGGAAGCACACGATGGTGGTTTCCTTTTTAGGCGGCAGATTGGGGGTTGTGTATGTGTGTGTGTATGTATGTATGTGTGTGTGGGTGGGTGGGAAGTTAAAATTAATTGCAATAAATGTGACACTGGAGTGCCTAGTAGCGTGTGACACTGCGCTACTATGCGCTGCCCTGCTCCGACATTTCCAACTGGGTGATAGTGAAACCACGTGACTGGGATGAATTAGGCGAAATTATGCCCCGTATAAGAGACGGAGGGGGACTGCGGTTTTTTATTGTCCCGCCATTAAAGCTGCGTAGTCCGATGAAAACATCAAATTTTTAAAACCGAAACAATTATCAAGGTTTGATTCTACATATCTAACTTAGATACTGGTGCACTTATTAAACATTTGTCGCCACATAGAAGGGAATACTGAGGCAATTTAATAGAACCTGTTACTGCAGAAGCCTATGATGTCAGAGTTTTGGCGTGCATGCCAACATTAATTTTGCATAGTTGCACTTCAAATATCTCAAAAGTTAGCCATTTAAAATCAAAGTTACTTCAAAGCGCTATAACGATCAACCTGATATATTTATCTCAGAAAATGACAGAAACTCAAAACCATCGGACTATGCAGCTTTAATGTAAATAATGGCGGGTGGCTTTTTATTAAAGATGACACATGGGAGGGATGTGGGTTACGCCTTTGTTATCCCGTCCAGGAGTGGCCAGGTGTGAAATGGGACGCTCTTAATGGCTCGTGTATCTTTAGATCTCATTCCAGACCTGCCTACCCATATGATATTTTGTGTGTGTATTTTGTATAAGCTTTTAAGATGGAGTACGCCTATGCAAATACGCAAAATTAAAATATCATATGTAAAATTTTTTTTATTTAAGTACACAATTTCTTTTTAACATTTCTTTTTAGTACACATTGGTTTTGTTCACTGGAGTAGTCTACCAAATATGACATTTAAGGTAGGCAAATACTGTCTACCCTTGTGATTGTTGCATATTTTGTACAAAGTTTTAAGCAGGAGTACTTTGATACGCACAATTTAAAAAAAAAATGGTATGCCAAACAATTTGGAAAGTACACAATATTTTAATTCATGGATTTAAGAATTTCGGATTTAAAGATGTTGGATAAGCGATTATGGACCTGTATCAGGACCGGTACCGACTTGTGACAGCACGCACTCATGGCGACTTTATAGTGCTGCCCCTCTCGGAGAACAGGCTGTCACCACCATGACTTGATATCCCACTCAGTCACATTATCCTAATACTGAGCAAGCCAGTCTTTGCCCTATGCTAGTAATGCCGAGTGCCAGGCTAGGTAGCGACAACTATCGATGTAGATTTGTCAATTCAACTAGTGAGGTAGGCCATGGTGTGGTGGTGTAGGTGGCGGTGTGCTACTGTGCCAATAATAATGTCAGCAAATAAATTTAATTCTTATTCATATGAAGAGAGCCGTTGCAATGCTTGGCGACTTAGCAGATACCAAACTGGTTCCAGTAAAACGGGATGGCCGAAAGCGTTGAGCGCCCATCTCCCGTTTTGGTAGATCGTATGATTCGATCCCATGAGTTTGAAACCTGGTCGAGTCAAACCAATGACTTAAAAATTGATACTTGTCACTTCCTAGTCAGGTGCTCTGCATTATTAGGATAGGGCAAGGACTGGTTGGCTCAGTGTCAGGATATTGTGACTGAGTGAGATATCAGGTCATGGTGATGAGGCCTGGTCTCCCAGTGGAGCTACACTATAAAGTTGCCATGACTGCACACTGTCGCCAGTCCTGATATGACCTTAAATGTTGCCAGGACGTAAAACTCCGACAACCAACCAAGTGGGTTGTATTTCTGGGGGGCAATTTATTTAGTTAATTTTGTCATTTAGATCATAAAATCACTTCGTTCCTGAATAGATTTTTTTTAATTGGTATGTGTTTGTACCGATCCGTTTTAGCTAGGGCTTTTTGGCAAACGACACTTTGGATTGTGTATGTTAACTTGTAGATGGCAAGTTCAATAGAAACGTATTGGTGAGACGTGGTGGTAATGAGTGACAGAGAGGTAAACACTCAGCGTCTCAAGGTCTGGATATTTTGGTGAGACGTGGTGGTAATGAGAAGACAGAATACTCTTATTTGTGTTGCAAGGTGTGGATATTTTAGTGGGACGTGATGGTAATGAGAAGACGGAATACTCTTATTTGTGTTGCAAGGTGTGGATATTTTAGTGAGACGTGGTGGTAATGAGAAGACAGAATACTCTATCTGAGTCTCAAGGTCTGGATATTTTGGTGAGACGTGCTGGTAATGGGAAGACGGAATACTCTATTTGTGTTGCATGGTGTGGATATTTTAGTGAGACGTGGTGGTAATGAGAAGACAGAATACTCTATCTGAGTCTCAAGGTGTGGATATTTTGGTGAGACGTGCTGGTAATGGGAAGACGGAATACTCTATTTGTGTTGCATGGTGTGGATATTTTAGTGAGACGTGGTGGTAATGAGAAGACAGAATACTCTATCTGAGTCTCAAGGTGTGGATATTTTGGTGAGACGTGCTGGTAATGGGAAGACGGAATACTCTATTTGTGTTGCATGGTGTGGATATTTTAGTGAGACGTGGTGGTAATGAGAAGACAGAATACTCTATCTGAGTCTCAAGGTGTGGATATTTTGGTGAGACGTGCTGGTAATGGGAAGACGGAATACTCTATTTGTGTTGCATGGTGTGGATATTTTAGTGAGACGTGGTGGTAATGAGAAGACAGAATACTCTATCTGAGTCTCAAGGTGTGGATATTTTAGTGAGACGTGCTGGTAATGGGAAGACGGAATACTCTATTTGGGTTGCATGGTGTGGATATTTTAGTGAGACGTGGTGGTAATGAGAAGACAGAATACTCTATCTGAGTCTCAAGGTGTGGATATTTTAGTGAGACGTGCTGGTAATGGGAAGACGGAATACTCTATTTGGGTTGCATGGTGTGGATATTTTAGTGAGACGTGGTGGTAATGAGAAGACAGAATACTCTATTTGTGTCCCAAGGTCTGAATATTTTGGTGAGATGGGATGGTAATGATAAGACCGAATACTCTATTTGTGTCTCTTGGTCTTGATATTTTGGTGGAATGTGGTGGCAATGATAAGACAGAATACTCTAATTGTGTCCCAAGGTCTGGATATTCTGGTGAGACGTGGTGGTAATGATAAGACAGAATACTCTATTTGTGTCTCGTGGTCTGGGTATTTTGGTGAGACGTGGTGGTAATGAGTTATTCAAAGGCTCATCGACCATTACCAAGAACTGCTCATGCGCACAGGCAACTCGCTGGTTCAATGCGCATTGTGGGCTGACGTGTGCAGAATGTGAAATGATGCCTTGAAAAAGGTCCCGGAAGCCACCACCATAAATACATGCCAGGCTCGAGGCTTTATATGTCTGCTGAGGTTGTATCTGCAGCCACCAAGGACATGTTCTAAACCTGCTGAAAGGGGAGAGCATGTTCCAAAGCTGTTGAGCAGAGTTGAGCATGAATGAGTGGGTAAGAGGTGTAAAATATAATTGTGCCATTGTATATATATATATGCTACAGGTTCTGTGGGGTTCTTTTTGGTTTTTTAATTTTTAATTTTTATTTCATTGTGTAGCATAATATATTCCTGGCTTAGGTAAGGAAAACTAGGAAATAGAGGTGGGAAGAACATAACTTTATTCCCATGACAATCATCTCCGCCGGCATGCTTAGTCATTCATAATCATTCTTGAGGCTGCAACCGAAAGCTAAAGTCCAAGTCACACCTATCCGGACGAGCCCTGAATTTTAAGCCGGACCACCCCCGAACCACTCCCCAAGACCGCCCCGGATAAAATCGCTATTTTTTGTCATTTTTGCCTCGCTCTCACACCTACCCGGACAAGCCATGGTCCACAGCGACGGATTAGTCCCGGATCAGCCCCGGACAACCCCCGGAAGACCCCCGGACGACCCCTGGACTACTCCCGGATAGCCCGGAGTATAAAATGACACGGACTGCCCCGGACGAGACACAGACGACCCCCAGACAACACACAGACTACCCGGATGAGTCACACATCACACACGGATGATGCCGGTTAACCCCGGATCACCCCTGATCACAAAACAGAGGTTTTAAACATTTTAAAACATCCGGGGCTGACCCCGGATGATGCCGGATGACCAAGGACCAGCCACGGATCACCACGGTCCACCAAGGACCAGCCACGGATCACCGCGGATCGCCACGGACCACGCCGGATCACGGGTCAGGGCTCGTCCGGCCTCTGATCCGGGTAGGTGTGACCTAGGCTTATGGCTGACATGAGCATGAAGTTACGTGAGCAGATAATGAACAAATCATCAACATTGACATTGTTTATAGCGGTGGATAACAATTAATCATTTTATTAATCAAATGGGCATCAATCAATCAAACAACTTAACGTAATGAAAATACTAGACTAGGAACATATTGTATAAAAGTAAGTGATAATTATGAAGGTACATAGTATTTAGAGGGCAGTGATGTTTTTTTCAAGTTTGCTCGGTGTTTTCATTACAGCCAGTCAAGTGGGTAGTGGGTGGGTGGGTTGAGAAGAGATGTGTGGCTGACGGGTGTCAGTGGAAGATTGAAGTGAGAAGGGGACCATAGTGTGGGAGGAAGAGTGTGAGGGTGGGCCAGTAGCTGATTGGCTGGGGAGGAGGAGCGTGCCAGGCATAGTGTGGCGTTGATTGACAGGTGGCTGAGGCAGCTTCGCTGTTCTGCCCACCCCCAGCAATGACTGCAAATGAGCACCCCCACGCTCATTTAACTCAATTTTATATAAGAGTAGACATATGTAATAGTCCGAATGGATAGGTAGGGTGATTTCAAATGGTGTCAAAGACTAAAGAAGGCCCATTAATCCAAAAATCTCATTATCTGACAAAAACACCCAAGGGACAGATTTCCTTTGTTTATTTCATATTTATAAATCTTTTATCTCAAAATCTTTTATCCGCCAATCTCCGTGATTCCATATTGGGTGCTGAGAACTAATTACAGTAAAGCCTCTCTATCCGACCACCTCCACAGATCGACCACTCCCCTATATCGATCGCTTTATTTGGGTCCCAAACAATCACCCATATAATCCGATTGTAACGAAAAAGAAAAACTCCCTAAACCGACCAGCTCCCTAATTGGATCACTTAAAGTCGGTCCCATGCTCGGTCGATTTAGAGAGGTTTTACTGTAATCAGAATTAAAGAGGGTGTACTTGTGTAGTCTGTCCTAACGCATATATGATTGTACTGTTTATTTTTCAGATTGTAGCAAATTCTTTAGTAATTAATTAATGCTAGGTTAATTAAGGATGAGTTATTATTCGGCCATATTTTATGTACCCCCCCCCCCCACTCTTTTCCTCTGCCAATTTCCTAACTTGCGTCGCCAACCCAATCTCCGGTTGGTGCCCAACCTCGTGACGTTCACTCTCCAACCATGCATCCAGCCTGCTCGCAGGAAGTCAATATCTACTTCTTGTGGGAGTGATTGCTCAGTCATCACCTTCCAAGCAGAGTTTTGGGTGAGCGAGCATACATCCAATATTAAGCCAAGCTATGCTTGGAGAGCTGCACATGACTGTTGCAAGGGCAAGCCGAGATGCTGGCAGCTGTCGCTGGCCAGAATGCATCAGATTTCCCATGTGGGTCCCCAGTTTCCGTTTCAAAATTGCGTCTGCCAATCAAAGTGATACATTTTAAACCTTTTTTAATACTATTTACTCGGTGAAGTTTAGTTTAGAAACCCAGCTCCAGTATAATTAATGTTAGTATTGTTTGCTCGGACAGTTTGGGCTATGTTTGTGTCACTGAGTTGATGATTGAAAAAATGAAAATCCATGTAATAACATATAACGTTTTATGTCAGTTTAGCGATTTATTTTAAAATACTAAATTTAATCTGTTCGGTTTAATGTCATTCTATTTCATTTTCGTTTTAGTAGATTGTGGGATTCCCTGGTCGAGTCAAACCAATTACTTCAAAATGTATACTTGTCGTTTCCTAGCTTGGCGCTCGGCGTTATTAGGATAGGGCAAGGACAGGATGCCTCAGTGTCAGGATAATGTGACTGAATGGGATATCAGGTCATGGTGCTGGCAGCCTGGTCTCCCAGTGGGGCAGCATTATAAAATTGCCATGAGTGCGAACTGTCACAAGTCGGTACCCGTCCTGATATGACCTTAGATGTTGCCAGAATGTAAAATTCCAACAACCACCCAACCATTTAATTTCCGGATGTCTGAAATCTAACAATGACATCCTCTTTTCTTATAACCAAGTAGTGTAAGTAACTAAAGTTAATCACGAGCGGAAGACCAGGGTTCGTATTCATGTAGTGGTGCCAGGCTTAGCCGGAGCTACATGCTAGCTCTGGGGTAGCTATCCGCGGCTAGCGGCGGGTCAGAGAAATAGGTCAAGTGGTATTCACCAATGTCCATGCCGCCGCAGATAGCTAACCGTGAAGTTATTTATAGATTTGGGAATTCCCTGCATTCGACGATATGAATAAAGCCGCCAATGCGGCGGAAGTGTTAATATCGGTTCGAATTTAGCGTTAATTTGATTAAATTTCACTTATGTCATATGTAATTGTGTTAAATATGACAGCATTTAATAGATTTGGGCCTAATATATTACCGCCGATACGGGGGCGATGGCGGCAGCCAGGTTTAGTTGACGTTGGACAGTATGGATATCGACATCGCGGCGGCGGCGGCGATTTGTTTACTTTACATTCGTCGATTCGAAAATATTAATATCGCCGCTGATGCGATGGCAGCGTTATTATCGCTTCAAATTTAGGGTTAATTTGATGAAATTTCACTTATTGCGTATTTAATTCTGTTAAATATGATAGCATTGAATAGATTGAGACCCACACATGCACACTAACCGGCGCGGCTAGCAGTTAAACGTGATTTGAAACAGGGGTAGCTTAGCCTAGGCTACGGTCGGCGGTTAGCGCTGGCACACGCACATGAATACAGATTTTCCACCGTTAGCCGTGTGGGGCTACCGTAGCTGCGGTTAAGGCACTGGCACCAGCACATGAATACGGGCCCAGTGCCTCAGAGATGAAGAAAGATTACATTCAGATGAATAAAGATGGTTTACAAACATAAAAGGGTGGAGGATTACTATTGTGGCCATGTTTATAGTGATGTGGCTGCAATGCCTCCATGTTCATGGCCGCTCTTTGTGTAATGACCGTTTAATGAATTTTCACAGTGATGTATGCTGGTGCTTGCGTTAGGGCTAGCCGTGTCCAATCTTCGAAACACCCACTACTGCAGGGCATTGTGCTCAGGTGGGGGGGGGGGGCATGCATAGATCTTCCGGTGACGAAGCAGCTACGACAACTTCCACTGAAGAAGGCCAGCCTTGTTTATGCTTCGGCTTGGCTCTTCGACAACATGCATATTCCGAGTTATCCACTGCTAGTACTTGCACAGGGACTGGAGCTGGAACCCGGTGTGTTTGCACACCTGGAAGTGGGGTGATGCTCTCCCACAGCCTTATCAGTCACTATAGGCACAACACGCTGAACTCACTTTGAACCCATAAATACATGGGTCTTATTGATCTAACTCGCTAAGAGTTGTTGCCCTACATTAGTTTCTGAATTGGGTTGTGGTGAAATTGTGTTAAACACTATTCTACGTTAAATAAAATATCACTTCCTGTCTGTATGTTTAACAGCATGTAGTGCTGCAGTGACTGGACCAGACGAGATGATTGAAGCGGTAAGAGTGCTAGCTGGCTTCCCCTTGCGGGAGGTTGTGGGTTTTAACCTCGGATAAATCAAACCAATGACTTAAAAATGGGTATACTTGTTGTTACCTCGTCTGGCGCTGATTATTACTAGGACAGGGCAAGGAGCGGTGTGTTCAGTTTCAGGATAAATTGACTGAGTGGGAAATCAGGTCATGGTGCCGGTGTCCTACTGGTTTCCCCATTGGACCTCACTTCCAAATTCACTGCTAGTGCGCAGTGTCCTGATATGACGTTATATTTTGCTAGGACATCAAACCCCAACAAACAATAAGCCAATGACAGCAGTGCTGCAGTGGTCTACAGCCGAGCCTATCACAACCCGGACCTTGACTAGCCGCTAGGTGGACACCAACTTTGATATCATGGAAGTGACATATTTGTTGCCTCTTATTCGTCGCATGCAGCGATTTGTGTAAGCGTAATACTGTGACGCACCGGTACCAGTAGGGGAAGGTCAAGGCCGTCAACATTTATTCGTTGCCCAAAGCATCATTCATGTCTTAGATGGGCGTCTGAAATGACCCATGAGTTCAAAGTGAGACATTAAGCAGTAGTTTTGTACTCAGCTGTTTGTAGTTAATGTCATCTCATGTGAGTATGGGACTGTAAAAGAAGTTGTTTTCGTTGACTGAACATGATTCAAAGTGTATCCCCCCCCCCTCCCCCCATGTGGGAGGAAGATGGCGGGTAAAGTGCCAAGCCAAGTCAAGCCAAGTCAATCCCAGCCAAGCCAATCCAAACCAAGCCAAGTCAAGCCAAGTCAATTTCAGCCAAGCCAATCCAAACCAAGCCAACGCATATCCAACTTATATGCCGGTCAGGGGCGTAGCCTAGACCTTTAACGATGTGTGTTCCTAATTTTGGCAGGGGGTTTAGGGGGCCGCTTAAGCTTAAGCATTCGGATTTTACACATTTTAGACTTGAATTTTCGACACTCCGGACTACTACATGCCTCCTCTCTCTCTTTCTTTCTCTCTCTCTCTCTCTCTCTATTATTTTTTAATTTGATTTTTTTTGTACAAAACGATGTGGACGTTTTGGCGTATGCGCGTATGCCTAGCTACGCCCTTGCTAGTGTACTTGTTAAGGATTTGTTGCTACCTAGAAAGGCATACTAAGTCAATTTAATAGAACCTGTTACTGCTCAAAGGTTATGGGGTCAAAGTTTTTACAAGCAACCACAATTAATTTGAAATGTTTACACTTCAAATATCTTCGCTCGGCATTACTAGGATAGGGCAAGGACTGGTTAACACAGTATCAGGATAATGTGACAGTGGGAAATCAGGTCTTGGTGCTGGCAGCCTGGTCTCCCGGTGGGACAGCACTATTAAGTTGCCATGAGTGTACACTGTCACAAGTTGAACCCATCATGATATGGACTTAGATGTTGCTAGGACGTAAAAACCCAAACAAACCAAATCCATTGAGCTGGTCATATATAGCGTCTTGTTCTTTCATTTTCTATTATTTTACCTTTGGCCTGTGTATTTTTGACACTGTAAGGGAGTTGTGGGGATGTGGGTGTGGGTGTGGGTGTGGTTGGGGGAGTGTGAGTTATACCGATTTTTGACTGTGTACATTCATGCTGACTTTATAGTGTTGCCCCACTGGGAAACCATTCATTCACCAGCACCAATCATTCACCAGCACCAAGATCTCATATCCCTCTCAGCCACATTATCAGGACACTGAGCAAACCAGTCCTTGCCCTCTCCTAGTAATCCTGGCTGAGTAGTGAGAAGTATCAACATTTTAAAGTAATTTGTTTGACTTGCTTGGGATTCTAACCTGCGACATTTCGCAAGGGAAACCAGTGCTCACCGAATCGAACATCCTGTCCGGTCTTTTGGTAGATCGCGGGATTCAAACCTACAGGTTCAAATCCTGGTCAAACCAATGACTTAAAGATGTATGCTTGTCGCATCCTAGCCAGGCGCGTGGCATTATTATGATAGCGAAAGGACTGGTTGGCAAAGTGTCAGGATAATGTGACTGAGTGTGATATCAGGTCTTGGTACTGGTGGCCTGATCTCCGAGTGGGCAGCACTATAAAGTCACCATGAGTGCCCACTGTCACAAGTCGGTATCCGTCCTGATATGACCTTAAATGTTGCAATGATGTAAAACTCCAACAACCAACCAACAAACCAACCCTGTCCGGTCCATGGCATTAGGAAATGAGAAATTATGTTGGGTGTAATTGGAGCCGGGGTGGGGGGGTGGGAGGAAGGAAGGATTTGAAATGTGGTTGAAACCAGCTTCCCATGTGAAGTCAGGCACATCATGTTCAGATGGTTCTGGAATTAATCCTCGGGTCTTCACATCATCAATGATACTAGACCTAATCAAGAAGCTCATTACGAGCCAATTAACAGCTAATTAATATTTATTGGGGTAATAATGAGGAACCCCCTCGTCCTGAAGCAGGATCCAAAATGGAGATTACACCAGAAGTGGATGCGTTATGATATTAATCCCTGAATGTGTCCTTGTAATCCTCCAGGATTGTTAGCTGCCTGAGGCAGGGCGCACTGACGGGTCTCCATTTTGGCAAAGACCCAAAATACTAAGACGGCTCACTCCCTATCTCTCCCATGGTAATGTAAATTTTGCATTGCCACCTTGTGGTGGGTTTGATCAACCCAGCTTCTGGTTGCTGTTTCACATGTAAACACATACAATTATATTATACATGATATAGGTGAGTATGAATACACATCAATATGAAATTGCTATGAACAAACACACATCATCATCAGCATCATCATCATCATCATCATCATCATCATCGCCATCATCACACATATGTCACATTCATATATACATTTATACATATAATATAGCATCTGTTTAACCAAGAGAACAGCCAGCACACCAAGTGGTGGGTTTGATCATTTTGATTACACAGTACAGGCTGAGTGAGCCATCTTAGTATTATAGGGTCTTTGATTTTGGTCAGACGCTCAGCATTACTGCAGTAGTAGAATATGGGAAAGGTGCCGGGTGGCTTTGATGTCAGGTTGATTGGTTGTTGGGAGTTTTCAAGTCCTGGCTGGCTGATTGGTTGTTGGAGTTTTCATGTCCTGGCAACATCTAAGGTCATAGCAGGATGGGTACCGACTTGTGACAGTGCGCACTCATGGTGACTTTATAGCGCTGCCCCACTGGGATACTAGGCCACCAGCACCATTGCCTGATATCCCACTCACTCACATTATCCTGACACTGAGTCCACCAGTCCTTACCCTATCCTAATTATCGCCGAACGCCTGGCCAGGAAGCGACAAGTATAAATTCATTGGTTTGCTCGACCTGGGTCGACCCACTATCTACCAAAACGGGAGACGAACGGGACGCGAACGGAAGACGAACGCTCAACTACTTCGACCATCTGGTCCGTTTGGTGTCAGGCTAATCTGACTTTAACTGGGATGCCGGGTCATGGTGCCGACTGTGCTGTATCACAGTTTGGCAGCACTATAAAATCGCTATGAGTGTGTGCTGTCACAAAATCGGTACCCGTTCTGACATGGCCTTAGATGTTGTTAGGATATAAAACCCCAAGCACTCACTTATTGTCGTCTATAGTACGCCATTTGTTAAAAGTCTAAAAATCGATTTGTTTTTTCTTTTATCTTGATTTGCATCGAGCTTCGACGGGCATCAATAACAGTAAAGTGTGCGTGCCTATCAGTTACTATTGCATTAGAACTCGATTTATCGGCAGAGCGCAGGCTTCCTGTGCGGAAGATCGGGAGTTCACATCGCTGCCGAGTCAAACCAATGACTTACAACATTGATAGTTGTCCATGCCTAGCCTGGGGCTCAACATTAATAGGATATGACAAGGACTGGTTAGTACAATATCAGGATAACGTCAGGATAATATCAGGATGAATGTGGGATATCGGGTCATGGTGTTTGCGGGCTGGTCTCCCAGTGGGGCAGCACTATAAAGTTGTCATGAGTGAGCATTGTCACAAGTTGGTACCCGTCCTAATATGACCTTAGATGTTGCTAGGAGATAAAACGACAAACAAACAAGCAAACTAGACTCCAATACCAGTCACCATAATACAAACAAAAAAACATGTTGACTCTTTTATTTTGTTCACGTTGTTGGTGTTGTTGAATTTTCTTCAGATTAAAACCTCATGATCTCACTGACGTAGTAGTGTGCGCTAGACAGAAACCAATGATCAAAATGCAACAGTTTGTGAATTCAGCCAACCTGAGATAGGTTTGTTGTAGTTCATAGTGACCGCAGACGACATTTATTCTCTGCAGCAGACGACAACCTAACCCCTTCCGGCTCTTGCGTGCGGGCTCTATTGGGGAATGATCGGTGATCAATAGCCGTAGAGTAGCCTGAGTGATGGGCCGGCTGGTTCGGGAATGTTAGGTGTGTAAGATCAGATGGCCACAGCCTGTCTGACGGATTGGATTCTGCTCGCGTAGTTTATGTGTGCCAATCTACATTAAGGTGTGGACCATATGGAATGGCCGAATGAGTTAAGCACCCGTCTCGCATTTTGGTAGATCGTGGGATTCGAACCTGTAGGTTCTAATCCTGGTCGAGTCAAACCAGTGACATAAAAATTTATACTTGTCGCTTCCTAGCCAGACGCTCAGCATTATTAGGATAGGGCAAGGACTGGTTGGCTCAGTGACAGGATAATGTGAGTGAGTGGGATATCAGGTCATGGTGCTAGTGGTCTGATCTCCCAGTGGGGCAGCACTATAAAGTCACCAAAAGTAGCATTATTAGGATATCAGGTCATGATGCTGGCGGTCTTGTCTCCCAGTGGGACAGGACTATAAAGTCGCCATGACTGTGCACTGTCACAAGTCGGTGCCCTTCCTGATATGACCTTACATGTTGCTAGGATGTAAAACAACTCGGGAGTTTGAATTCCAGCCGAGTCAAGCCAGTGACTTACAAAATTGATACTTGTTGCTACGTAGCCTGGCTCTTGGCATTAATAGGATAGGACAAGGACCGATAGCGTAGTGTCAGGATAATGTGACTATGAGATATTGGGTCACTGTGTCAGTGGCCTGGTCTCCCAGTGTGGCAGCCCTATAAAGTCACCATGAGTGTGCACTGTCACAAGTCAGTACCCATCCTGATATTACCTTGGTTGTTGCTAGGACATAAAACAACAAACAAGCAAAGTTTATGGTGCTTAGCGTTAATAGATGGCGTTCCCAGGTGTGCTGGGACTGGCCGACATTTCCAAATAGCTTGACACAAGCGACTGCGGCAACCTTCTTGCTGATGCTGCTGATGTGCTGCTCAGCTCACTGCCATGGTAATTCAGTTATTGCATAGCCGAAGCAATCAGCGAAATGGCACAGCCCAAGCATTTGCCAAAGTTACTTGGCTAAAAAAGTTGGAGAAACTGCATTACTGAATCCAGTGACGAGAGTCTCAAGTTTCTCTCTCATAAAGTGGAGCGGGACGTAGCTGAGGCTGGAGAGTGGTCAGCTGTGAAGGTGTCGGTCATCCGATCGATCCTGCTCAGTGGACCCATTTGCAGTTTGCGCTATTTTCCATTCCAACCAGTTGTGAAATGGCGAAAGCTTGAATCTGTGGTTGTGTAGGCAGGCTATAGTGAAATCAGTACATACAAAGAGAAAGGAAGAGTATAAAGTGTAAAGAAGGAGAGAGAGTCCAGCCCTCTGGTTTATTATTTATATGGTTACATGCATTCATTGTAGAGTATCACCCCACCCCTTTGGGAAACAAGCATTCTTGGCCCTACCAATAGGGATCTAGCATTCCTGGTCCCCATGGCTACCAGTGGTCTGCCCACCACCACCAAGCTGTATGGAACCATGGCTACCACCAACCTTGAACCTGAGTGTGGTGATCCTACCCAGCAGAGGGGGAGGGGGTAGGCCCGAGTGCCCTCACACCCAGCCCTGCTGGCACCACTATGTCTATTTACATCTCACTCAGGCACCACCAGCCCTTACATATACATACGTGCACTTGGTCACGTACACCTGATCAGTAATAGAACATTTGAATTCTCCCCGATGGCGAAAATCTGAATATCTTACACAGTGGTCACAACTGGTTCATCGAAGGATGTCGTATGTGCTGTCCTGTCTGTGGGAAAGTGCATATAAAGACCCCTGGCTGCTTATTGGAAAGCTGCTAAAAAGCCAATCGTGGCTAGGTTACATTTACAGTGTTTTGGGGTGAGGACCTGTGACACCTGTAAGTAACAGTATGGCATTCATCGCAGCCAAACCTTTAATGGGTCACCCATGGAAGGGAGTCGCGTGTCAGACTGGATAAATCCCTCTCCTGCAGAGACGGGTGAAATATCTCCGCGATTTCGCGAATTCCCACGATTTCACGGATTTCCACGATTCCGCGGATTTCCGTAATTTTTTATATTTACCGATTAATGTTAAGCAAAATGCTATGGAATCAGGATGTATTTGACAACATTGGTTGATTCGAATCCTGTTCTTATATGACCTGAAATATTACTAGAACATAAAACCCAAAGAGGAATGAGTTATGGGCGATAATATAGGCACAACAACAATAATTGAAACCTGACTTCCGGCATTTTTCTGCGCTTCCCTGACAGTGCTAATCCTATGTGGGGAAATCCGCGTTTTAGCGGAAATTCGCCGTCGGTATAATAATCTCGGCTTGCTTTTTGCATTTTTTTTGCCAGAGACCCACTTTCATCCATGTGCAGAGATAAAACAAAACTGCCTAGATGAAACAAAACTACAGCTTGCATGCTAGAATTATCTACTTGTAGCCACCTTAACTCACACACCATAACAACTATCTAAATCTAGTTTCAGGAAGTGGCATCAGCAATTTGCAATTACCACATTTCTCAAGGAGTAGTGCTTGCTTACTCTTCAGCGCAATAGTAGGATAGGGCAAGGACTGGTTAGCTCAGTGTCAGGATAATGTGACTGAGTGGGATATCGGGTCATGGTCCCAGTGGCCTGATTTCCCAGTGGGGCAGCACTACAAAGTCGCCATATGTGCGCACTGTCAGAAGTCAGTACCCACCCTGATATAACCTTAGATGTTGCCAGTACGTGAAACTCCAACAAACAAACAAATCTAAATCTAGTTTCCAGAAGTGGCATCAGCAATTTGCAATTATCAGATTTCTTCAGGAGTAGTGCTTGCTTACCCTTAAGGGGCATCTCTATTAGTGTTGATATCGACCGCCACTGGAAAACATACAATACACCTGTCATCGCTTCAGAACTGTTAGTTAGGGAATGTTTATTGAGACTGTTATGGGAAGCCAACTGTGGGCGCCTCTTATGAAGCCACTAACGAAGCCACTAACGAAGCCACTGACGACCGAGCCCTGAGGCCCGTACGCGAACCACCCGGAATCTATGGAGAGACTTGATTTACTATTCATGGAGCCGGCTTGCAATATGGAGGCGGTTAGCAACCAAGACACCGACCCGTTTTCGCAAAGAACGAAACCCACAAATTGTGAAGCGCAAAATGGATATTTATTTCATTCATTCATTTATTAATGCATTCGTTCACGCTGGTTCTGAATTGATGATTTAGGATAAGTCATTTTCCTTGTGAAAAATAAAGCTGCATTTAATCGATAGTTTTTCACACCGTATAGCTTTACTTTTCTAGCATTCGCCTTATAAAAATACTTATTTTAGATCCCTCAGTTATGATTATACTTCCTAATGCGAACTTACTCTCAAGTGAGAATGATTTCTTCCTTTCTTTCTCGTGGTTGTGGGTCCTAGCAACATTTAAGATACTGGGGTACTGATTTGTGACAGTGCGGAATCATGGCGAATTTATAGTGCTGCTTCAATGGGAGACCTGGCCACCAACACGATGGTCTGATAATGTGATATACATCTCACTTAATCACATACTGGACAAATCAGTTCTTTTCCTGTCCTATTAAAGCCGAACACAAAGCCAGTAGAAACAGGTATCAATTGTGTAAGTTATCGGTCGCCTTTTATTCTCCCAAACCTCGTATTGGGGCGATACGTGTTTATTAAATGACATTAGTAATTATACTTGAGGTATTTTGATCAGTAGAAAATGAATTTTGAATGTATTATAACATATAATCAGCCGTAGCTAAATACTAAGAAGTGACTAATCTGATATACATGTTATTGGATTTGGCAAATAGTAAAGCATTGCAATAGATATCGACATACAAAAAAACATGTGTTATGAACATGTAATGTGTATGATATGTAATGGTGTTGCAAATGCTGAAAGAAATAAATTAAGCTAGGTTTGGAAGATATTATTTGGCTGGGCAAAAAAATATCCTATCCATAGATTAAAAGATATAACTAGTTTGTTCAGTGCTAACCAAGCATCTAGCCAAGTGTCAACTGATGAATTGACCTAGAAATAGACAAATCATTGGTACCGTCTACAGTTAACCTCAAACCTGGTTGTTGGTTTTTTTCGCTAATGAAGCAAATACTGCTAGGAATTCTCTCCCTTTCCACCTTACTTACATCAGCACATCGCAGTATACTAGCTGTATATAGAACCAGACGGGATGGCCGAATGAGTTGAGCGTCCGTCTCCTGTTTTGGGAGATTGGGGGGGTTCGAACCCCGGTCGAGTCAAACCAATGACTTAAAAATTGATACTTGTCGCTTCCTAGACAGGCGGTTGGAATTATTAGGATAGGGCAAGGACTGGTTGGCTCAGTCTTCTGGATAATGTGACTGAGTGGGATATCAGGTCATGGTTCTGGTGGCCTGGTTTCCCAGTGGGGCAGCACTATAAAGTTGTCATGAGTGCGCACTGTCACAAGTCAGTACCCATCCTGATATATGACCTTAGATGTTGATAGGACGTAAAACAACAAATAAACCATAAAGTCGCCGTGAGTGCGCACTGTCACAAGTCATATCCTGATATGACCTTAGATGTTGCTAAGATGCGAAACAACAACAAACAACAAACAAACGAACAGCTTTATATAGAATGAAATAATGTGTTACCTGCAGAAGGAATGTATATTACGTCACTGTGTCCAGCTCCTCTTTCAGGTGGAGTCTCCATAATAGATATCGATATACTGAAAGACTCGGATTACTCTAATAGATAGATAAGTTGAAAGATTCCAATTACTCTAAGCATAGATACCTGATTTATCTTTGCTTGTAGTCATAAAACACTGGGCCAAATCGGTAGAGCGGAGGCTTCCCATGGGGAAGGTTGGGAGTTCATACCCCGCCCGAGTCAAACCAATGAATTACAAAATATATACTTGTTGCTTCCTCGCCAGGGACTTGGCATTATTAAAATAGATCAAGGACTGCTTCGCTCAGTGTCAGGATAATGTGACTGAGTGGGATATCGGATTATGGTGCTGGCAGCCTGGTCTCCTAGTGTTGCAACACTAAAAAGTCATCATGAATGCACCCTGTCACAAGTCTGTTCCCATCCTGTTATGATTGTAGTTGTTGCTAGGATGTAAAACCATAAACAAACAAATCCATCTTTTATGAATAATGAGTGTGGCTGTCCAGCACTGGCAGCTTGCTATATCATCCATGGCAAACTACACCTGCTGCCAGGAAGTCACCACCCACTGGGAATTCCGCATATGCTGCTGCACCGGTAGCACTTTCAGAAGGGAAGCCACTTAAAGGAAAACCCTCCCCAAATAAATCCCCTTCTTATTTATTAAAAAAAAGAAGAAACACACCTTTGTTGCTGTGAATGATAAGATTGTATTTGACTTGTTTGCAGCTGCAGTTTTTATTATAGTATACCCTATAGTTAGCTAGGTGTGAATTGGAACTTGGTGCCAATGGTCTGTCTGAAATGACACGTGGTCGGCTTAACAAGGTTCCTATTGTTCCGAAGCCACTATGGAAGCCAGACGCCGCCAGGCTGGCAGTGACTATAATACACTTGTCATCGCAAGGCTGCCTACCATTGTCCCCAGTCACAACTCGCTCTAGGACACTTTAGTCTAATTGTTCACCCTAGATTTACGCTAATATTTTGTTGTGATGTAAAAATGCCGTAATTTGATAGAATGCTGTAATCAAGAAGAAGAAAAACACCCAAATAATTCAGAAGGAAAAAGACTGACAGGATTAAAGTAGATATTTAATTCTTTTATTTTAGAAATGGGTGGTATGGTTTTTGAGAGTGAAGGAGGTATGAGATTACCAGTAAGTGAGTAATTGGGGCGGTGCCCAGAGGGACTGCTGGGCATGGTTAGGTAGAGTTAAGTGGGGTCTTTTTTAGGAGCAAGGGCTGGCGCTGAGAGTGCAGTGTGATTGGCAGAACTTGATGGCACTTTGAAGAAAAAGAAAGAGAAAACGAAAGAAAGCGAAAGGTCACCGGAAAGTGAAAGCACACTATCTTCAATTTATATCCGCATCAGCATCCACATTGACATCCGCATCCACATCTTCAAGTTTCATGTCGCTGTGATATCTGTATTTTGTAGATGTAGGTAAGAATATGCACCCCTTTAAAAAAAATACATACAGTTATAATACATTAATACATCTTTTTGTTGTTATTACATTCATTCGATAGGATGTTGTTTGTTTGCTTGAGTTTTATGTTCTGGCAACATTTAAGATCATATCAGGATGGGTACCGACTTGTGACAGTGCACACTCATGGTGACTTTAATTATAGTGCTGCCCCATTGGAAGACCAGGCCACTGGCACCATGTCCCAATTTCCCACTGAGTCATATTATTCTGATACTGAGGGAACCAGTTATTGGGCTATCCTAGTAATGCGAAGTGCCAGGCTAGGAAGCGATAAGTATCAATTTTGTAAGTCATTGGTTTGTTTCGATCGGGAATCAAACACTTGATCTTCCGCACGGGAACCCTGCGCTCTACAGATTCGGCCACCGCGGTTGGTCCATTAAACAGAATAAATTTCAATCGTGGACAATTGGTCTTTCTCATTCCACGGATCCTTGCCATATCCTACCAGTTCTAAGTGCTAGACTAGATAGTGACAAGTATAAATCTTTAGGTAATTAGTTTGATTCAGACAGCATTTGAACCCGGAGTTTCAAAATCCCAGGACCTACCACATGGGAAGCGGGCGCTCAACTCATTTGGCCCTGTCATCTGGTTTTTGGGTTGGCATGTCAGAAAATCAAATGGTGATGTTAGCCTGGGGTTATGGAGAACCGATACCAAGTTTCCTCCCCATTTCTCTTGTCTTGTTCTTCTGAGATTGCGCGATGAAAGCAATTCCCGCCATGATTAATACTAGATGTTTTCAAGGATTATTCCACGTGTTGGCCAAAATGTTGTTGATTGATGATGTTTGTCATTCCCTAAGCTCCCCAAAGCTCCATTTCCGTATTTCTGACAATTTCCCTACTTTTGGAAATTTAGCTACTTCTGGCAATTTGATTACTTTGATCAAGTTGCATATATTTACCAATTTCTGTTCTTTTGCCAATTTTCCCACTTTTGTCAATTCACCCACTTTTGACAATTTACCCCTTTTTGACAATTTGCCTTTTGGTTGTTGCAATTTGCATATTTGTGGCAATTTGCTTGCTTTTGACAATTTGCCTATTTCCCCCCCCCCCCCGCCCCCTTAACTATAATATTCCATATAGCAACAGATTATCATGGAATTGCTGATGAGTGAGACTAATATATCTCCATTAGTTAAAAATTATTATTATATTACATAATATTTACCAGAGAAAATCTATAAGTGAATAAAGTGGTGAAACCTAATTATTCGTCCTTCTTCATGGAACTGGAGTTTTGGCATAGTTGAAAACCATGATTTAGAGTAGGGTAATTGAGAACCGTGATTTAGATTGGGGTAGTTGAGAACCATGATTTAGAGTAGGGTAATTGAGAACCATGATTTAGAGTAGGGTAATTGAGAACCGTGATTTAGAGTAGGGTGATTGAGAACCATGATTTAGAGTAGGGTAGTTGAGAACCATGATTTAGAGGAGGGTAATTGAGAACCATGGTTTTGAGTAAGGTAATGGAGAACCATGGTTTGAGTAAGGTGATTGAAAATCGTGGTTTTGAGTGAGGTAATGGAGAACCATGGTTTGAGTAAGATATTTGAAAATCGTGGTTTTGAGTAGGGTAATGGAGAACCATGGTTTGAGTAAGGTGATTGAAAATCGTGGTTTTGAGTAAGGTAATGGAGAACCATGGTTTGAGTAAGATATTTGAAAATCGTGGTTTTGAGTAGGGTAATGGAGAACCATGGTTTGAGTAAGGTGATTGAAAATCGTGGTTTTGAGTGAGGTAATGGAGAACCATGGTTTGAGTAAGATATTTGAAAATCGTGGTTTTGAGTAGGGTAATGGAGAACCATGGTTTGAGTAAGGTGATTGAAAATCGTGGTTTTGAGTAAGGTAATGGAAAACCATGGTTTGAGTAAGATATTTGAAAATCGTGGTTTTGAGTAGGGTAATGGAGAACCATGGTTTGAGTAAGGTGATTGAAAATCGTGGTTTTGAGTAAGGTAATGGAGAACCATGGTTTGAGTAAGATATTTGAAAATCGTGGTTTTGAGTAGGGTAATTGAGAATCATGGTTTTGTGTAAGGTGATTGAAAATGGTGGTTTTGAGTAAGGTAATTGAAAATCGTGGTTTTGAGTAAGGTAATTGAAAATCGTGGTTTTGAGTAAGGTAATTGAAAATCATGGCTTTGAGTAGGGTAATTGAGAATCATGGTTGTGAGGTGTAATTGACAATCATGGCTTTGAATAGGGTAATTGACAATCATGGGTTTGAGTAAGGTAATTGAAAATCATGGCTTTGAGTAAGGTAATTGAAAATCATGATTGTGAGTAGTGTAAAAGAGAATCATGGGTTTGAGTAAGATAATTGAAAATCATGGCTTTGAGTAGGTTAATTGAGAATCATGGTTGTGAGGTGTAATTGACAATCATGGCTTTGAGTAGGGTAATTGACAATCATGGGTTTGAGTAAGATAATTGAAAATCATTGTTGTGAGTAGTGTACAAGAGAATCATGGTTTTGAGTTGGGTAATTGAGAATTATAGCGGTGTTTCCTGTAGCTGGGATTGCGGGTAGTCTAGCCTGCAGGTAGCCATGACTGGAATGGATATATAGGTAAGACAAAGAGGGCGCTGAGCAACACCTTCGGGGCTTGGGTTTAAATAACCAATCATCTGACAATACGCTAAGGAGACTCGCTAAGGCCTATTTTAGTGCTGCTTCACTGCAGGCTTACAAACACCTCACCAACAGCTTACCAACAATTCACTAACACTTCAGCTTCACTAGTGTTACCAATACTTCACAAGCAATTTTTCTGACATTGTAATGCGAGGCTCAAGATCATTCACTGATTCGCGTATACAAGTAGTGTCACTATAAACATATGATATTTAATACATGCTCAGGTCTCTTAAGGTTCCACAATGCATTGCTTTAAAAAGAAATACTATTTTATAGTTAACTATATCAGGTTGATAATTATAACATACTCTATTTCAGTTACTAATAATTTTTATGATAATTTACTAACTTTGAAGATATTTGGAATTGGAAGTGCATGTAAAATAACTTGTGCCTGCACACCAGTTAAGGTTGAGTCTAATGAACCATTGATATGGCCAACTAGTTGTAATGTCCTTAAGGAGGAAAACCCCAAATAAAATGAGTAAGGAATACACTAGTATTGGCTTCGATATCTCAGATAGAAACTGGACGAGGTGGCCGAATTGATAGAGCACAGGTCTTTCGTGTGGGTGATCAGGAGTTTGATTCCAGGTCGGGTTTGATTCCAGGTCGAGTGAAACCAATGATGTACAAAATTGATACTTGTCACTTCCTAGCTTGGCGCTCGGCATTAATAGGATAGGGCAAAGACTGGTTAGCTCAGTGTCAGGATAATGTGACAAGTGGGATATTGGGTCATTGTGCTGGCGGCCTGATTTCCCAGTGGGACAGCACTATCAAGTTGCCAAGAGTGTGCACTGTCACAAGTCAGTACCCATACTGATTTGGCCTTAGATGTTGCCAGGACGTAAAATTCCAACAACCAATCTCGGATAGAATTTAGGTTTTGAAACTATATTAATTTAATGTGATTACGCAACTCTAACCAGATACGTGGGTGACATTTCATTATAAATGTGTGAAGTATGTGTGTTATATTGAGGGGGTGAAGGTGTCGCTAATTTAATTAAAGGTGCGTAGTCCGATGAAGCATCAAATTTTCAAAACCAAAACCATTATCTAGATTTGATTCAGTATATCTAACTTAGCTGCTGATGCACTTATGAAGCATTTGTCGCCACATAGAAGGGAATAGCGAGGCAATTTAATAGAACCTGTTCCTTCTGAAGTCTATGGTGTCAGAGTTTTAGCGTACTTGCCAAAACTAATCTGACATGTTTACACTTCAAATATCTCAAAAGTTAGCCATTTCAATCAAATAAATGTTACTTCAAATTAAAGCAAGGTAGATTATAACAATCAATTTAACATATTTATCTCAGAAAAATAATAGAAATTCAAAAGCATCGAACTATACAACTTTAACAAAGCGCAACATTTTGCCAAAGGAGACCACACAATGTAGGCGACTAACGGAAGTGTGGATAATCCTACACTGAGCATGCGCAGTACTCACAGCTACACGTGCCATGGTTCTCCGCCCTCCCCTGCATTAGACATGCATAATGGACAACCCTTTGGTGTATAGATAGTGCCCTGTGCATGGGGGGAGGGGGTGTAAGAGGTTGAGGCTGGGTGGGTGGGTGGGTGGGGTCCCTGGTGGTTGGTCACTACTAATAATTACCTGGAACCATTTCGCAAACTTAAAGTTGCATAGTCCGATGGGTTTGAGTTTCTGCCATTTCCCGAGATAAATATATTAGATTGGTTGTTGTAATCTACGTTACTTTAGTTTTGAAGTCACTTTGATTTTAAATGGCTCGCTTTTGAGATATTTGAAGCGCAAACATGTCAAATTAGTTTTGGCAAGCACACCAAAACTCTGACACTGTAGGCCTTCAGCAGTATCAGGTTCTGTTAGATTGACTCAGTATGTCCCTCTATGTGGCAAAACATGCTTAGGAAGTGCCGCGGTATTTAAGTTTTTTCTTGAAGATTTGAAGATTTATACTGCCGATCATGGATAAGTCTGAATACACTTGTTTTCACCATTAGATAGTTTATTGATAGAAAGCCCGAGCCTACACTTTTACCGACCCAAGGGATTTTTAACCTCCCACACCACATAGACATGGTATGAGAGCAACCGGCCTTTGATGACGCTGTAAGTTATACACAGCGGTGGAAATCCAAATTGGCAGAAGTCGGGGGGCATGGGGAATTGGACCACCAACCTTCAGATTAGGAGTCTGACCTAGAAAAAAGTCAGACACTCTAACCACTCTCCCACCGAGAACACCAGAAGTTAGATATGTGGAATCAAATCTAGATTAATTGTGTTGGTTTTGAGAATTTGATACTTTCATCGGACTATGCGGCTTCAAATTTGCAAGATCCAATGAGAGCGTAACATTCTCAAAACCAAAGCGCTTGTCTACATTGGCTGATGCATATCCAGTTTAGACATGGGTACACTGCCTAAGCAGGGACGAAAGATCTCCGCGATTTCGTCGATTTCCGCGATTTTGTATATTACCCAATAACATGAAGCAAAATACCAAGGAATCAGTGATATATGACAATAATTGGTGAGTTTGAAAACCCGTTGACCTTAGATGTTCCTAGAACATGATACTCAAAAATAAGTATAGGCGATAATACAGTCACGACAAGAACAGTTGGAACCTGACTTTCCGGCATTCCCCCCTCCCCCCCCCCCCCCGTGATCCCTAACAGTGCTAATCCCCTGTGTGGGTGTGGGTGGGAGGGGAGCTGCGTTATCGGGGAAATTCGCCGTTGGTGTATTAAAGCTGCATAGTCCGATGAAGCATCACATTTTCAAAATCAAAACAATTATCTAGATTTGATTCTACATATCTAACTTAGATACTGATGCACTTATTAAGTATTTGTTGCCACATAGAATGGAACACTGAGTCAATTTAATAAAACCTGTTACTGCAGAAACCTATGGTATCACTATCAGAGTTTTGGCGTGCTTGCCAAACTTATTTTCACATGTTTGAATTTCAAATATCTCAAAAGGTAGCCATTTCAATTAAAAGTTACTTCAAACTAAAGTAAGGTAGATTATAATGATCAATTTAATATATTTATCTCAGAAAAATGTCAGAAACTCAAAACCATCGGACTATGCAACTTTAATCTCGGTTTGATTTCTGCTGGGTTTTTTTTTTCTCCGGATACCAGCTTTCATCCCTACTAAGCATTTATTAATTTATTACCACCCAGAGGGAATGTTACAACTATGTTTTAATGATTGTACTAACTGTGGTGGACGATTTCGGACGGTGATTAGTTAGTGCGAGGGTGCGCATGCGCCTGCGGGGACAGCTGGCAGCCTTGGCGGGGCTGACCGGCCGTCCTTCAGAGTCCCCTCGCCGCCCGCTGTGAGTTGCTCACTGCTCACTTGAGCAGCTTGCGGGGCTTGTCACCCCACCGCACACTCACTCACACACACACACACACACACTCACTCACAGGCTTGAGTGCGCAGTCAGTCGGACCGGCTCTCCTTCCCTCCCCTACCCCCCCCCCCCCCTTCCCCCCTCACTACCGTGCGTGGTGACCTAATCCGTAAAGTGCGGGCCTCGCGTGCCGAAGCTCGGGAGTTTGGTTCCCGGTCGACTCAAACCAATGACTTTAAAAGTGATACTTGTCGCTTCCTAACCTGGCATTCGACATTAATAGGATAGGGCAAGGACTGTTTAGCAGCTCAGTGTCAGGATACTCTGACTAAGTGGGATATCGGGTCATGGTGCTGGTGGCCTGATTTCCCAGTGGGGCCGCACTATAAAATCGCAATGAGTGTGCACTGTCACAAGTCGGTACCCGTCCTGATATCACCGTAGATGTCGCCAGGACGTATAACTCCAACAACCAACCAACCAACCATCCCCCCAGGCCCCCTCCCCCCTCCCCTCATTCCCCCTCCCCTCTCCACACTCCCCTTGACCGGGCAGTTTTCGCCCCGGGACCGGCGCAGTGGTTGTCGTAGTTGACCCGTGACTACAAAACGGAACGGCTATTCCGGATTGAGGGGTACTGTGTGTGGGAGGGGGAGGGGGAAGTGTCAACAAAATCGGCGATTCCGGGCGCGGGGATTGGGGGGGGGGGGGGGGGGAGTGGGAGAGGTGAGGAGTAGGCCCTACTGTGTGTATGAGGGTAAGGAGAGAGGGGGAAATGCCAACAAAATGGGACATTCTGGGGCAGGATGGTGGAGAGGGGAGGGGAGGGGTAGTGGCAACAAAATGGGACATTCTGGGGCAGGATGGTGGAGGTGAGGAGGGGAGGGGTAGTGGCAACAAAATGGGACATTCTGGGGCAGGATGGTGGAGGTGGGGAGGGGAGGGGTAGTGGCAACAAAATGGGACATTTTGGGGCAGGATGGTGGAGGTGGGGAGGGGAGGGGTAGTGGCAACAAAATGGAACATTCTGGGGCAGGATGGTGGAGGTGGGGAGGGGAGGGGTAGTGGCAACAAAATGGGACATTTTGGGGCAGGATGGTGGAGGTGGGGAGGGGAGGGGTAGTGGCAACAAAATGGGACATTTTGGGGCAGGATGGTGGAGGTGGGGAGGGGAGTGGCAACAAAATGGAACTCTTGGGCAGGATGGTGGAGGTGGGGAGGGGAGGGGTAGTGGCAACAAAATGGGACATTTTGGGGCAGGATGGTGGAGGTGGGGAGGGGAGGGGTAGTGGCAACAAAATGGGACATTTTGGGGCATGATGGTGGTGGTGGGGAGGGGAGGGGTAGTGGCAACAAAATGTGACATTCTGGGGCAGGATGGTGGTGGTGGGGAGGGGAGGGGTAGTGGCAACAAAATGGGACATTCTTGGATAGGATGGAGGGGAGGGCGGGGGCAGTTGGAACAAAACGTCCTATGACCATAGACGTTGCTAGGACGTAACGGGGCTGAGGTGTGGGGGTTATAAATGATTCAGCGGCTGTGAGTGTGATTTAATGTTGTCAAGTTGCTACTTATTCAGGGCCTCTGTGAGTGAGAGTACACAGGAAGTGACAATGGCAGATTCTCGGCAGCACAAGACTGCAAACCCGCGCAAATGTTACATCAGCCTACATATATACCAGCTGCCGTTATTTGCTGCAACGTCAGCAACTTTTGAGTTTTTTTAAGCGGAAGGATGGGGTAGACTTTCCTTGGGGGAATATATATTTAATTTACCACAAAAAGTATGGGGGATACCAAACACACAAAAAAGTCTCTGAAATATCAAATGGGATTTCAAGCATTCATTCTATCCATCCATTATGAGTGTCATTAGTAGATAGGTGTGTTGGTAATTAGGTTACTGGATACAAATACTGTCAGCATTGTTGGCAGTTACATACAGAGAGAGAGAGATAAAGAGAGAAATATAGGAAAGAATACCCCGGTGCGACTGACACTGGTCAACATCCGGTGGAGGTGAGGTGGGCCGCAGGTGACGCTACTCTTCCGTCCTCCCCCCTTCACCTCCCTCCCCCCTCCTACCCTTCCTCCTCCTCCCTCCTCCCTCTTCCTCCCTCTTCCTCCCTCCACCTCCCTCCCCCCTACCTCCACTCTCACCCTTCACTACCCTAATCCCTCCCTTGACCCCTCTCCTTCCCTCCCTCTCCCTACCCCTGCCGTTCCCCCTCCTTCCACTTCCCCTCCACCTCCCTTCCTTCTCCCTCCCCCTCCTTCACCACCCTCCCCCCTTTCCCTCTCTCTCCCTCCCTCCCCCCCCCGCTCCCGTCGTTCCCCCTCCATCTCCCCCGTTCTCCCTCCCTCTCCCCCCTCCCATCGTCGTTCACCTCCTCTCCCTCACGCCCCTCCCCCCGTCGTTCCCCTTCCCCTCCACCGACCCCTCCACGGTTCGCTGCAGGTATAAGGCAGTCCCTTTTGATAAACGGACCCTGCCCTGATCTCCTAGAGAGCCGGAGATTAATGAAACGTTCGGCCGGGGGAGCGGACATCGACTCCCCTACCGGTATTTTAGACCAGCGACGCCAGCTGGGGATTTGTGGAGGGGTTGGTGGGGTGGGGGCTGGGGGTGGGAGGGGGGAGCCGGTGGGGGTGGCTGGGGTCTGTGGGGGGAGGGGGGAGGCGCAGGTGGGGGGGAGGAGGCGTGTCGGGTGGGACGGGGGGGAGGCGCGGGTGGGGTATGATGGGAGGGTGGAGTGGGGAGGGGGGTTGGGAGTGGGAGGGGGAGGAGCAGGTGGGTAGTGACTGGGTGAGGTGGAGTGGGGAAGTGGCGGCAGGTGGGGAGTGGGGGGGAAGCGGTGCAGGGTGTGAAACACCGTGTGGGGCGAGGGAAGCGGGGTGGAACATTGAAACATGGGTTGGGAGGGAGGGGGGGGGGCGAGAGAGAGAGGGACAGATGGGGGTGGAACGAATTTTGGGGTGAAGGGTGGTTTTATTGGGGGGGCAGATGGAAGTGAAGGATTTGTGTTGGTGGGAGTGGGGAGAGGGAGAAATGGGGGGGGGGGGGGGGAGGGTTGAAGGTGATACGGTGAGTTGACGGATGTAGGTTGGTCGGGGAGGAGATTAGGTGTGAGGCGAAGGAGAAGGAAGTGTGGAGGGAGACGAGAAGTGGGGGAGGAGAGGTGGTGTTGGAGGAGAGGGGTGCGTGGAGGAGACGGGTGGGTGGGGGGAGGAGATGGGGAGGTGGGGCGGAGGAGTGGGGAGGTGGAGGGAGAGGGAGTGTAGGGGTGTGAGGGAGGAGGAGATGGGTGGGGGGAGGAGGTGAGGGCGGGGGAGTGGGGACGGGTGGGGGGAGGAGGGGGAGGGGGATGTTGGGGCGGCGGAGATGGGTGTGAGGGAGGGGGTGGAGGAGGAGAGGGAGGAGGGGTGGTTGGGGGAGGGACAGGGGAGGTGGGGGAGGAGAGGGGTGGGGGGGGCTAAGTAGGGGAGGAGAGCGGGTGGGGGAGGGGAGGGTGGGTGGGGGAGGAGGGAGGAGGTAGGCGCGGTGGGGTGGGGGAGGAGAGGGCGACCTGTGGGCAAGAGGGTGGCTCCCGCAGTGGCGAGGAGAGGGGAAGTCGGGTCGGGGAGACGGCGTCGCGCCGTGGTGGCCGCAGGCACGCGAGCCGCGCGAGGGTGGGGCCGAGGAGGGGGTGCGGAGTCGAAACGGGTGTGAGGACCCTGGGTGTGGCTTGGTTGGGTGAGGGCGGTGGGGTGTGGTGTGCTGGGAGGAGGACGGAGAGCGAGAAGCTCCGGTGCTCTTGAGGATTTTGTCGGGATGGTGAGGTGAGGGTTCGTCGGTCGAGGTGGAGTAAGACCAAAGCCTTGTTTTATTTAGGGACATCTAGCAGCCATCCTGATGCTTCTCACATTCATGCGCACTAGGCGCGCTACTGTCACAACCTACCATATGCGCGCCCTTTATGATATATTTTTGTGGAGGCCAAACCCACTGACACGCACAACATAGCGCTACCGCACTGCTTCGATACAGCAGCAATGGCCGTTCCTTTTTCTTGCACACTTCTCACAGACAGCGACAGCACATGCCACAGTATTCTGATGAACAGTTGCTGGGAACCATTCCGGTCTGGCTAACGGAAAATAGCCTAAACTGCAAATGGGGTCCACTGTTCCAGGATCGGCCGCCCTACATCACCTGCTCACCCCTGACCATACATCACAATCGAAAACCACTCATCACATTGGGAGGAGAGGGGTGGGGGAGGAGAGGGGTGTGGGAAGAGGGGTGGGGAGGAGAGGGGTGGGGGTGGGGAGGAGAGGGGTGGGGGTGGGGAGGGGTGGGTGGGGGAGGAGAGGGGTGGGTGGGGGAGGAGGGAGGTGCGGGTGAATGGGAGTGAAGGATGGGTGTGTTGGTTGGAGACGGGGTGGGGTGTGGGTGCTGGAGGAGAGGAGAGGATCCGTGCTCTGAGGATTTTGTGGGATGGTGAGGTGAGGGTCGTGGTGAGGTGGTAAGACAAGCTTGTTTTATTTAGCGGCACATCTAGAGCACATTGATTTTCACATCATCGGCTATTGGATGTCAAACATATGGTCATTCTGATATATTTTTGTGGAGGAAACCCACTGCCGCCACATAGGCTACTCTTTCCGATAAGCAGCAAGGGGTCTTTTTTATGCACTTTCCCACAGACAGGACAGCACATGCCACAGTATTTGATGAACCAGTTGTGGACCATTGGTTGGAACGGAAAATAGCCTAAACTGCAAATGGGGTCCACTGTACAGGATCGGCAGCTACATCCTGCTCCCTGCACTCAAGAAAACCAAATCATCATTGGCAATCACTCCAATCATCACTTTAGAAGCATAGCTATATTTTGTCTAACAATTTTCCCTCTTTTCTTTTCTTCAGGTGAGTTTGGATATGCACGTGTCACATGGTGATTGACGGTAGGGTGATTCACGGCTGGACCCGGACATTAACCCTTGGCAGCAATCTGGCCCTCCCCTCTCTGCCTTCAAATCTAACCGGTTTTTGCTACATCTCATGTAGATATATATGCAAAATTGTAGTGAGAATTAGTTGGTTATTAGTTTTATATCTTCAATATTTCAAACCAGATGGGATGACCGATGAATTGAGCGTCTGTCTCCCGTTTTGGTACATCGTGGTTTGTACCCTGATTGAGTCAAACCAATGACTTTCAAATTTATACTTGTCACTTTCTAGCCTGGCGCTCTGATTATTATGAGAAGGCAGGGACTGGTTGATGCAGTGTCAGGATAATGTGACTGAGTTTGATATTGGGTCCTGGTCCTGGTGGCCTGATCTTCCAGTGGGCCTGCGCTATTAAGTCACCATGAGTGTGTGCACTGCCACAAGTTGGTACTCGTCGTGATATGAACTTAGATGTTGCCAGGACATAAAACTCCAACAACCAACCAACCAATTAATATTTAAATCATGGCCTTCTCACCCTTTATTGGAGACACTGACATGTTGTTAGTATTCAATGTTCCTTTAGAGATTCATAAAAGAGAAAATATCCACTATCACAAAGGTATTGTAGTGGTCTGCACTGACCTCTCAGGCAAGTAACCACATAGACAGGTAGGCGTGGGGAGTGTATTGATATCAGGGAGCCTAGGTGGTGTAATGGTTAGCACACTGGCCCGGAATGCAAAGAGATGTGGGTTCGAGTCCCGCTCTAGGCGCAGTATTTCCCATTTTCATCACCCCCACGACACTGGTTGCCGTGATCAGGATCCTGTACAAGCTTTGCGCTGTATGGTTGTTGAACCTACCCTGTGTATGTATGTGTTAGTGCATTGCCTGTATGTATGTAATTGTAAGCATTACAAGACTTACAATTCCAGGGGGACGAGTGTAGTGGTCTGCACTGACCTCTCAGGCAAGTAACCACATAGACAGGTAGGCGTGGGGAGTGTATTGATATCAGGGAGCCTAGGTGGTGTAATGGTTAGCACACTGGCCCGGAATGCAAAGAGATGCGGGTTCGAGTCCCGCTCTAGGCGCAGTATTTCCCATTTTCATCACCCCCACGACAGTATTATTGCGTGTGCCATTCTACCAGATCGTACCATCTATGATGTCATTAGTGCTGACTAACTTCAATTGTCACAGCTTGACTTAAACCAAAAATTTAAACAAAGTGGCAGAGTGAAGGCTCTCCATGTGAAAGGTCAGGAGTTTAATTCCTGGTCAAGCCAAACCAATAACTTACCAAATTGATCCGTGTCGCTTCCTAGCCTGGCACTCTGGCATTATTAGGATAGGGCAAGGATTGGTTGGCTCAGTGTCAGGATAATGTGACTGAGTGGGATATCAGGTCATGGTGCTGGTGGCCTGTTCTTCCAGTGGGGCAGCACTATAAAGTCACCATGAGTGTGTACTGTCACAAATCGGTACCCGTCCTGATATGACCTTATATTTTGCCAGGATGTAAAACTTCAACAAACCTGTAAAACTTCAACAAACAAACAAATTAAACAAAGGTATTGCGCAACATTCTGAGAATTGTAGTATATGGAAATGTGCACTTCTTACAGGCAGCTTTGAGAAAATACTGTTTAAAATCTAGGCTGCTACACGAGAGAAAACTTTCATATTTATGTAGCTGGGTGCTCACTAGTATTGGTTTTCTGTAATCAGTCACTATTTTATAGTCAATAACTATATTATATAGCCTACAGCTATAGTTTAATCTACAGGTATAATTTATAGTATAAAGCTATAGTTTATAGTATACAGCTATAGTGTATAGTATACAGCTATAATTGATCGTTTACGGCATAGTTTGACCTAGATCTATAGTTTATCTTCACAGCTATAGTTTGCAGCTATAGTTTATAGCCTTGAGCTATAGTTTATAGTCTAGAGCTATAGTTTATAGTCTACATCTATAGTGTATCACCTATAGCTATAGATTATAGCCTACATCTATAGTTTCTAGCCTGCAGCTATAGTTTATAGCCTCCAGCTATAGTTTATAGCATACATCTATAGTTTATAGCGTACATCTGTAGTTTATAGCATAACCATATAGTTTATAGCCTACAGCTATAGTCTAGCCTACCTTATAGCCTAACAACTATAGTTTATAGCCTACAGGTATACTTTATAGCCTGAAGCTATAGTTTATAGCCTGCAGCTGTAGTTTATAGTCTCCAGCTGTAGTTTATAGCCTACAGCTATAGTCTGTAGCCTACCTTATAGCCTAACAACTATAGTGAATGGCCTACAGGTATAGATTTTAGTCTACAGCTATAGTTTATAGCCAACCGCTATAGTTTTTAGCCAAGAGCTACAATTTGTAGCCTACATCTACAATTTGTAGCCTACAGCTATAGTTTATATCCTCCAGCTATACTTTATTGTTTACATCTATAATGTATAGTGTACAGCTATAATTTATAGCCTATATCTAACAATGTGTAGTCTACAGCTATAGTTTATAACCTACATCTGTAGTTTATAGCCTACATCTATAGTTTATAGCCAACAGCTATAGATTATAGCCTAGATCTATAGTTTATAGCATACAGCTATAGCTTATAGCCTAGATCTATAGTTTATAGCCTACAGTTATAGTATATAACCTAAAGTGCTGGTTGTTGCAGTCCTGTCACGGCTGTGCAGCCCCCAGAGGCTGAGGAAGGCCGGGGCAGACATGTTCACTCTGTTGGTATTAGGTCTGTGCTGTTTGTAGATGCAGACATTTCACACCCTACTCGGCGGAATTTTTGAAATATGAAATCGTGACTAGACTCTGTGAACTCTGTAAGCACAAATATGTACATGTTGTGATCATCATCATCATCATCATCATCATCGTCATCATCACCACCATCATCAACCTGTTCGAACCTTGGCAAAGGCAAACCAATGAGTTAAAAATCGATACTTGTCGCTACCTAGTCTGGTACTCATTATTACTAGAATAGGGCAAGGGTTGGTTTATTCAGTATCAGGATAATGTGACTGAATCGGATATCGAGTCAGGGTCCTATACGCCCAGTCTCGCAGTGCGGCTGCACCATAAAGCCACCATAAGTGTGTGCTGTCACAAGTTAGTACCCATCCAGACGTAAGCCGATCTGTTACTAACCAAAGACCCTATAATACTAAGACAGCTCACTCAGCCTGTACTGTGTAATCAAAATGATCAAACCCACCACTTGGTGCGCTGGCTGTTCTCTTGGTTAAACAGGTGCTATATTATATGTATATATGAATGTGAAAGATGTGTGATGATGGTGATGATGATGATGCTGATGATGATGTGTATTTGTTAATAGCAATTTCATATTGATGTGTATTCATACAAGTTTACCTATCTCATGTATAATATAATATAATTGTATGTGTTTACATGTGAAACACCAACCAGCAGCCAGGCTGATCAAACCCACCACAAGGTGGCACTGCGAAATTTACATTACCATGGGAGAGATAGGGAGTGAGCTGTCTTAGTGTTATAGGGTCTTTGTACTAACTCAGACCGCAACAATCCTCCTCATGATGAGTGAGTGACTTGGAGGTTTTACGCCATGTCGGCAACCATGGCCATCCATATTCACAGTGAGATGTATTTTTATTTTTCATATTTTCCTCATGATGATCATCAGTATCGTGGTATATAAAGACATTATGTAAATATTATTTAACGGAGGGCCTATAGCTCTGACCAGACGGGATGGCCGAATGAGTTAGAGTGTTCATCTCCCATGCTGGTAGATCGTGGGGTCGTGGGTTCGAACCCTGGTTGAGTCAAACCAATGACTTAAAAATTGATACTTGTCGCTTCCTAGCCAGGCGCTCAGCATTATTAGGATAGGACAAGGACTGGTGTGCTCGGTGTCGGGATAATGTGACTGAGTGGGATACCAGGTCATGGTGCCGGCGGCCTGGTTTCCCAGGGGGACAGCACTATAAAGTCACTATGAGTGTGCACTGTCACAAGTCAGTACCCGTCCTGATATGACCTTAGATGTTGCTAGGACGTAAAACAGCAACAAACATAAAAAAATATCGTCCCGAAATGCTCAATCGCCCCACTTGCTGGCATCGCAGCGGCCTGGGCGAGGATTACTGTAATTATCTTCATAGTCAATCAATTCCTAGAAAATGGCGCAAGAGTTGCTATGGTTATTGTTATTGGTTGGGGTTTTACGTCGTAGCAACATCTAAGGTCATATCAGGATGGGTACTGACTTGCAACAGTGCGCACTCATGTTGACTTTACAGTGTTGCCTCACTGGGAGAACAGACCACCAGCACCGTGACCTGACATCCCACTCAGTCACATTATCCTGACACCGAGCTAACCAGTCCTTGCTCTATCCTAATAATGCCGAGCCCCTGACTAGGAAGCAGCAAGTATTAATTTTGTACGTCATTGGTTTTACTCGAGCGGGAATTGAACTCCCGACCTTCCACACGGGAGGCCTGCACTCTACCGATTGGGCCACTGCGTCTGGTGTTGCCATGGTTATCTGAAACTCATTAGCAGCTCTTTCTGTCTGATGATCCACTAAGTCAACCATCCTTTTCATTGTTATATTTGTCTCTATGTTGACTTCCTTACCTAAATTTAGGCTGTTCCAGAGACAAACAAACGTAAGCACATCGTAATGAAAGATAGAGATTTAACGACGGAAATAAGTTGAGGATTTAATTAGATTTGCTCGTTGACTTAAGGCCCTGTCACATTACGATGCATCTCGCAAGTGCACGGCCAATGCGTAAAATCACTTTTTTACGTCGAGAAGCATCAAACCTTTCGGCGTTTTAGGGCAAAGTTGGACGTATACATACCGTAGACATCGCATATGGCCAACGTATGACCAACGTATGGCAACGTATCTCCTGGCGAAAAATGCTCGAATTACGGTCACGATGCGTTCACAGAATGCTGGTGAACGTTATATACGTTATTCAATCGCCAGAACTATGCCTCATACATTATATACTTCAAGACACGCTGGAGAAACGCTAAACATACGTTAGACATACATTAGGCATACGTTATCCATATGTTGTCAGCACACGGACTGTACGTTCCCACTGCCTTTAACGTAGGTCAACGTAGTGCAATGTAGTGAACAACATCTAACATACATCAACATATGCCTAATGCATGCATAACGTACATCGGATGTAAAATCCACACATTGTCTAACTTTGTCATACGTCAAAAGTTTTGTGCATGCACAAAACTTTGCCGACCCCTTGACGTGCTACGCCGTATCTCGACGAATGTCGACATACATTGACATATACCAACGAGCGTCTAACGCACACGTAACGCATAACGACGTATCCCAACGTAACAGCCAAAAATCACATTCGTTGCATTGTAATGTGACAGCCCCTTTAGTTACAGAGGCCATGCCTGCTGCCTAGTGGTTGGGTTTTTCTTGAGGTTGCCGGCCCTGTATTCCGATCACATACGGCGCCAGGCTCAACAAATCAACAGGACGCACCGGACCGAAGCATTCTGAGCCCGTCGCACTAAAGCCTCACCGACCACACCTCGCGCAATGTTTCACCAACAGTTCCAACCCGCATTGCGCAGGTGGTTTGTTTGTTGGAGTTTTATGTTCTGGCAACATCTAAGGTGATATCAGGATGGGTACCGACTTGTGACAGTGCTCACTCATGGTGATGTTATAGTGCTGCCCCACTGGGAAATCAGGCCGCCAGCACCATGACCTAATATCCCATTCAGTCACATTATCCTGACACTGCTTTAACCAGTCCTTGTCCTATCCTATAAATGCCAGAGTGCTGGGCTAGGAAGCGACACGGATCAATTTTGTAAGTTATTGGTTTGACTCGACCGGGAACCGAACTCCCGACCTTCCGATATCCCACAATCGAATTACACAAAAAATGCAATGCAACACTACTAACAAGTAGAAGGGAAACGCACCTCAAAATACTGGCGCACCATTACACCACAAAACCAGGCTACACAGCAACCCCCCGTAGGGACACCAGGCAAATGGCAGCCCCAGTGCTACTGACAGCAATAAGTAACACCAAAATTTATGAGAGAAGTGTATTTGCCATGGCGGCACATGCCTGGAATAATCAACCCACACAACAACGGGCAATCAAAAGCATGGACCACTATAAAAGGTCCTTAAAGAAAACATAATACACAACCACCCACTGAAGAAACAATATCTCACCTGATCTTGGGCGCAGTCACTGCTTGCTGTGTTCTGGCACAAAAAGCAAAAGACCGGCCAGAAAAGATGGTAGATATCACAAATACGGAAACTAGCCCTACTAAGTACTAAGGAATTCGAAATGACTATCACCATAGGGCGCAGTCCGTCTGTGTATGTGTATTGGCACAAACCAAAGCAGAACCAGGCAGGCCACGGTCATGCATCCGAATCACCCTGAAATACAAAATGGCTAACCATACAACACAGCCATCCCACCTAGTCGCAGTCCTGAAGGGTCCAGGGGAGTTCTGGCACACTGGTGTGCTATCTAAGGACAGGGCATGGGTGAAAGGATGCTGTAACAAACCACAATGGGATGGGATCCTCTCCCACAGGCCTGTATGTCATCTGCGTAGATGTACATAGTAGGCTAAGTTATCATATACAGGTTAGGAAAAAACTTGAAAATTTAAAAAAAACTAATATAGAAACTACTAACACCCAAAACCGCAAAGGTTGGCCCGAGAAAGATCAGGTAAAGACTCCTGAGTGCGGGACCAGACCAATCTAGTACCACAGCTGTCCAGCGTTGAAAACAAGCACCCTCACGGGAGCTTATACGTTATGGGCAGAATAAAAAAACTTGTCACAAAAAAAAAAAAAAAAAAGTCCCGCGCTCTACCGATTAGGCGCCTCGCCCGGTTTGCGCAAGTGGTGTGAGACCGTTGTGGTAGAACATCGAATCGTGTTAGGGGGGGGGGGGGGGCATGACCACTGCAGTATAAAATACTGATCTTTGAATGAGCTGGCCATGGGTTCGCATATCCCGTGATATGGGTCATGAGACAATCTTGTGGTCTGCAGAGTTGTCGGGCCAGATGGCATGGCCGAATGAGTTGAGCGTCCATCTACCATTTTGGTAGATTATGGGATTCGAATCCACAGGTTTGAACGATGTGTAAAAATATACAGTCTTTCGGTCGTAATAGCCAAGCTTGGCATCATATCAATATCTCGGGCGACGGAGTTGGGGACCATTGCTATGTAATGGTGATGCAATGTGTGCCCACTTGCTGTGTGACATATAAATAACTATCTGTAAATGTTATGACGCACGGTGACCGGGATTGCGGTATGATGTCGGTTACTAATTACAGAAATGTTCCCTCCATGCACCAGGAAGAGTGCAAATGGAGAGGGGCATAGATTATTGTTTACTGTAATTGTATGACGACTACTTGTTACCACGGGACTGCTGGGTAAGCACACCCAGCCAGTCTGTATATATTAGGGACACCACCTGCCCTGGGGTTGAGTGACAGTTGCCACCTCTTCGGCGCCACCCCTCCCAGGCTGCAGAGGTGTCTGATTGGCTGGCTGTGTGAGCCCAGTTACCCTTGTACTCCTTGCACTTGCTGGACAAACCACACACTCACTCTAGAGATACCAAAGGAAGCAGTTCACCTTTGAGCTGTGTGTAACACCCATAGGACTTAGGTTCAATGGGCTGTAGGCACTGATTTTGACTGAACAAGCAGAAGAATGTGGGTCTGTCTATCAGTTTGTAAGTGAGTCAGGGTGGCAGGTCACTCGTAGGAGAACAAGAGTTGTAGCAATAAAGCTCAACCTTATCACTGTCAATCTTGTGGGACTTGTCTCCCTTTCTTTCTTATGAGTTGTGTTTTGGTATTTAGTTGGGGGAGAGTGGCAGACAGTTGCCAGAATCTTCCTGATAGTAGTGAGTATAAGATGAGTAACTGGAGGCGGCCAAACAACCAGTAATTCTTCACATGGTCGTGTCAAACCAATGACTTAAAATTGATACTTGTCACTTCCTGGCCACGTGCTTGGCATTATTAGGATAGGGCAAAGACTGGTTTGTTCGGTGTCAGGATAATGTGACTGAGTGGGATATCAGGTCATGGTGCTGGTGGCCTGGTCTCCAGTGGGGCAGCACTATAAAGTCACCATGAGTGTGCGCTGTCACAAGTGGGTACTCGTCCTGATATGACCCTAGATGTTGCCAGGATGTAAAACTTCAACAATCAACCAACTTATCAGTGACGGATCAGTGATGAGGGAGCGACTATTATGTCCCGGATATCTCATTAAGTGACAGCAGCCGACATTTTATCGGCCTGTCACAGGTGAAATGAGTGCTATTGTGACAGAAGGGTATAAGGATGGTTGTTATCGGTGAATCTGTTTGGCGCAAACTGTCGATAAAACGATTACTAAAACCAGAGTTTGTACAACATCCGTGACTAGAGGTACTTACGTGACGGGTATTGGGGGATGGGGTGGGAAGGGGCAGGCAGGGGGGGGGGGCGGGGTGAGGGGTAGCTTCCTGCTGACGAAATTAGGTCATTTAATGAAATTGGAAAATGAAAAAAAATAGATACAGTGAAGCTCCATTATAGCATGATCGTGTTGGGGTCCATAAAATGCGATCGCAAAAACAGCAGGTTCGCGTTAAATCGACGTTCAGTTTACGGAATTACCTTTGAATTAAAGAATTGTGCGCCCAATAAATCATTGCGTTATATCCGAATTGGCGTTAAATCGGGGCGCGTTATAACGGGGGTTTCACTGTATTTAATACAGTTTGGGAAGCATTTAATGGCTGACTTTGTCCAGCTATCGTATTACAAAAAGAAATGTCGCGTGTGCTACTTGAGTGTCATGCTTGCGGAAGGTGCAGTACCTCACATTCCAGATGCCTTGTTCACTTGAGAATGCTGGCAGAGCGGTTGGTACAGGGACGGGTTCACTCATCTAGTATTAAGGCTATTTTGTTTTGTTTCTTTCTTTTAGAATATATTTAATTTAAAACTGAAAAAGGAAGCGTTCATTTAAAGCTGCACAATCCGGTGAAAGCATAGGATTGCGTCAACTTAAAAACTCAATCAATCAATAGTTCCGTCCTCTAGTCGAGGGTTGGATGCAATGGTTCTCCACTTGTCCCGATGGTGTGCTGTTCTGATAGACTGTGAATAATTCAAGCCTGTCCACTGTGAAATATTTGTAAACCATGATGTTCTTGGTCTCCCTCTCCCTCTGCTGCCATTCACCTTCCCTTCCAACAATGTACGGTATATTGAACTCTGACGAATAAAACTATTATCCTACATATCCAGCGTAGGTACTGGTGCATTGTTTAAACATTTATTAGTTTGGTGCTGCTGTACTACTATCCTGCTATGCTCGACAAAGTTGTCGGGTTTTTGTTGTTGCTTTTATTGTATTTTATTTTATTTTGCACACATGAAAATTAATTTGACATGTTTTCACTGAAATCTGAGTCGGGTTACGGGAATCATACGATATCGCTTACAGCATGCATTATTGATTTGCTCAGAGAGAGTGGTGAATTCTGTTAGCAAATTATAGGAGATTTATGTCATGGCTGGCGTATGAAGGCTATTCTATTCTTCTTGGTTGGCCGGACGCGGTGGCCGAATCGGTAGAGCGCAGGCTTCTCGTGCGGAAGATCGGGAGTTCGATTCCCAGTCGAGTCAAACCGATCACTTACAGAATTGATACTTGTCGTTACCTAGCCTGGCGCTCGGCTTTACTACGATAGGGCAAGGACTGGTTCACTCATTATCAGGATAATGTGACTGAGTGGGAAATTGGGTTATGGTGGTGGCTGCCTGGTCTCCCAGTGGGGCAGCACTATAAATTCACCATGAGTGCGCACTGCCACAAGTGGGTACCCATCCTGATATAACCATAGATGTTGCCAGGACATAAAACCCCAACAACGCAACACACACACACTCGTCTTGGTCAGCCTGTGGTACGGAATTGGAACTTGGTTCTGTGAGCAGAGGTTGATTTAATTGTTGGCGGGGAAGCGATACGGACGGACAAGATATATCGATGTTGAACGCAGGTGGTGGGTGTGTGGGGTTGTGTAGGGCGGGGGGGGGGGGGGGTAGAGTGGGTGGGACAGGGGGGGGGGGGAGAGCCAGGGTGAGGGCCTGCATTTACCAAACATTCTGATTTCATATGCAGAACACACATGCAGCTTGTATGATCCACGCGCTAATGCGTTGGAACTCTAAAACTGCTGACATGGCAGTATTGCGTTGGCGGCCATCTTGTTTCTTTGATTGGCATATGTGGCCTGAAGAAAGAATGTGGTGACTGGATACATAGGAGATAACGGATGTCCTCTCTGATATTTAATTGATTCACCAAACTGCTGGCAGTCTGGAATTGTGTTGGTTGGTTCCCATTTTGATTCTGACTTTGGCGGGGGGGGGGGGGAAGCAGGGGGGGGGGGAGGGGGTCGAAAACCCAGCCGAGTCAATCCATTGATTAAAGCTGCATGGTCCGATGACAACATCAAATTTTCAAAAGAAAGACAATTATCTAAATTTGATTCTACATATCTAACGTAGATACTGGTGCACTTATCAAACATTTGTCATCACATATAAAGGAATATTGAGGCAATTGAATAGAACCTGTTACTGCGGAAGCCTATGGTGTTAGAGTTTTGGCAAGCTTGCCATAATTCATTTAGCACGCTTGCACTTCAAATATCTCAAAAGTTTGCCATTTAAAATAAAAGTTACTTCAAACTAAACTGAAGTAGATTATAATGATCAGCCTAATATGCTTATCTCAGAAATGAGAGAAACTCAAAACCATCAAACTATGCACATTTAATGAATATATGATAAATAATAGTCTGCCATGCGCGATGCTGCCGAGGACAAGAGAGCTGGGAGGAAAGCCCGTCATCAAAACGAAGAAGTTGCTTCCACAAAATCACAGGATGCATATGACATCACATGCGAGGGCTGCAACAGGTTGTGCAAATTGAGGATTGGTCTCTACAGTCATACAAGAGGATGCTCCTCAACCAACTCTACAGGCGCTACTCCATAGTCTGCAAGACTGAAGGATGCCAATGATAAATAATAAATCTATAAATAATGGTTGTCTTCTCAGATCCTTACTTCATCAGCAAACTGCTGAGATTAAGGAATTCTGTTTACCGCTATTTTGTTTGTAACTGACGGATGTAGTTCAGGAAAATGTGTAGATCCCTAGCAAATATGTATGTCCTTTCTAGTTGTTAATTTGTGCTTGAGAACTAACCAAACTGTGCTCACCTCTCAGCTCACGAACTCACATCTTGACTCACACGTAGTAATTTTTTTGCCAATTGAAATCGTACTGGGTGACCCTGTAGGCGGAAGGTGACAGGTTTGAACACTGGCCGAGTCAAACCGATGAATTACGAGATGGCGACATTCATAGTGCTGCCCCACTGGAAGGCCAGACCTCTAGCACCATGAACCTTACCTATCCTATTAATGCCGAGCGCCAGGCTATGTAGCGACAAGTATAAATTGTATAAGTCATCGGTTTGACTCGGCTGGGATTCGAACTCCAGACCTTCCGCACAGGAAGCCTGCGTTCTTACCGATTCGGTCACCACGTCCCGTTTTGAAGTAGCCAAGTTCACAATATAAATATACTCATGTTCCCAGTCCGTCTTGTAAACACACTTAGGCATGATTCTATTGAAGTAACTACTCGTATAAATCGTGTTGGTAGATCGTGGGGTCGTGGGTTCGAACCCTGGTCGAGTCAAACCGATGACTTAAAAATTGGTACTTGTCGCTTCCTAGCCTGGCACTCGGCATTATTAGGATAGGGCAAAGACTGGTTGGCTCAGTGTCAGGATAATATGACTGAGTGGGATATCAGGTCATGGTGCTGATGGCCTGGTCTTTCAGTAGGGCAGCACTATAAAGTCGCCATGAGTGCGCACTGTCACAAGTCGGTACCCATACTGATATGACCTTAGATGTTGCTAGGACGTAAAACAACTACAAACGAACAAACTCGGGTAAATTTACAAATGGATTGATTGCATTTCCTGTGTGGGATTTCTTAAATTTCTTAGGAAGTAGACACTCCCCGCCCTGCATCTGCCACGTTGTACGTGTGAGTTATTGGTTGGATGGAGCCTGGGAGGGTGGGGGTGGGGGTGGGGGAGAGGGGGTGTAGGTGATGGCAGCTGGTATGGAGAAAGAACTGGTACAGTACACAAAACTGAAGCTTTCTTCCCACAATTCAATGCAGGAGTTATCCGCGTTGGAAGCAACCGGCATCCTCGGCTCCCACCGGACGTGGTGGCCGAATCGGTAGAGTGCATGCAGGCTTCCCGTGTGGAGTTCGATTCCCGGTCGAGTCAAACCAATGACTTAGAAATTTGATGCTTGTCGCTTCCTAGCCTGGCGCTTGGCATTATTAGGATAGGGCAAGGATTAGTTGGTTCAGTGTCAGGATAATTTGACTGAGTGGGATGTCCGGTCATGGTGCCAGCGGCCTGATCTCCCAGTGAGGCAGCACTATAAAGTCGCCATGAGTGCTTTGTCACAAGTCGGTACCTGTCCTGATAATGCCTTAGATGTTGCCACGAGGTAAAACTCCAACAGACAAATCCTCGCCTCCTCCCAGCTGTCAACCACTATACCCATCCTAGACGGACCAGAGTGTAAAACTATTTGATAGATGTCAAGCCTGGGAACCGCCAAATTATAAATATAAAAGAAATGACCTGCCTAGATGGGGAAAGGAGCCATGTTGCTGTTTTAAGGCCCAGTAACATCTTACCGGACTGGGGAACCGGACGAGAACCGGACACACTCTGGTACTGTACGGCGATGTCCGGTACATGTCCGGTGGTGTCCGGTACAAGTTATGAACATGCACAAAACTTCTACCGGACACCGCCGGACTGACGTGTCCGGTTGGTCCGGTACCCATCCGTACATGTCCGGTACCCATCCATTGGTGTCCGTTTTGTCTGGTACATGTCTGGTACCCATCCGTTATGTGTCCGGTTCTCATCCGGTACATGTACAGTACATGTACGGTACTTGTCCGGCTGTCTGGCAGCAATTGACCGAATTACGCTCCATTTCGATACATTTTGTGTACCGGAGAGCACCAGACTAGACAATTCTTTGTCCGGTTGTGTCCGGTACTCAGTCCGGTAAGGTGTGACAGACGCTTTAATGATGTTATGGTGTAACCAATATACGACTACTCACTACAATTAAAGTTACATAAATCGATGAAGTTGTAGTAGTCCGTACATGAGCCTCACCACCATGTGGTGGCGGCAGGAACTACACCGAGTGCTGTTGCCCGTGTATGTTACAAGTGGCAGCTAACTATCCAGAGGAGGGTGGGCGTGGAGGTCCCTGGGTGGACCGTCCCAGGGGGCGTAATCGATTAATCAACTCGGGTCACCCGAGCCACTTTTTGGCGCATGCGCACATCTGACAGACTCGGGTCGAATAATCAAATACGCTTCTCCATGCTCGGGGTGGAAAAAATGGTGGCTTAATCCAAAACCTTTTTTTTTTTTTTAATAACCGATAAAACTACAGCAAAATAGGATTTAAAGTATTTTATGATGGCATAGTTTAGTTATATTTCCATTTAATTAATCTAGGTTATTACCCAAAAAAAACATGTATGACTGGTACTGGTAGCTGTTATCCTGCAGGATGGTACCAGTGCAAATGTGACGTCATCGCTCGTAGCCAACCCCAGCCAAGAGGGCTGGGGACGGATCGTTTTGCACACGGCACGTGTAGTTGACTCCACTCGCAGTGTTCGATTTGAAATTCTAGCAACTTGGGTGACCTGAGTCGCCCGGGTCGTGTTAATCGATTACGCCACTACTGTTACTGGCTAGTGGCCACACCCCACCATGAGAGATTGCTTGTGACCTGGCTGGGCAGGGCAGGTCACTTGGTTCTGTGACGCCATGGTGGACACAGTAAGGAATTAAACCCTGACACATATGTTTCTCTCCCAGTCTTCTCTTAGCCTTGCGTCAATGTACAGATCAGGAGTAGCATTGCAAACACAGCAAAGTTGCTGCAGGTATTAACACTATACAGTATAACCCCGTTAAACCAAGCTTGGTTAAACCAAACGATCGGTTAATCCAAACTTTTTTTGGCGGCCCGGCAAAATACTACCATTTATCATATAAAAAAGTTGGTTAAACCAAAGTCGGTTAATCCAAATTATCGGTTAATCCAAACAAAATTGTCAGACCATAGGCCACTTCTGGTATGGTTAAGCCAAACTTTCATATGGTTATAAGGTCATCTGAGACCCCACCGCCTCTTACACCATGCTTGTTTGGATAAGTGTTAGCAGTAGTGGGTGTGGGGGGAGAGGGAGTAGGGTGGCAAGCCGGACGGGGAAAGTGAGTGTGTGTGTGTGTGTGTGGGCAGTAGTGTGTGTGGGGAGGAGGGCAATCAAAGTCGAAGCCAAAGCTCGGTTAAACCAATGATCGGTTAATCCAAACAAATTTCTAGGGTCCCTTTAAGTTTGGTTTAAAGGGGTTATACTGTATTGGGAAAACGTGAGTAGTACAGAAATAATGATTGATAGCGGGCACCATGACATTTTTCTTTTTATTATGGTTTCATTTAACTATTTTATTTCTATAACTATATTATTTGTTATTGGATTCTCTGAACATACGTTTGATATCCTAGCCTATTACCTCATACAGCTGAGTTCAAGTAAATCCCCAGAATGTAGTATTAGTAACGGTCATTTGGTTAATTGGACACAGTGTTCGCATTGCGCTTGATTCAGCGGGGATGACATGTCTCCTCTCACCCCTGCCCGCTGCTCTTTGGACTCAGGTTGGAGTGGATGGATGAGATTATCTACGTCCACCTGATTGGCCAGTGCGCTTTCACACCTTTTCCACCATTGCAGCAGCTCACCGCCTTCTCTTCACTTATCGGTGAGCCAGCGATGCGCAGACCTTTCTCTGCCCACCATGCCTCTTCTTGATGTTTCCTTATAGGACTCGGACCATGCACTGGTGTGACTTTGAATAGACTCTTTTATTTTTGTCTATAATCCCTACTACCATATTTCTTGATGTTTCCTTATAGGGCTCGGACCAGGCACTAGTGTGGCTTTGGATAATTTCCTTTTTTTACCTGCACTTGATTGTTTCTGTCGTTCCGTTGCCAAATCGAGTAGTCACTGTATGCTGTATAAGTGTTGTTGTCTGTCATGTGACAGTAAACGATTACCACCGATATAACCGACTGTTGCAGATCATGCAGGTAGACTAATATGACTCTAAACGCTTAACACACAGTAGGCAATTAAAGCTGATGTGAGTGTACACAATTGTTGACACTGTCTAGTGGCATGCAGACAACGCCCATAGACTTATTGACCAACCTTGCCACTGTCACGTGACTCGCCCTTTGGAATGGTCTGGTGAGGGAAAACATAGCAGACCGGTGCTGATTTGTATACTCATACTCATACTCATCCGCTACTGATTATGGTTAGGCTATAAGCCTGTATCAGGTCGAGGCCTGTCCAACTGTGACTTAACGGGGTCATAAGCGTCAAATACTGGGTGTTTGCAATACTTATACTGCCTCCAATGCTTATCCAGCCTTGCTTTGAAAGCATTCAGGGATGGCGCATCCACAACCTCTGGAGGCAGACCGTTCCAGGCATTGACAATACGATAACTGTAAAACTGTTGTCTGACACTCTTGTTCGTTCTCCCTTTCTTCAATTTGAATCTATGACCTCTGGTGTTGGTGTCATCCATTTTTAGGTAATCAGCGTCAATAGAGTACATGCCTGTCAGGTGCTTATATGTCTCAATCATGTCGCCCCGAGCTCTTCGGTAGTAGAGACTAGGTAGATCTAAGGCACGAAGACGATCATGGTACGAGAGATTTTTCAGTGTGGGAGCAAGCTTTGTCGCACGGCGTTGGACATTTTCAATTAGTTCCATATCTTTCTTATATCGAGGGGTCCATGCGGTGTTGCCGTACTCAATATGTGGCCGGACAAGTGAGGTATAGAGTGCCTTGACGGTATCACTATCTAGGTAAGCATATGAGCGTCTGATTAGTCCAAGCAGTTTATTGGCCTTGTTCACTTTCTGCTCGCAGTGAGCACTGAAGGTTAATCCTGGATCGATATATACACCGAGGTCCTTTTCAAGATCCGTTGTTTCCAGTTCTACAGCTTTTCCCTCCTTCTGCATGGTATAAGCAAATTTTGTGTTATTGGTGCCTAGATGCATGACCTTGCATTTTTCTGCATTGAATCTCAATTGCCATTGGTTTGCCCATTGTTCCAATTTAGTCAGGTCTGTCTGTAATGCCTAGAAATCATTAGAGCAATATTTCAGTAGCTATTACTGGCAACACTGTCAAGTGCACTGGGTATCAGCTCGCTGTGTTTTTGTAAAGATGTGTGCCAGTTCAAAGCCTCGAAAGCCATGTAAATAAATAAATAAATAAATAAAACCCACTGAACCATGACCATAATAATGAAACTTCAATGTCATAATTCGGCCCCAAGCAATCTCTGATGATTAAGACTAAATACAGGAAATAAGTATAAACTGTGTTAAATAAGTACACTGCAGAATTCCAAATAACATTTCGCTATATATATATATTTATCTAGCTGATTTCCCTAATTTCATTTCCAGAATCCAGCCATATCGGGGGAAATGCAGTTTTTAGCGAACAGTTAAAGTGGTAGGGGCAAGGGTACTGATTGACTGAATGATTTAAATCAATCTGAATTGGTCGCTGTGTGTACCTGTCCAGTGCTTCCCAAGTATTGTGAATAAATAACAAAATAAAATAAGACTAAAATAAATAATATAAACAACAAAATAAACAACTAAACATATATAGCGACATAAATAACGAAATATATAACGAAATAAATAGCAAAATAAATAACGAAATAAATAGCAAAATAAATAGCAAAATAAATAACGAAATAAATAGCGAAATAAATGGCGAAATAAATGGCGAAGTAAATAGCGAATAAATAACAAAATAAATCACGGAATAAATAGCGAAATAAATAATGAAATAAATAGCGAAATAAATAACGAAATAAATAGCGAAATAAATAACAAACTAAATAGCGAAATAAGTCACGGAATAAATCACAGAATAAATAACAAAATAAATAACGAAATAAACATAAATAAGTAAATAAATAAAGGTACGGTCCACACCTCCGAGGAGTAGTAGAATCGTGAACATAATTACCGTCTGTGACGACTCCTTAATTATTTTCACACATTTGGTGGTCTTCAATCCTGACTGGACTCCATATAATAAATACAGGCCCGACACCACGACACATCACGCTCACTGCAAACATGCAGACTGCGATGTTATTAACAAAGCACGGCCCTGATTGGTCAGTGAGCAGACGACAGTGCCTGAAAGGAAGCTTGTGATTGGTGGGTGTGAGCATCCTGCGGCCTTTTTGAACAGTTCCTTTATTCGATAACATTACCCATATAAATCGGACTCCCTCCCTCTTCAACTGTGTACTTGCTATCCGGACCACACTTCGTCCACACCTCTCTCTATCTCCTCTCCGCTGGCCTTGCTCCTCCTTGATATCTCTGAAAAGAGTTCCAGGAGGGGGAGCCCGCCAGCATTTCACTTTCTACTCTTACTCTGTCCGAGTCTTTGGCTTGCTGGATGGTCAACATAGAACAAATAGACACGGGCCTTTGACTCAACTCTCCTCATTTCTCTTTCCTAGACTCTACCTTTTTTTTTTCTTCTCCTAAGCATACTTCTCCCCCTGACCAGGGGAGTTGTGTGCTTGGGTGGGGCCCTGTACCTTATCGTTTCTCTCGCTTTGTTCTCGTTGCTGGAACCGCTGTACCCACCTTTGCATGTCCCTTCCTCCTCAACCCTTGCTGCAGTCGACTGGATACGAGTACTCTGCTACCGCCGGACTGGAGAGATTCGGGGTCGCCCCAACGCTTCGCCGTTTTGAATGTTGTAAAGACATCCCCCAGCTTCTAGAACCGTCCCTACTGAAGATTAATCTTCAACCAAAGATCGGACCGATTTATCGGGACCTTTCTATATTGTCGCAGTTCTGCAGCCGGTAACCATCGTAAGGTTACAAACAACCCCACTAGCAAGCTTCAACTGTGTGTTGTGTGTGCCAGACTCATACGGAGAGAGTGCTTACAGAGAGATGAGTTTCTCGCGTCCGTGTATAGTGTGGCGGGACGTCACTAGGCAGCGTGAGCTCTCTCTTTGTTCTCAGGAAATGTCATTTTCGGCAGGAAAAAGAAGGCCAGGCGTCTTAAGAACGCCCAGGGGTCTAGAACTGGATATAGGAAAACATTCTTTGAAAACACAGCCACCATCTTTGTGCCTAAGTGTCGGTGAGCGTTGCATGGATCTATGTATATATAACTGTCATGGCGTATGGTCTGTGACTCTCCTGCTCTCCATAGTTCTGCGGAAGTCTATAACTGAGTTTTCCACAATCAGAGAAACCTATCAGTGACATGGGGCTAGTCTCCGGGGGAATTAAGGTAGTGGTTACATCTAACTAACAAATCACCGATCCTTTAAAAAAAAAAAAAAAAATTATCGGGAAGGGTTATTTTATTCGTTGATTAAGCAAGGAATATTTCAATCACAGCCTATTGGTTGGTCTTCCTCATTCCACTTGTCCTTGCCCTATCCCGGGAATGCCAAGTGCCAAGTTATGTAGTGGCAGGTATAGATTTTTACACCATTGATTTGACTCGCTTAGGGTTCAAACCTGTGATTTGAATCACATGACCTGCCACATGCGAAGCAGTCACTCAACCCATTCGGCTATTCCATCTAATTACAAAACTAACCTAATGGTTGTGTACTCTTGTCATGTGTTTGCTGATCAGTTTTATACGTTGAATCATCACTGACATATGCTAGATTTTGTAGCCAACGATAGTGGTGGTGTGAAATTAAATATTGGTTTTTAAAATGAAGAATAATATCAACGACTTGTTAGTTATCCAGATTTTTAGCTCTGTAGGAGCAGCTTCTCGCGTCCATCTTCAGAGTGCGCCACAAAATTACACAATTTCGATAATGGGGTTTGCGGATGGAGTGTTTGGGGTTGTGTGTAATGGTGGGTGGCGGGAGGTGGGGACTAGTGATATTTCAGACTAGTTCAATTTTGCAAATCACAATGCCAAAAATACACAATTGCTTCTTAGAAAATTCAGTGACCTTAGATCGTTTAAAGCTGCCTAGTCCGATCAAAACTTACAATTTTCAAAACCAAAATAATGATCTAGATTTTATTTGACATATCTAACTTAGATACTGGTGCACTTAGTAAATATGTGTCGCCACATAGGAGGGACGATTGAGGCAATTTAATAGAACCTGTTACTGCAGAAACCACCTATGGTGGCAGAGTTTTGGCGTGCTTGCCAAAATTAATTTGGCATGTTTGCACTTCAAATATTTCAAAGATTTAAAAAAAGAGTTACTTCAAATTAAAGTAATGTAGATTATAACGATCAAGCGACTATATTTATCTCAGAAAATGACGGAAACTCATAACCATCGGACTAGGCAAATTGGGGGGGGGGGGAATGCAGCCAGTAAACTAGTGAGTTTTTCGGATTCCTTTTGTTAAGTTTAATTTATTCGCAGCCAATCCAATAAATGTCACTAACTTGACTACCGTAATAATTGTATTTAATGCCACCGCTTCGACTCCCATGTTGTCTAAGAGAAAAGAGAAACGATGGGAAAAGTTGTGTTGAAGTTTTAAATATCCATTTAGTGGGGTGGGGTGTGAATGTTAGTAGAAGAATGCCACATAGATTATTTGGGATGTGGGTGCGGGGGAGGGGGAGCGGAGGGGATGGCTATATTGGCATACATCTGTGGTGCTGTCCTGGTGACTATGGTTCCCTAGACCAGACGGGATGGCCGAATGAGTTGAGCATCCGTCTCCCGAGGTCGAGTCAAAACAATGACTTAAATAATTATACTTGTTTCTTCCTAGCTTGGCGCTTGGCATTATTAGGATAGGGCAAGGGCTGGTTGGCTCAGTGTCAGGATAGTGTGACTGAGTAGGTTATCAGGTCATGATGTGTGCGTCTTTGTCTCCCAGTGGGGCAGCATTATATATTGGCCATGCGTGCACACTGTCACAAATCAGTGCCCGTCCTGATAAAAGCCGTAGATGTTGATAGGATGTAAAACTCCAACAACCAACATACAGCTATATCTGCTCACAGAATATTTAAGGTGTTCCACGAGTAACTCACGAAAGTGGATTAAATCGATTGGTTTTAATTTTTTTGAATTTAAATTTATTGCGAAAGCTGCACATAAACAAGTCTTAACTGAGCAACCTTGTCCTTTAGGCAATGATTATGTGTGTAGGTGTATGTATGTATGTCTGTATGTATGTATGTATGTATGTATGTATGTATGTATGTATGTATGTATGTATGTATGTATGTATGTATGTAAATATGTGATGTGATATTTGTTATTTATTTGTTGGGGTTTGATATCCTAGCAACATTAAAGGTCATATCAGAATGGGTACTGACTAATGACAGTGCACACTCATGGTGAGTATATAGTGATGCCCTACTGGGAGATGAGGCCACTGGCACCATGACCCAATATCCCACTCAGTCTTATTATCCTGATACTGCGCTAACCAGTCCTTGTCCATTCCTATTAATGCCAAGTGCCAGGCTAGCTAGCGACAAGTATCAATTTGGTAAGTTATCGGTTTGACTAGGCTGGAATTTGAAGCCCTGACATTCCGCACGAGAAACCAACACCTTTTCCGACGTGGCTACTAGCAGAACTAAGGAAATTGAAGACAGACAAGTCAAGTGAGTTGCGTATAAATATAATTTCTGGCATATTATTAGTGTAACTGGTAGAGGAAAGGAAGAAGAAATGCTGCAGCGACTGACAGTGTTGCCTGTAGGTAGATACTCAGTGAGGAAAACAATCACTCAGGTTCTAGACCAGTAACTTTGTATCAAAGCAAGTTAAATACCGCTGGAACATGCATCTTATTCATTACTATTTTTCCAATAATTTCCCGGGGAGAACTTCCCCCCCCCCTATCCCCATCAACCCCTCCTGTCTCCAGCCTCCCGGCTGTTATTACAATTAGCTCAAAAACACGCACACGTCCGAAAGTGTGTATTTGGATTTATTGATGTTTCTTTTATGTGCAGCCATCTTGTTAGTGTTTTTTTCATTTTTTTTTTTTTTTAAACAATTCAATGACATGCCTGATATTTAAAGCTGATTCATGAGCGCGACCAAAAGCATGAGGCAACCAGAGTCTGTTTGATAAGCAGTGCCCAGCTTATCCAGCCTCGTCGAGCTACATCCGGACTTTGCTGGAGTTAGTGCGCATCGTCGCCCAAGGCGTTGCACCGGTCGGGGCTTTGTTTTTGTTCTTTCTGTGTTTCTTTCTGTGTTTCGTTCTGTGTTTCGTTCTTTGTTTCTTTCTGTGTTTCGTTCTTTGTTTCTTTCTGTGTTTCTTTGTCTGTCTTTCTGTCTTTCATTCTGTCTGTCTTTCTTTCTGTCTTTCTTTCTGTCTTTCTTTCTTTCTGGCTGGTTTCTTTCTTCCTTTCCATATTGCTTTCCATCTTCCTTTCTAACTTAATTTCTTTCATTCATTATTTCTTTCACTCTTTCTTTCTATCTGGCTTTCTATCTTGCTTTGTATCTTGTTTTCTATATTGGTTTCTATCTTGCTTTATTGCTTACTTCATTTCTTTCGTATTTTCTTTCTTGGTTTCTTTCTTTCTTTTCCATTCTTTGTTCTCTCGTTCTTTCATTATTCTTAATTTCCTTCCTTCTTCCATTATATCTTTAATGATTATTCTATCTATCTAGCTATCCATCCATCCATCATCCACCCATCCAGCCATCCACCCATCCACCCAGTTATCTTGTTTTCATTATTCCTTCCTTTATTATTTCTTTCTATCTTATTTCTTCCATCTTTCATCTTTCTTTTTCATTTCTTAATTTTTCTTTCCAGCTTCCTTGTTTCCTATACCTTTTCCTTTCTTTCGTCGCTCTTTTCCTTCATCTTACTTTATTTATTTCTTACTTTCTTGCTTGCTTGCTTTCTTTCGTTCTTTCTTTCTTGCTTTCTTTCTTTCTTTCTTTCTTTCTTTCTTACTTTCTTTCTTTCTTTCTGTCAGTCATCGCTTCTGTATTTCTTTCTGTCTTTCCCTTCTTTCTTTTGGCGCCTTGCCGGTTGTCTGTGAGCCTGCAGGCGTGGCGTGGCGTGGCGTGGCGTGGCGTGGCGTGGCGTGGCGTGGCGTGGCGTGGCGTGGCGTGGCGTGGCGGGCTGGGGGGGGGGGGGGGGGGGGGGGGGGGGGGGGGGGGGGGCGGGGCGTGGCGTGGCGGACTCACTCCTTCAGACGGGCTCGTCTTCCTGCTTTGTTTTTAGGGTGTCGCCGGTGGGAGGCTCCGAGCCCGAGCACGGAAGCCCGAGGTCGGGTTGAAGGTGCGGTCCTTCCGGAGTCTCGCCGTGAGGAAGCAGGGCAGAGAGTAAAGCTTGCACAGAGACGGTTTATGCTAATCACCTGTTTGTTGGAGCGCTGTTGCTGTCTGTGACAGGTCTGATAAACACGCCATTAGCAGGGCAGAGAGTAAAGCTCGCACAGAGACGGTTTATGCTAATCACCTGTTTGTTGGAGCACTGTCTCTCTCTGTGACAGGTCTGATAAACAAGCCATTAGCAGGGCAGAGAGTAAAACTTGCACTGAGGTGGTTTATGCTAATCACCTGTTTGTTGGAGCACTGTCTCTCTCTGTGACAGGGCTGATAAATAAGCCATTAGCAGGGCAGAGAGTAAAACTTGTACCGAGACGGTTTATGCTAATCACCTGTTTGTTGGAGCACTGTCTCTCTCTGGGCAGAGAGTAAAACTTGTACCGAGACGGTTTATGCTAATCACCTGTTTGTTGGAGCACTGTCTCTCTCTGTGACAGGGCTGATAAATAAGCCATTAGCAGGGCAGAGAGTAAAACTTGCACCGAGGTGGTTTATGCTAATCACCTGTTTGTTGGAGCACTGTCTCTCTCTGTGACAGGGCTGATAAATAAGCCATTAGCAGGGCAGAGAGTAAAACTTGTACCGAGACGGTTTATGCTAATCACCTGTTTGTTGGAGCACTGTCTCTCTCTGTGACAGGTCTGATAAACAAGCCATTAGAAAAAGTGCTGACAGGCTGGGTTATTGAAATAGTGACATGATTTTACAATCTAATGTGGTAAATATATTGTTGAAATACTTATCTAGCCGAGCTGAGCCCGCTACTTTTGGGGTGAATAATAGACTTTAAGAGTCGAATCGAGAGCATTCAGTGGTTGCCATCTTGTTTTGGTAGGTGGTTTGTTTGCATTCTATCCAATTTCATCAACTCTATTTCAATATGGATAAAAAAAACTAGATGCAGGAACCAGGGCTGCACCTCTTATTTACATTTGATTTATACTAAAGCCTTTTTTGCTCGAATTTAGACATGGTTGTCATTCACCCCTAGTATGAGTGAGGGTGAATATGTTATCTACTGTTAAACTTACATTATCTGAGGACAGCATAACATTTTTGAAACCATGCATATATGTGTATGGGTTTGTATTCAGCTTATTTGTTTTGTTTTTAATTTTACATGTCCCTTTTGAACCTAGTTAGCCCCGGTATTGTAGAAATAGTTCTGTGTCCTGTTGTCTAAGCGCTTGATGTTCACAATAACAGGTTCCTACCGTTCCCTCCCATTTTTTATACTCCTCCTCCTCCTCCTTCTCCTCCTTCTCCTTCTCCTCCTTCGCCTCCTTCTCCTCCTTCTCCTCCTTCTCCTTCTCCTCCATCTCCTGCTTCTCTTCCTTCTCATTCTCCTCCTTCTCCTTCTCCTGCTTCTCCTCCTCCTCCTCCTCCTCCTCCTCCTTCTCCTCCTTCTTCTCCTTCTCCTTCACCTTCTCCTCCTCCTCCTTCTCCTCCTTCTCCTTGTCCTCCTGCTTCTCCTGCTTCTCCTTCTCCTCCTCCTTCTCCTCCATCTCCTCCTCTTTCTCCTCCTTCTCCTCTTTCTCCTCCTTCTCCTTCTCCCCTTTCTCATTGTTCTTCTCCTCCTTCTTCTCCTTCTCCTTCCCATTCTCCCCTTCTCCTTCTCCTTCTCCTCCTTCTCCTTCTCCTGCTCCTCCTCCTCCTGCTCCTCCTTCTCCTCCTTCTCCCTCTTCTCCTCCTCTTCCTCTTCGTCATCCTTGTCCTTTTCCTCCTACTCCGCCTCATTCTCCTACTCCTACTCCCCCTCCTCCTCCCCCCTCCTCCTCCTCTTCCCTTCCTTTCCCCTCCTCATCCTCCCATCCGCCTATAACCCCCCATCACTCCCCGCCTCCTCCATCTCTAACCTTCCCTTTCTCCCCGTTTCCCTTCCTCTTCCCCTCACCTTCCCCACTCGCCCATTCCCCCTCGTTCACCTCATGCTCCTGATCCTCTTCTTCCTCCTTCCCCCTCCTTCCCCCTCCCCTTCTACCCGCATTCCCTGCTCTTCCTCCTCGTCCTCATTCTCGTCCTCCTCCTCGTCCGCCTCTCATCCCTTAAAAGAAGAACTTTACTAATTTATTTAAAGAAAAAAACGTGGTTATTTTCATTGGTGTTCTGAACCAGTGCGGTCATGTCTACAAGGAAATCCGATAACAAAATTCACACTCGGCATTTGGCTTTGCCCTAATCATGTGACTCTCTCGGGTGAAAAAGAAAAAAAGGAATTGTGTACGGGGGGGGGGGGGCTGTAGATAAAAGATTCACGCCCTACTTCTAGTACAGGTGTAAAATTGTCCGATTTGATACATGTGAACGAGGTGAAGTTACTATAATAAATTGCAAACTGTCTATATAATGATAAAAGTTAAAATATAAAAACCCAAAGACATATAGAGGATGTGTGAAATTGGTAAACTATTATTCATTAGGCATAGAATTTGTATAATTGAATAGTCTTTGGAGAGAGTGTCACTTCCGAGCTTGGCTAAGAACAGTCTTTGGAAGAGTCACCTCACATGCCCCCCCTCCACATGGTATTGTTATGATCATTGACCACTGCATTGTATTCTAATTGGAGGATTAAGTCATGTGACCACTGCATTGTACTGTGATTGATGAATTGAATCATGTGACCACGGCCATCTTGAATTCTGGAAAACCTATATAAGCCAATAAATTGAAGAGTCTCACTCTCTTACTTTTCACTCTTACCCTGTTTTCCTTCATTACCTGTAGTGCTTTCATTTGACCTATTTACACCACCCACACCACCAGCCGGCACGTTTACACAGGGGTGAACCATAACATAGTCTTCAAAACTGACGAAAACTGCTTTAGTGTGGAACCGGAAGTGGAACCCCTGGTTCCAGAATCAAATGGCTACTTATACCGGCACAGAGTTGGTGAACTGAGCGAGAATGCAAAAAGACAAGATGGCAGCAATAAAACGCCATCCGTTTTATTTTTATAGTTCCTTAAACTACATGTTTTATTATATATTTCAAATCAGAAGTAGAGGGTAAATATGAAGATTTATTTGAAGAATATATTTTGCTTCTTAAATTAAGAATTTATCAGCTCAGTTTATTTCCCCAGCATGTCAAAATTCTTCGCCAATTTTCTAATGCGTTGATTTTCACCCCAGTACTTTAAGTATGGGGTGAATCTTTTATCTCGCGCTGCTGGTTCTCATGGGCAGTGGGGTGGATGTGGAGCTGTGACTGGTGTGTGGTGTGTGGTGTGTGGTGTGTGGTGCCACTGGTCAGTGTATGCTTGGTGGCGGTTCAGACAGTTGAGTTTCTGATTGAGGAATGAATGCTTTGTCTTTAACGGCCACAACCCAGCCTATAATTAGCGATTTAAAAAAAGAGAGAAAGAAAGAAAAAGAAATTGCGCAACATTTTAGATCCCTTCATCTATTTAGACGCTGCTAGCCGGACAACCCCTCCCCCCGCCCCGCCCCTCCCCACCCCGCCCCGCCCCGCCACCTATTCCCAATTAAAGTGATCTGGTGCAGTGTGCCAAAGTCAATATCAATTAAGCTGCGACGCAAGCCCCCCCCCCCCCCCCCCCCCACACACACACATCTTCATAGTGCGCCCAGTACATTATTGCCTACACTATGTATGACGGCTTGGTTTAACAGAATATCCACTTGTATGCCCTATTTCGACATCCATGTAGCCAGCATCAAACTACTTAATTTCAAGCCACGTCCTCAACTGGTGCAGTATTTGATCTCATTAGTGATGTGTCAGCATTTTCTACTTTCTACCTCCCAGGTGCTGGGACGCGGATAACTAAGAAACCACCAACTTATATAATATGCGGCCATTTTGCGTGCGTCTTTGTGTGTGAGTGTGTGTCTACGTGGGTGTGTGTGAGTGAGTGTATGCTTGCGTGTGTGTGAGTGTTTGCATGTGGTATGGATGTGAGTGTGTGCGCGCGTGTGTGAGTATGTGTGAGTGTATGCTTACATGAGTGTATGGGTGTGCGTGTGTTTGCGCATGTGTATGTTTGTGTGTTTTTGCATGTGTGTTTGTTTGTTTGTTTGTTGTTGTTTTATGTCCTAGCAACATCTAATGTCATATCAGGATGGGTACTGAATTGTGACAGTGTGCACTCATGGTGACTTTATAGTGCTGCCCCACTGGGAGACCAGGCCACCAGCATCATGAACTGATATCCCATTCAGTCACATTATCCTGACATTGAGCCAACCAGTCCTTGCCCTATCCTAATAATGCCGAGCGCCTGGCTGGGAAGCAACAAGTATTAATTTTTAAGTCATAGGTTTGACTCGACCAGGGTTCAAACCCACAAACCCATGGGTTCTGATAGGTTTGACTCGACCGGGGTTCAAACCCACAAACCCATGGGTTCTGATAGGTTTGACTCGACCAGGGTTCAAACCCACAAACCCATGGGTTCTGATAGGTTTGACTCGACCAGGGTTCAAACCCACAAACCCATGGGTTCTGATCCCCCGAGCTCCCAAAACAGGAGCCGGACGCCCAACTCATTCGGCCATCCCGTCTGGTTGTGTGTGAATGTGTGTATGTGTGATTAAACAACAGCGAATCAGGTGTCCCCCTTTTTCTGTGGGAGCTAATGTCGCAATATGGTGTAATCTTTGTTGTATATATAGTTCATGAATGGGAACAAATTTCAAATACCTTTCTTTTCGCAGAAATATGTCGTTAGCTTCTTGTTTATGAGCATTAAATTAGTACTTTTTTTCAACGGGTTCTTATTAGAGAAAGGATTGTATGGGTGCGTGTGTGTTTGATAGCAACGACGCTGCTAATACTAATACTGATGATAAGAAATATTATTTTATTCATTGTATTTATTTTATTTATTTTACTCATTTTATTCATTATATTTTATTTATTTCATTGATTTCAGTTTATTGATTTTATTTATTTTATTCATTTATTTTATTTTATTTTTCTATTTTATTTTATGTATTTTATTATTTTATTTTGTTTATTTTATTTATTTGTTATCATGAATAGTAGTACCAATATGTTACATCGAGCGGCATAAATGCAAATAAAAATTAATATAATTGTGTTTAAAGAACTCGATGAACTTATGCAAGTAAACAATACATTATACAATACATCTTCAATAACAACCCGACCCCCACATGTACATATACAGAGACAGGGCGTGGGTTTCCAACAGCAACTCCCGCATACTTGCCAAGATGTACTTCCCTTGTTTGTGCCAAGGTAGCTGTTTGTAACAGACTGTTAGTGAGTAGTAAACCTGCGAGCTTCTCGTAACGTGTGTAAGATGTGGCTTTTTGTGTTACCTCTGACCAGCTCCGGCGGAGGTGGGGAGGTGCTCCCGCTGTATTCTGGGAACATCCGTTCGAAACCATTAAATTTAAGAGGTCAAAGTCAATAGGCACTATTTCCCCTCCCTCGTTTTGCGTAATTGGCCGATGGATTGGGGTCTCAGTCCACAACTTTTGTCTGCTGTCATTGCGTCAGCGCAGACGACACTAATGTCCCCTGTGGAATATAATAGTTGTTCACCTGGAATCATTTCCGTTCTGGCTTGGTTGAAGTCGATCGATGGCAGACGACATTTAGCTGAAGCAGACGACAACGCGGCGTTCGGCAGTGGGTCTGTTATGGGACACCCACTGAGATGCCGAGTCCTCCACCAGGGGGCAGCGTCGTTAAAGCAGCCGACACTTTTACCGCCCCAAAAAAGATTCCCGCCAAAATAGAATGATCACATTCATAGTTATGTAACCAGTCATTTACCAGAAACACTATTGTCTTAATATATACTAATTACCACATGGTTACATTTCGGTATATACAGAGCTTGGTTTGGTTTGGTTTTGTTGTACTTGTGTGAATTTTGGTGCTAAATAAGGATTATTCGTGCTTTTATTTGGTGGTAATTTATCGGATCAAACTCAAATTATTTTTGAAAAGCTGATTTGAGCTACCCGTCCGCTCACACACGGCCACTCCGAGAGCAGCTCCCGCCGGGTTGAGTGGCCTAGTAGCTCCGAGCAGACGACATTGTCACCACACCTGGAGTACTAGCACCACTGGTATCCGGGCCAGTTGTCCGCACAGGAACAGGCAACACCTGGTCACGCTCCAGGAGGCACAGTTGTTTACGCCCGTGAAGTGTAGACTACTGCCATAGCAGCCACTACCTCCTCACAACCACTTCACTGTTTCAGTACCACTTCACTGCTTCAGTACCACTACCACTTCACTGCTTCAGTACCACAACCACTTCACTGCTTCAGTACCACTACCACTTCACTGCTTCAGTACCACTACCACTTCACTGCTTCAGTACCACTACCACTTCACTGTACCAGTACCACTACCACTTCCCTGCTTCAGTACCACTACCACTTCACTGCTTCAGTACCACAACCACTTCACTGCTTCAGTACCACTACCACTTCACTGCTTCAGTACCACTACCACTTCACTGCTTCAGTACCACTACCACTTCACTGCTTCAGTACCACTACCACTTCACTGCTTCAGTACCACTACCACTTCACTGCTTCAGTACCACAACCACTTCACTGCTTCAGTACCACTACCACTTCACTGCTTCAGTACCGCTACCACTTCACTACTTCAGTACCACTACCACTTCACTGTTTCAGTACCACAACCACTTCACTGCTTTCCGTACCGCTACCACTTCACTACTTCAGTACCACTACCACTTCACTGCTTCAGTACCACTACCACTTCACTGCTTCAGTACCACTACCACTTCACTGCTTCAGTACCACTACCACTTCACTGCTTCAGTACCACAACCACTTCACTACTTCAGTACCACTACCAATTCACTGCTTCAGTACCACTACCACTTCACTGCTTCAGTACCACTACCACTTCACTGCTTCAGTACCACTACCACTTCCCTGCTTCAGTACCACTACCACTTCACAGCTTCAGTACCACTACCACTTCACTGCTTCAGTACCACTACCACTTCACTGCTTCAGTACCACTACCACTTCACTGCTTCAGTACCACAACCACTTCACTACTTCAGTACCACTACCACTTCACTGCTTCAGTACCACTACCACTTCACTGCTTCAGTACCACTACCACTTCACTGCTTCAGTACCACTACCACTTCCCTGCTTCAGTACCACTACCACTTCACAGTTTCAGTACCACTACCACTTCACTGATTCAGTACCACTACCACTTCACTGCTTCAGTACCACTACCACTTCACTGCTTCAGTACCACTACCACTTCACTGCTTCAGTACCACTACCACTTCACTGCTTCAGTACCACTACCACTTCACTGCTCCAGTAGCACTACCACTTCACTGCTTCAGTACCACTACAACTTCACTGCTTCAGTACCACTACCAGTTCACTGCTTCAGTACCACTACCACTTCACTGCTTCAGTACCACTACCACTTCACGGCTTCAGTACCACTACTACTTCACTGCTTCAGTACCACTACCACTTCACTGCTTCAGTACCACTACCACTTCACTGCTTCAGTACCACTACGACTTCACAGCTTCAGTACCACTACCACTTCACTGCTTCAGTACCACTACCACTTCACTGCTTCAGTACCACTACCACTTCACTGCTTCAGTATCGCTACCACTTCACTACTTCAGTACCACTACCACTTCACTGCTTCAGTACCACTACCACTTCACTGCTTCAGTACCACAACCACTTCACTGCTTCAGTACCGCTACCACTTCACTGCTTCAGTACCACTACCACTTCACTGATTCAGTACCACTACAGCCATCACTACTTCAGTACCACTACCACTTCACTGCTTCAGTACCACTACCTCTTCACTGCTTCAGTACCACTACCACTTCACTGCTTCAGTACCACAACCACTTCACTACTTCAGTACCACTACCAATTCACTGCTTCAGTATCACTACCACTTCACTGCTTCAGTACCACTACCACTTCCCTGCTTCAGTACCACTACCACTTAACAGCTTCAGTACCACTACCACTTCACTGCTTCAGTACCACAACCACTTCACTGCTTCAGTACCACTACCACTTCACTGCTTCAGTACCACTACCACTTCCCTGCTTCAGTACCACTACCACTTCACTGCTTCAGTACCACAACCACTTCACTACTTCAGTACCACTACCAATTCACTGCTTCAGTACCACTACCACTCCACTGCTTCAGTACCACTACCACTTCACTGCTCCAGTACCACTCCCACTTCACTGCTCCAGTACCACTACCACTTCACTGTTTCAGTACCACTCCCACTTCACTGCTCCAGTACCACTACCACTTCACTGTTTCAGTACCACTACCACTTCACTGCTTCAGTACCACTACCACTTCACAGCTTCAGTACCACTACCACTTCACTGCTTCAGTACCACTACCACTTCACTGCTTCAGTACCACTATCATTTCACTGCTTCAGTACCACTACCACTTCACTGCTTCAGTACCACTACCACTTCACTGCTTCAGTACCACTACCACTTCACTGCTTCAGTACCACTACCACTTCACTGCTTCAGTACCACTACCACATCACTGCTTCAGTAGCACTACCACTTCACTGATTCAGTACCACAACCACTTCACTGTTTCAGTACCACTACCACTTCACTGCTTCAGTACCACTACCACTTCACTGCTTCAGTACCACAACCACTTCACTGCTTCAGTACCACTACCACTTCACTGCTTCAGCACCACTTTGTCACCGCCTCACAACCACCTAACAACCACATAATGACCACCTAGCAACTACTTCAGCACAACCTCACAACTTCTGTCTCATCGCCACTGCACCAATATTTCATCGCCACTTCAGCACCACTTCACCAATATTTCATCGCCACTTCAGCACCACTTCACCAATATTTCATCGCCACTTCAGCATCACTTCACCAACATTTAGTGACCACTTCAGCACCACTTCACCAATATTTCAACACCATTTCACTAATCTTTCACCATCATACCACCACCTCGTCACCACCACAACCACACCACCACCACACTAACACAACAACCACCACCACACCACCACCACCACACCACCACCACCACACCACCACCACCACACCACCACCACCTCCCCCCCCCCCAGAGCGCCGCGCCCACGCCCCCACCCCGTCTGCTCGCCCACCAGTGTGTCGCTGTGGTGGGACTTCCCGGAAGACGCCGACCGGAAGTCATGTGGCCAGCCCAGGTAAAGACGCGTCACGTGGTCTCCAACCGCGCGGATGGTGCGGGGTCGGTTTGTCGTCTTGTTTGTTTAAAGTTGCATAGTCCGATGGTTTTGACTCTTAGTCATTTTTCTGAGATAACTATATTAATTTGATTGTTATAGTCCACTTTACTTTAGTTTGAAATAACTTTTATTTTTAATGTCTAGCCTTTTAGATATTTCAAGTGCAAACATGCAAAGTTAATTTTAGCAAGCATGCCAAATCTCTGAAACCATAGGCTTATGCAGTACCATTTTCTATTCAATTGATTCAATGTTCCCTTCTATGTGGCCACACATGCTTAATAAGTCGCCAGTATATCAATTACGTTCAAGCATGAGGCTAACCTGGAAGGACAAAGTGACAAATAAGAAAATACTCGAACGGATGGGGCTGCCCTCTATGGAAGATCTTCTGATCAAAAAGAATCTCCGGTGGACTGGATACCTCATGAGGATGTCATCAGACAGGCTACCAAAGCAGATCCTCTATTCTCAACTGTCTTCTGGTTACAGAAAGAGACGGCGCCCTCGTCTCCGGTTCAAGGATACCATCAAGAGAAACCTGAAGCTGAGAGACATTAAGACTGACTCATGGACATCACTCTCACAGCAGAGAGCTAAATGGAGAGCGGCAGTCAAGTAATGAAAGCAGTCTTTGTTGCATCGCAAACGACAGCATGATGATGATGATGATGATGATATAAATTAGATATGTAGGATCAAATCTAGGTGAATTCTTTGGTTTTTAAAATTTGAATCTTCATCGCACTATGCAGCTTTAATTGAGTTTATCTCCTAGCAATGGTCTAATGTCATATCAGGACGGGTAGCGACTTGTAACAGTATGCACTCAACGCAACTTGATAGTGTTGCCACAGTGAGTTGCCGTGCCAAGAGTGAAGACACCGGCACCATGACCCTATATCCACTTAGTTACCTAGTCATCTAGTTACTAAACAAAGCAGTTGTTAACCTATTATATATGAGGGCCCTGTACTGTGTGTGATTGTCTTGTTTGTCATTGGGCGGTGTGGCCGAATCGGTAGAGCCCGGTTCTCACCTGCTTGACATTGGGAGTTCGATTCCCGGTCGAGTCAAACCAATGACTTATAAAATGTATACTTGTCGCTTCCAAGCCTGGTGCTCAGCATTAATAGGTTCGGGCAAGGACTGGTGTGCTCGGTGTCAGGATAATGTGACTGAGTGGAATATCGGGTCATGTGACTTGTGGCGTACTGATGGCAACTTTATAGTGCCGCCCCACTGGGAGACAAGGCCGCCGGCACCATGACCCGATGTCCCACACAGTCGCATTATTCTGATATTGAGCTAACGAGTCCTTGTCCTTTCCTATTAATGTCGACGACCTGGATAGGTAGTGACAACTAATAATTTTATAAGTCATTGGCCTGACTTGACTGGGATTTGAACTCCCTACCTGTCGCACGGGAACCCGATTCGGCCACCGGTAGCTTCAGAGATGAACAGCGTAGTGTGTTATATTGATGAACAGACCATGACCATTCTGCATCTTCATCAGAGCATAAACATTCACCGGTGTGTGAATTTGTCAACTGAACATTATAATGACGCGAATAATCCAGGCCCATTTTTGCTGTCGTTGAATGTCACAGCGACTGCAAATAATGGGACCATTTTAATATTGTAGACTCAATCCATCAAGTCAATCAATCGATCATTTATTAATATTATTAGTAATAATATTACGTCTGACACGTGATATATATAGAATGGCACAATGGGTAAGGTATAACGATAAAGAGAACCTCAATTGTGTGTCAAAGATGAGTTGCCCAAAGTCAGACGGGATGGCCGAATGAGTTGAGCGTCCGTTTCCCGTTTTGGTAGATCATGGGATTCGAACCCATGGATTCGAACCCTAGTCGAGTCAAACCGATGACTTAAAAATTGATACTTGTTGCTTCCTAACCTGGCGCTCGGCATTATTAGGATAGGGCAAGGATTGATTGGCTCAGTATCAGGATAATATGACTGAGTGGGATATCAGGTCATGGTGCTGGCGGCCTGGTCTTGCAGTGGGGCAGCACTATAAAGTCGCCATGAGTGCACACTGTCACAAGTCGGTACCCGACCTGATATGCGCTTAAATGTTGCCAGGACGTAAAACTCCAACAACCAACCAACAGTCAGTTTTCAACCAAAATCCGGCATAACGAGGAGATGGCAAGGAGTGGTTGATGCGATGTCAAGATAATGTGACTGAGTGGGATACTGTGTCATTGTGCCAATCGCGCTGCATCTCAATGGGGTTGTGCTATAAACTGGCCATGAATGCATACTGTCACAAGTCAGTGTCATCATTACACCCCCCACCCACCCCTCTGTGTGAATGCCCAACCCTTGCTCCTCTCACCCGGGCTCTGAGTGAATAGTCGTTGGTCACCTCAATACTCATACTAATTGCCAATTTTGGGTTGACAGCCTTCTCTAGGCGATGCCTTAAGGTATCTGTATCATGACCAGAGCAGCTATACTTAATCACAAATACAGGCAGGATATTTTTCGATTTTTAAGCGGATTTCCGGGGGTTTCACAGCCTGGGGACATTTTTGATATAGGTGTAAACGGAAATTTGCCGTCGGGATAATTGTTCTCGGCTTGATTTCCGCTTTTTTTGTTGCCTGAAATCACTATAATTCCTGCAAATATGACTCGGCACACGCTGCGCATGCGCGAGGGTTGTTCCCATACGTTGCACCAAACAGTTGCTTTGTTTCTTCATTGTTGTTTTACATCCTAGCTACATCTAAGGTCATATCAGGACGGCGCGCCAAAACACGCTATCAATATGTTGCGCTGACGCTGAAAAGTTTGATGTTTTTCGATGATTAAAAGTGATTTTGCGCGTTGGCGGCGCGCCGGGGAGAAGCGTCGTAATGTGACAGCACCATTAGGGTGGCTGTGGTCAAGCTGTGGCTATTACTATTATTCATTCAGCTCTAATGACTGTTTTTAGTGACGTATGTTAGGGAAAATTGCATCACTTAAAGTAAAGTGGATCCGAACCCATGGGATCGTGGGTTCGAATCCTGGTCGAGTCAAACCCATGACTTAAAAATGTATACTTGTTGCTTCCTAGCAAGGCGCTTGGCATTATTAGGATAGGGCAAGGACTGGTTGGCTCAGTGTCAGGATAATGTGACTGAGTGGGATATCAGGTCATGGTGCTTGCGGCCTGGTCTCCCAGTGGCCATGTAGTTGCCATGAGTGCGCACTGTTACAAGTCGGTACCCGTCCTGATATGACGTTAGCTGTTGCTAGGACGTAAAAGAAAACAACAAAAAACAACAAAAAACTTGAAGGTTTTTGTGTGTGCCTTATAACCTATCGAAGTCCACCATTCCTTTCCATGTGTGATATATGACCTTAGGTGTTGCCAGGATGTAAAACTCCAACAAGCAACCAACCATGTGTGACTTTACAAAGCTGCTAATAATAACCATAGGGTACTCGCAGTCTAATGGTGCTGGTCAAACCAATTGTAATCGACTGAGATTGAGCCTAATTAGTCCATTCTAACTTCTAAGTGCGATCTTTCAATAAGCTACAGTGAATCCTCATTATAATGTCATTGTTGGACTCCATAAAATGTCATCGTGAAAAATGCGGGGTCACGCTAAATCTGTCCATTTGACTGAATTACCTTTGAATTAATGAATGAATGAATTCCGGGTCCAATTACACATCGCGTTATATCCAAACTCACTATAAACGGGTACACATTATAATAGGGTTTCACTGTACATCGAATGTTGATGTAAGCAGGGATGAAAGATCTCCGCGATTTCACGGATTTCCGGGATTTTCCCTGTAGCTATAAGTACGTTGCACCCGTCCTGATATGACCTTAGATGTTGCCAGGATGTAAAACTCCAACAACCAACCAACCAATACATTGTTTCACGCTGCAGCACCATCAGCGTATACTAATATGTGGTGCAAACGCTGCAGCACTAGCAGCGTATACTACTAATGCCTTCAAACGCCGCAGCAGGGTCAGCGTATACTAGTACTACTAATACATGCTTCAAACGGTGCAGCACTATCAGCGTATACCGATATATTGTGCAAACGCCGCAGCACTAGCAGCGTATACTACTAATAGTACATGCTTCAAACGGCGCTGCACTGTCAGCGTATACCAATATTTATGAAACCCGAATTCCGGAAATTTTAAGCGATTCCCTGACAATGCTAAGCCTATGTGAGAATATCAGCATTTCCGCTTTTTTTCCCAGAGACCACTTTCATCCCTAAGGAATACATTGTGAAATGACATGACCAGATTTGTAATGTTATCTGATGGTGAACCTGGTACACCACGTTCCCCCGAGCACCATACAACTAATAACAAGCGCCCCCCCATACCTCTCTACCTTAACTGTGGATCTTGGACACTTACTGAAGCAATATTACCTGCCAACTGCACCAGACGGGATGGCCGAATGAGTTAGAGTGTCTGTCTCCCGTGCTGGTAGATCGTGGGGTCGTGGGTTCGAACCCTGGTCGAGTCAAACCTATGACTTAAAAATTGATACTTGTTGCTTCCTAGCCAGGCGCTCGGCATTATTAGGATAGGGCAAGGACTGGTTCGCTCAGTGTCAGGATAATGTGACTGAGTTGGATATCAGGTCATGGTGCTGGTGGCCTGGTCTTCCAGTGGGGCAGCACTATAAAGTCGCCATGAGTGCGCACTGTCACAGGTCAGTACCCGTCCTGATATGACCGTTGATGTTGCTAGGACGTAAAACAACAACAAACAAACAAACGTTCCCCCGCACACAATACAACTACCATTGTGAAATGACATGACCAGATTTTTAATGTTATCTGATAGTCAACCTGGTATACCACGTTCCCCCGAGCACCATACAACTAATAACAAGCACCCTATACCCACCCCCACCCCCGCATACTGTTGATCTTGCACACTTACTGAAGCAATATTACCTGCCAACTGTCTGTACAGACAACACCAGGTGGTAGTATACGACTGAGTCTCTGTATGCCCATTCAATCACCCCAGTGTGTGGTGCGGTTTATTTGGTGTTTTATTAGTGGCTGGGTCTTTTTGCAGGCCATAGTGACATTTTTATCCCTCCCTACCTTTGTACCGAATCAGTAAGAGTGATGCTTGGCTTCACGTGTGGAAGGTCCTGCTTTCAGATTTCGACAGAGTAAAACAAATAACTTGTTTGCTCAGTAGCAGACCGGACGCGGTTACCAAATCCGTAAGAGCGCAGGCTTCCTGTGTAAGAAGGTTGGGAGTTCGAATCCTGACTGAGTCAAACCAATGACTTACAAAATTGATACTAGCTGCTACCTAGCCTGGTGCTCGGCATAACTAGAAGAGGGCAAGGACTGGTTGGCTCAGTGTCAGGATAATGTGACTGAGTGGGAAAGCGCGTCATGGTGCTGGCGGCCTGGTCTCCCAGTGGGGCAGCACTACTATAAAGTCACCATGAATGTCTGTAGCTGTCTTGATATGACATTGGATGTTACCAGGATGTGAAAAGTCCAAACAAACAAGCCTAGTTGCGGGATAATGTGACTGAGTGCGATATTGTATCATGACTCCGCAAGTGCGGTTTCCAAGTCGGGCAGCAATACAAAGTCAACATTAGTGTGTGCTGTCTGTCACAAGTCCGTAAACGTCCTGATATGACCTTAGATGTTGCTAGGACATAGAACCCCAACAAACATGTTTAGAGGGGGCGAGGTTTGAGGGGTAGTGTTTTTTATTCACATCCTAATGACACTCCTTTTCCCTTTCACCTCCTGGGTGGATGGCGGGGCTTGAGTGGGTGGGTGAGGATGGAGGGGGGGTGGAGAGGGGGGGTGTCATGGGAAGCGTGGGTGGTGAAAAAGGCAGAGAGCTGGGAGACGGCAGGAGGGCGAGTGCCGAGGGAGGCCGGCGGGCGACCTTTTAAGGGAGAGGGACGGGCGACAGCAGGTGAGGTGTGAATGCTGCCAGCCCGGGGGAGGGCGAGAGGTGGCGAGCAGCGGGCGTCGGGTGAGGCGCGAGTGCTGCGCGCCGCGGAGGGCGGCAGCGCGGGGCGGGGGAGGGTCTCTTCCTCTCCTCGCATTACGACCAATCCAGGCCCTTCTCGCCAACTACACTAATTCATTTATCTTGGCTGCAAACTTTATTGCGCCTGAAAATAAGTTCAACTTTTCAGCGGCAAGTCACCAAGTCTTTCAGCTACAGAATATTTAGGGGTGATTTACGCAAGTTCTGTTGCGAACTGAGTAATAAATACAAGATAGATGAGATGGGGTGGGATGGGTGGGTGGGGTGTGTGAGGGCGGGGGTGGGTGGGTGTGGGGGGTGTGAGTCGGGTGGGGAGCTTTAGCATTCACCGCTTCCTGATAGCAATTTCTGGTCTTTGACAGCAGGGAGAGTGAGTGAGATTTATAGAGTCGTGGCTAATGTGAGCGTGGATAAAGGGGTAATTTAACATGGCGGTGGTGGTGATTTACGATATGCCAAAGACCCTATAATACTAACACGGCTCACTCCCTATCTCTCCCATGGTAATGTAAATTTCGCAGTGCCACATTGTGGTGGGTTTGATCAGCCCGGCTGCTGGTTGGTGTTTCACATGTAAACGCATACAATTATATTGTACATGAGATAGGTAAGTATGAATACACATCAATATGAAATTGCTATGAAGAAATACACATCATCATCAGCATCATCATCAGCATCGCCATCATCACACATCTTTCACATTCATATATAGATTTATACATATAATATAGCACCTGTTTAATCAAGAGAACAGCCAGCGCACCAAGTGGTGGGTTTGATCATTTTGATTACACAGTACAGGCTGAGTGAGCCATCTTAGTATTATAGGGTCTTTGGTTCATATCAACCCGACTCTGCACCAACTAATGACACTCTATTCATCGGCTGGTCAGGCCTTCTGCCTCGCCTGGTGCTGCCACCTGGCTTTTTCCTCCTAGCCTGGCTCTGCCTCACGCCTGAACCACTCACTCCAACGAGTATAATATATATAATATATATATAATATTTATATAATATATATATATATAATATATATATAATGAGCCTAAGCAACCCCAATGCTCAATCGCTTAGCCTTACAATCAGTGGTCCACAGCTGGTCCTGTCTGTGGGAAAGTGCATAGAAAAGGCCCTTGCTGCTTATCGGAAAGAGCAGCCGATGTGGCGGTAGTGGGTTTCTTCCAGAGAAAGATGTCAGAATGACCATATGTTTCATGTCCAATAGCCAATGATAAAAATCGATGTGCTCTAGAGGCGTCGTTAAATAAAACAAACTCCCCCCCCCCCCGCTTAACCTTAACATTAGCTTAGTTGTGAACTATGGTTATCTTTGTCCTAAAACATCATTTCTTTTTTTGCGGTTTTGGGAGGTGATTTACAAACTAACACCAATTTTCCCAGAGAGAAACTCCACCTGAGTGCAACAGGCAGTTTGGGGCCGCAGAGCGGTGTTATTGGGGTTTGCCCTGCTCCCGGTACAAACAGCCAGCGTCTGAGAAGTGAATGCGGTGCACATAGCATAGCAGAAGCGTGTTGATAGATCTCCAGCCCTGGTCACATACAAGTTAGTGAACGTAGTTGAACGTAGGATAGATTAACATGGGTCAAACGTTGGTAATTATCACCACATTGGTAATTATCGTCTAACCTGGTGAGTACCGTACGCAGTTGGAGTCAAGCCAAATGCCCAAATTGCAAGCTAATTTTCAGTTATTTAACTAATCTTGTTGGGTTAATTGAAATTAGTTGGTGTGTGTGGGAAAGAATGTCTCCATCAGATGTATGTATATTTGAGTGGGTGTGGGGGTGGGGGTAGGGGTGGGGGTAGGGGTGGAGGTTTTTAACCCATTTCCATAACTCCTGCCACTCTGGATAAACCCTGGATTTATGAAGTCCGCTTAGCGTTTTGTTTGTATCTCAACACTTTAATCAAATATATTTAGATATTACCATATGTAACGGTCAATGGGGAAAACATCACTTTTTTTATTTGGTAGATTAGTTGATTAAGCAGGGTAAATTTCAATCGTGGACGATTGGTCTTCCTCATTCCACTGCTCCTTGCCCTATCCTAATAGTGGTGAGTGCTAGGCTAGGAAGTGACAAGTATGAATTTTTATGTCATTTGTTTGACGTGACCAGGATTCGAACCCACGATCTACCAGAACGGGTGCTTGGCATTGATAGGGATGTTGTAAGGACTGGTTAGCTCAGTAACCATATAATGTGACTGAGTGGGATATTGGATCATGGTGTCACTGTCAGTAGCCTTGTCTCCCAGTGGGACATCATTATAAAGGCTCCGTTGAGTGTGCACTGTCACAAGTCGGTACCAGTCCCGATAAGACCTTAGATGTTGCTAGGATGTAAATACCTCGACAGACAAGCAAACTATGAGTTTAATATATGTCACACATATATCGTGTTTTTAAAAATTATTTATTAATTATTATTAGTAATATAATAATTATTATTATTGGTATTAATATGCTACGTCTGTTCCTTCATATATGCACTCCTACCGCCACCTGGTGTCAGTTCCCCTCACTACCTCCCGCTCTTGACTGACCACCACTCACTCTGGGCCCAGTATTAAAAAGAACACTTAAACTGAAGTTAAAGCTGCATAGTCTGATGAACACATCAAATTTTCAAAACCCAAACCATGACTAGTCTTGATTCTACACATGTAACTTTGATACTGGTGCGCTTACCAAACATGTGTCACCACATAGAACGGAATACTGAGCCAATTTAATAGAACCTGTTAATGCAGAAGCCTACATGGCGTGCTTGCCAAAATTAATTGTGCATGTTTGCACTTCAAATATCTCAAATGTTAGCCATTTAAAATATAAATTACTTCAAACTAAAGTAAGGTAGATTATAACGATCAACCTATATTCATCTCAGAAAATAACAGAAACTCAAAATTATCGGACTATGCAACTTTGAAATAAAATCTTGGGTTCGTAAGGAGAGTTTCTATTTTGGCGTGACTGGTCGGCGAACCTTTTATAGCGCAGGCCCCTGCCGGTTGCTGCTTGCTGGTGGCTGAAGGGCTCTCCCCACAGAGTGGCTGCAAAGACACGGCGACTGGCGTGTTCCTAAATGATGCACGTCTGCGGGGACCGGCTGTGTTCAGCGGTATTCGGGTACGCCTTTGGGCCTGTCACTGCTGATCTCATAGTTAGGGACCAGACAGGATGGCCGAATGAGTAGAGCATCCGTCTCCTGTTTTGGGAGATCGGGAGATCCGAACCCATGAGTTTGTGGGTTTGAATACTGGTCGAGTCAAACCAATGACTTAACAATTGATATGTGTCGCTTCCTAGCCTGGCGCTTGGCATTATTAGGATAGGGCAAGGAATGGTTGGCTCAGTGTCAGGATAATGTGACTGAGTGGGATATCAGGTCATGGTGCTGGTGGCCTGGTTTCCCAGTGGGGCAGCTCTATAAAGTCATCATGAGTGCGCACTGTCACAAGTCAGTACCCATCCTGATATGACCTTAGATGTTGCTAGGATGTAAAACAACAACAAACAAACAAAAACAAACATAGTTAGGGAGCGGCCTTCATGATTCCAATGACACTTAAAGCTGCATAGTCCGATGAAATATAAAATTTTCAAAACCAAATCAATTATCTCAATTTGATTTTACATATCTAACTTAGGTACTGATGCACTTATTGAGCATTTGTTTCTGGGTAGAAGGCAATACTGAGCCAATTTAACAGAACCTGTTACTGCAGAAGTCTATCATGTCAGAGTTTTGCCAGGCTTGCCAAAACTAATTTTCCATGTTTGCACTCAAAATATTTACCATTTAAAATAAAAGTAACTTTGAACTAATGTAAAGTAGATACTAGTGATCGATCTAATATATTTATCTCAGAGAAAATAGAGAAATTCAAAACCATCGGACTATGCAACTTTAAGGCCCAGTCACATACACGTTAGTGGACGTAATTGATCATAGTGGAGGCTAACATAGTTCAACGTAGTTCAATGTAGTGCAACATACCGGCATCCATACTTCTCCGTGATGAGAATGTGATAAGAACGTGTGTGGGCTGTGAGTTCCGATTTAAGCTTTGAACATGTTCAAAAGAAAGGTAAGTTTGAGGCAGACGTAGCCTCCGTGATGATAACGTATACTCTAGCATACTCTAGGGTACTCTAGTGTACTTCTTAATGTACTCTAGCGTACTCTAGCATAATCTAGTGTCCTCTAGCGTACTTTGACCCACACAAAACCTTGGCCGTTCTGACATGGTCACATAGCCATTAGTGGACGAAGTTGAACGTAGTGGAGGGTAACGTAATTCAACCTAGTTCAACATAGTTCAACATAGTTGGAATTACCGGGATCTGTACCGTAACGTACCGGGATCCGTACCATAACATATTTATCCGTACTATTAGGTGGGTGATCAACCAACACCTGCTGTACCTTAACATAGTTTAATGTAGTGATAGCACGTTTGACCCATGTTAATCTAACTTACGTTCACTAATGTGTATGTGACCAGGGCTGGAGATCTATCAACACGCTTCTGCTATGCTATGCGCACTGCATTCACTTCTCAGACGCTGGCTGTTTGTACCGGGAGCAGGGCAAACCCCCAAAACACTGCTCTGCGGCCGCAAACCGCCTGTTGCACTCAGGTGGAGTTTCTCTCTGGGAAAATTGGTGTTAGTTTTGAACCCTCCTATCGGCTGTCATTACCATTGAAGCAGGCGTCGAAATGGTACCCTGGTGGGTTCCTGGTATAACCTTAGATGTTGCTAGGGTGCTAAATAAGACATCAAAGCATTGTATCCCCACACTCCACACATACAAACATACATGTACACAAGACTTTCCTCCCCCATGCACACACCCTCTACACACATACACACAAACACACATGCACACATGCACACACACATTCTCCCCCATGCACACACCCTCTACACACATGCACACACACTTTCTCCCCCATGCACAAACCCTGTACACACATACACACAAATACACATGCACACACATTCTCCCCCAGACACACACCCTCTACATACATACACACAAACACACATGCACACATGCACACATGCACACACTTTCCCCCCCATGCACACACCCTGTACACAAACACACATGCACACATACTTTCTCCCCCATGCAAACACCCTCTACACACATACACACATGCACACACTTCCTCCCCCATGCACTCACCCTCTACACACATACACACACGCACACATGCACACACACTTCCTCCCCCATGCACACACCCTCTACCCACACAAACACACATATACATGTCTTTCCTCCCCCATGCACACACCCTGCACACACATGCACACACCCTTCATCCTCTCCCCTTCTGCACACACTCCTTCATACACACATGCACACACCCTTCCTCCTCCTCATCTCCCTCCCCCTATGCACACACACCCTCCACACAGACATCCACACACCCTTCCTCCTCCCCTTCTGCACACACTCCTTCACACACCCTTCCTCCTCCCTCCTTCTACACACACTCCTTCACACACACATGCACACACCCTTCATCCTCCCTCCTTATGCACACACATGCACAGACCCTTCCTCCCCTCCTTCCCCTACTCCCCCATTGCACACCCCCTCCACACACACACACACACACCCTTCGTCCCCTCCCTCCCCTACTCCCCCTATGCACACCCACTCCACACACACACATACCCTCCACACACACACATACCCTCCACACACACACGCACGCACACATGTTGGCTACACAGGCTGGCGATTGTTAATGGTGCCTAATTACTGCCTGTGCGGATTCACTCAATCAGTAGTTAGTTAGTTCATTACGCTGCGTCCCGCCTTGCCGCCGCCAGGGGCGCTGCACATCAATACCGGCACTGGGTGCATCTGTACCGTGGGCGGGTGCCTGGAGTACCACTGTGCAGGATGTGTGTCAGCGAGGGTGTGGCACACAGGCTAGGCTAACATGTACTGTACATCAAACTGGATTCATGAGGGGACACACTGCTCAACGCATCCTGATTTAAGCTAAGATTTCATATACGCGGTATGCGGCATGCGGCATACCATTCGCCTTTTGCATAAATTTGCATTCGCATATGCATTTGCATTCACATATGCATTTGCATTTGCATTCGCATTTGCACCCGCACCGATTGGTCCATTGAGCAATCCACTTTACCATCCATGTATTAACATTCGCATTCGCATTCGCATTCACATTCGTGCCCGGACATATGGAAGCACCACTGTGCGTTTACATGCTTTTCCATTTTTTGTCGCATTCACATACCGCATACCGCATATATGAAATCTTAGCTTAGCAGTTCATGCCATCATGAGCTTTGCCTATGCTTACACACTGGATGCAGTGGCTGAATCGGTAGAGCGTAGGTTGACCATGCAGAAGGACGGGAATTCGAATCCCAGCCGAGTCAAGCCGATGACTTATATCAAATTGATACTTATCGCTACCTAGCCTGGCACTCGGCATTAATAGGATAGGACAAGGACTGGTTGGCACAGTGTGCACCATTATATACAGCAAGAAATGCTTTATAAGTGCATCAGTATCTCAGTTGGATATGTAGAATTGAATCTAGATAAGTGTATTGGTTTAAAAAATGTCATGTTTTCATTGGACTACGCAGCTTTATGGGTACAGGGTTATTACAAGAAGGCATTTTAAAATATTTGTTATTCTATCTGAAAGTGAAAATGATTAAAACTTTGCACAAATCTGTTTAGTGTTATTGCTATGCCTCCATGATTTCACCCTCTTCTTTGAAGACTTTTTCTTTAAAAACAGAATACCAGAGTGGTTAGGGCGCCCCGTACCCCGGAATCTTGTAGGATCAATCCCCGGCCGAGACTAACCAGAGGCCTACCGAATTGGTGCGTGTCAATCAATACCTTGCCTGATGCTCGGCATTACTAGTCTAGTGCCTAGTTCTGATTTTCATGATAATGTGACTGATGCGGGTAATGGCGTCTGTGGTGCGGTATCCCAGTGGGGTAGCACTATAAAGTAACCACCAGCATGCGCTATCACCAAGTCGGTATCCGTCGCCCTCACAATAACCTTAGATTTGTGTTGGATGCAACCCCCCCCCCCCACACACACACACACACCAAATAATCCAAACCAAGCATCTTTAAAAACATATGTTTTTTTAAAAGCAGTTCGATGCCCATCAGCTGCCGAGTTTGTGGTGAAGAAACCTCGATCTAATCTTAGACGAGACCTGATAGGACAGGAGACAAGCCTAAGTCTCGTTAAAAGACCATAGCGGTCTGTCATTAGATGACCAAGACTCTCCCTGAGGCAACGTCTCTGCCAAAGTTTGAAGCTATGTAACTCTGTCATATATGTCAATACCTGAATAGTAAACACTTTTATTCATCTGAAGCCAGTCTTTTTTCAGCACCAAGGCACTGGTCTTCCGGCCACACTTAACTTCAGTCATTTACACTATTTAATTACAAGACCAATCTTAAGATAATAAAATATTGTTATTACATTCAGCTAATTAAGAGTTTCTGGTCAGTGTATGCATTCTGATGCGCGAGAAGGAAGAAAGGAAAGCTAACCATTACACCACCTAGGCTCCCTGATATCAACACACTACCCACGCCTACCTGTCTATGCGGCTCCTTGCCTGAGAGGTCAGTGCAGACCACTACACTCGTCCCCCTGGAATTGTAAGTCTTTTAATACTTACAATTACATACATACAGGCAATGCACTTACATACATACACAGGGAAGGTTCAACAGCTATACAGCGCGTAGCCTGTACAGGATCCTGGTCACGGCACCAGTGTCGTGGGGGTGATGAAAATGGGAATTATTGCGCCTAGAGCGGGACTCGAACCCACATCTCTCTGCATTCCGGGCCAGTGTGCTAACCATTACACCACCTAGGCTCCCTGATATCAACACACTACCCACGCCTACCTGTCTATGCGGCTTCTTGCCTGAGAGGTCAGTGCAGACCACTACAATAATAAAATATTGTTATTACATTCAGCTAATTAAGAGTTTCTGGTCAGTGTATGCATTCTAATGTAGGTGGTGTCTTAGTTAATTTTCTACACAGGGGTATTTGGGTGTAGTTTTGTTGTTGTTTTATGTCCTAGCAACATCTAAGGTCATATCAGAATGGGTACCAACTTGTGACAGTGCACACTCATGATGACTTATTAGTGCTGCCCCACTGGGAGACCAGGTTGCCAGCACCATGGCCTGATATCCCACTCAGTCACATTATCCTAACACTGAGCCAATCAGTCCTTGCCCTGTCCTAATAATGCTGAGCGTCTGGCTAGGAAACGACAAGTATAAATTTTTAAGTTATTGGTTTGACTCGACACTTTGAACCCATGAACCCATGGGTTTGGATCCCCCGATATCCCAAAACAGGAGACGGACGCTCAACTCATTCGGCCATCCCGTCTGGTCTATATGGGCATAGTGAATCAGTCTCAACCGGTAGGTTGGTTATTGCACACTATACAGTTTAAAGGAGTAGTAACATGACTAGCACAACTTTACTTTTTTCACAATTATCATGACCAAAATATGACTAGTGATAATTTGTACCTATCTCGAAGCTACCTATTCGCTGGAAGTCATTTAAGGCGCAATCAACGCTAAGGGCCTTTGTGACTATTATGCATGTTGCCGGTAACATGATTAATTCACGACGTTGGAGACCGTTTTAGTGTTGCTTAGCAAAATATCAAGTCACGTTGGTGCCTCGCCGAGGATGCACATATTGTCATAGCACTGTCACTAAGGTATCGAAGAATTCTTATTACGACAAGGCTAACGGTTCAGCACTCGCTACGGAAGCAGCAAGCCGGACGGTTTGAAATTAATATACTCCACCGTTATAGGCAGTTCAGCGGTAAAAGATACTACAAGCAAGATACGGAATTGTGCTTGCTCAGCACAGTCAAGAATAGCATCATGTCGCAGGTGAGAAGTACTCGGAGGATATTCAAGTCTAGGAAATGTGTGTCGATGGAAAGTGTTGGTAAAAATGCATCAAGTGGTTCAAAGAGTAAATCGCAGCATAAGAGATCGGAGGTGCCATCTACGTCGGCGCAAGGGGATGAGGTACGTTCAGAGGTGTTGCCATCAAGTGTGACCGCCTCTTACCTTGAAGGAGCGTTGAAGGCGCAGATGGAGGTAAATAATCAGTTGCTATGTGAAAGGTTGGAGCGCCTTGAGTCGAAAATGGCGAAGACGGCGGCTGGTACAGCGCGCAGGGACCAGGACGGCAGCAGCGACAGTGGGTTGGAGGCGCCATCTAGAGGGAAGGGACGTCATGGTGGTACTAGAAGAGAGCAGTTGGAGCCAGGCAGTGAGGAAGACGTACCGTTGTCGACGCATAGAGAAAAGCGATCCAGGAGGACGTATAATACGGCGACGTATGGATACGATCGACGGCGGGGGCAGCGACGCAAGTTCAATGGATGCTGGACGAGTGATTCTGAGGGGTCGATGTCTGACCTTGAGAGGGACGAGTCAGATGAGGTGATTCGGTGATTGTTGAAGCGACGAGGGCGTTCAGTCAAGAAACATCGGGGTAAGACGGCGTTGTTGCCTCATTTATTTGTTATAAGGGATGATACAATGGGTAACGTTAATAAGGGGTGTGCGACATGGTTCGAATATATGTCGGTGGTTCATCGTTTGCTGGAAGAGCCAATGCTGCCGCAGCACTGGATTAAACATATTAGGCGGCATATTGTGGATATTTCTGACATGGCGGCCAACTGGGACTGGCAAACGGTATTGCTGTGGTCGGAGAAGGTGTTTTCAATGATTAATGATGGGCGTATTGAGGACGGTTGGGCTGATCGCGCTACTATCAAAGATATTCAGAGGGATGTGTATGCTATTGGGACAAGGCTAGATGTGAAGAAAGATAAGAAACCGGAAAGTAATAGTGGGTCAGGTTGGGTTGTGAGGGAAATAAATGAGTCAGTTGACGGGAAGCCATGTGAGGAATGGAACAGGGGTAACAGTTGCGGGTTTTTTACCTCTCACGGTTCTACTCAAGGCGCAATCAACGCTAAGGGCCTTTGTGACTATTAGGGTCATTCCGCATGCGCAATCATTAGGACAACATAGGTCAGTGAATACTGACACAGGTGGAAAAGCTCTCCCTCTGAAACAGAATAGAAAGCCATTTAGCCTCAAGTGCCACTAATTTTAGACGCAGGTTATAAAAAAGCAGTTCACTGCCATGCGGTTCCCCAAGGAAAGTTGCGCAATGCCCTACTTTGACTTATGGTGAATTCAAAAAGGAAAGTAGCACAATGCCCTACATTGATACATTGACTGACAGTGAATTTGAAAACTAAAGTAGCACAATGCCCTACTTTGACTGACAGTGAATTCGAAAACTAAAGTAGCACAATGCCCTACTTTGACTGACGGTGAATTCGAAAAGGAAAGTAGCACAATGCCCTACTTTGACTGACAGTGAATTTGAAAACTAAAGTAGCACAATGCCCTACTTTGACTGACAGTGAATTTGAAAACGAAAGTAGCACAAAGCCCTACTTTGGACGGACGGTGAATTCGAAAGGAAAGTAGCACAATGCCCTACTTTGACTGACAGTGAATTTGAAAACTAAAGTAGCACAATGCCCTACTTTGACTGACAGTGAATTTGAAAACTAAAGTAGCACAATGCCCTACTTTGACTGACAGTGAATTTGAAAACTAAAGTAGCACAATGCCCTACTTTGACTGACGGTGAATTCTAAAAGGAAAGAAGCACAATGCCCTACTTTGACTGACGGTGAATTCTAAAAGGAAAGAAGCACAATGCCCTACTTTGACTGACGGTGAATTCTAAAAGGAAAGAAGCACAATGTCCTACTTTGACTGACGGTGAATTCAAAGCCCTTTGACAATGCATTATAACCTATGTAACTTCACCTACCCGTTCCCTTCATGACGTCATATAATGAGCCAGTCTAGAGCAGCTATCCAAGATCATGAGGCCAAGTATCCCAAGACTATACTTAGTAGTTCTATGAGTCACACAACAGCTGTTTCTAGTATAGGGATACTTCTGTTAAGGAATACCTAATATTCATGTTCGGAACATATGTTAAATTTGGGTGACCAGATCTTTAAGTTCGCCTTCTGACGATGGTGCTTTTATTAATAGGCGGGATTTCTGACCAACTTCTCAATGAGAGTAGGTTCCCCCTTTTCGTTCTAGTGGCTCTATTATGGGCCAAGAGAAGGTCAGGCGCCTGGGCTTGTTTGTAGACATAGTTTCTGCGACGGGAAGTTCTCCCATCCTCAAGTATTTTAGTGTCTGTATTCTAATGCCCGCTAGACATCTACTGACTAAACCGATTTCTAATGCCCGGTAGACACCTACTGAGTAAACCGATTGCTAATGCCCACTAGACACCTACTGACTAAACCGATTGCTAATGCCTGCTAGACACCTACTGACTAAACCGATTGCTAATGTCCACAAGACACCTACTGACTAAACCGATTGCTAATGCCCAGTAGACACCTACCGACTAAACCGATTGCTAATGCCCGCTAGACACCTACCAACTAAACCGATTGCTAATGCCCACTAGATACTTACCGACTAAACCGATTGCTAATGTCCGCTAGACATGTACCAACTAAACCGATGGCACCATGACCCAACATCCTACCCAGTTATATTATCCTGACACTGAGCAAACCAGTCCTTGCCCTATCCTATTAATGCCGAGCACCAGGCTAGGAAGCGACAAGTATCAATTTGATAAGTCATTGGTTTCACTCGACCGGGAACCGAACTCCCGATTTCCCGTATGCGAGGCCTGCTCTCTACCAATTCGACCACCGTGCCCGGTCGATGTTATGGTAAAATTGAACTCTTAGCTAGGATTCCATATATGCAGTATACGAATGCGTACGAGGTATGCAGCGACTTTTTGCTGTTTGTAATGGAAATGGCACACTCGGTTCGCATTCACACTCATTCGCTACATGGAGCAATTGGTGTGAATGCGAACTAAGTGCGCCATTTCCAATACAAAAAGTGAAAAGTTACCACATACCTCATATGCATTCGCATACCACGTATATGGAATCCTGTTTTTCAGGGATGAAAGTGGTCTCCGGGAAGAAAAGCGGAAATTCGGATATTCTCCCATAGGTTTAGCATTGTCAGGGAATCGCGGAAGATTCCCGGAAGTTGGGTTTCATATATATATTGGTATAATTAATACGCTGATAGTGCTGCACCGTTTGAAGCATTTATTAGTAGTATACGTTGATTGTGCTGCGGGATTGCAGTAGGGGTCTACAGGAAGAATCCCAGAAATCCGCGAAATCGCGGAGATCTTTCATCCCAGTTTATGTAACAATATTTGTTGTTGGTGGGCGGGGGGGTGGGGGTGGGGTAGAGGTTATATTAATTGATTAAGCAGGGGCAATATCAACTGTGGAAAATTGGACTTTCTCATTCTATGACTGCTTGCCATATCCTAGTAATGCCGAACGTCAGGCTAGATACTGTCAAATATAAATGTTCATGTCATGGTTAGAATTGGCCATGGTTTGAACCCATAACCTGCCACCTGGGAAATGGGTGCTCAACTCGTTCGGCCTGTTTGGTGTGGCAGAATGAGTATTGGTCCTTAGTGGTATAATTAACATTATGTATTGGCTCCGTTGTGATGTCTACTTGCTACTTTCATATAGATAAATATTAATTGTATCGTGTGTCTAAAAACTAGTTCAAATGTTAGTTAATTAGGTGTGGATGACTTGAGTGCGCTGGGTTATATATATATGCTTCTTTGGAACTATTTTTAATCAGGGTAACAGACAACCTGACGTCATGTTTCAATCGACTGTCTGTGTGACATCCTTTTATTTCCTGAGCTCGATTTCCGTCAGAGCCAAATCAAAGGCCCCGGTTTTGTATGTGTCTTGTGTCAGCGTGTCGTAATAGTGAGGCTTTTGTAAGAGATCGACGTCCCACCGCTATTAGTCCATTAGTGTGTTAGCTGCCACTAGGTGGCTAAGAATCCATTGACAGCTATTGTTAGTGTGTGTCAGCTGCCACTAGGTGGCTAAGAATCCATTGACAGCTATTGTTATTGTGTGTCAGCTGCCACTAGGTGACTAAGAATCCATTGACAGCTATTGTTAGTGTGTGTCAGCTGCCACCAGGTGGTTAAGACTCCATTGACAGCCATATTTAGTATGTGTCAGCTGCCACCAGGTGGCTATGAACCCATTAACAGCCATTTTTAGTGCATGTCAGCTGCAGTTAGGTGGCTATGAAGCCATTGACAACTATTGTTAGTGTGTGTCAGCTGCCACCAGGTGGCTAGGAATCCATTGACAGCTATTGTTAGTGTGTGTCAGCTGGCACCACGTGGTTAAAACCCTATTGACAGCCATATTTAGTGTGTGTCAGCTGCCGGCAGGTGGCTATGAACTCATTAACAGCCATCTTTAGTGCATGTCAGCTGCCGCCAGGTGGCTAAGAACCCATTGACAGCCGTCTTTAGTGCGTATCAGCTGCCTCCAAATGGCTATGAATCCATTGACAGCTATCTTTAGTACGTGTCAGCTGCCGCTAGGTGGCTATGAATCAATTGATAGCCATCTTTAGTGTGTGTCAGCTGCCACCAGGTGGCTATGACTCCGTTGAGTGAGGGTGATTAGTTAGGCTTTGCCCATAGCTGCTCTATGACTGGCAACTTGACATTTGAAATGATTTTGGCCTTGCTAGTTTAGAGGAGTATAAATAGATGAGCACCCGAAGGGTTAGGAGTCGATTTAGAAACTGCAGTCGATGCGAAGAGCCTGGATTGTTTTGACTATGATGGCGGAGAGGGAGTTTTAATAGCCTGCGTGGGTTTTATAAAAAAAGTAAAGGAACTAATTTATTTGGGTAGTAACTGCTGACTGAGTGCGACAAGTGAGGATAGAATTTTCTAGTCCGGTGCTCTCCGGTACACAAAATGTATCGAAATGGAGCGGAATTGGGTCAATTGCCGCCGGGTTACCGGACAAGTACCATACATGTACCGGACGAGAACCGGACACGTAACGGATGGGTACCGGACAAAACGGACAAACCGGACACCAATGGATGGGTACCAGACATGTACGGATGGGTACCGGATGGGCACTGGACAAACTGGACACGTCAGTCCGGCGGTGTCCAGTAGAAGTTTTGTGCATGTTCAAAACTTGTACCGGACACCGCTGGATGGGTACCGGACATGTACTGGACATTGCCATACAGTACTGGACAGTGTCCGGTTCTCGTCCGGTTCCCCAGTCCGGTAAGGTGTAACTGGGCCTTCAAAGACTGCCTTACAAACAGCTGGGGGAATGAATTGGGTGCAATGAACAGTGATTGATATGTATCTTTTATTGCAATCAAATTTGCTGTAACATCGAGACATAACTAGGTGGGTTTTTCTACTGTAGCCAGTGTTGGTAGACCATGGGACCATGGCTTCGAATCCTGGTCGTGTCAAAGCAATGACTTAAAAATTGATACTTGTCGCTTCCTAACCAGGCGCTCGGCATTATTAGGATAGGGCAAGGACTGGTTGGTTCAGTGTCAGGATAATGTGACTGAGTGGGATATCAGGTCATGGTGCTCGTGGCCTGGTCTCCCAGTGGGGCAGCACTATAAGGTTGCCATGAGTGCGCACTGTCACAAGTAGGTACCCATCCTGATATGACCTTAGATGTTGCTAGGACGTAAAACAAAAACCAACAAACTTCTACTGTAGGAACAAGTGAGAACCTATGTGAAGAGAATTTACAAGAAGATTCTGAACGGATAACTCGACACCCCACCCCACCCCCCGCCCCCCACACACACACCAAAGATGTTTGTTTTATTTAGCCTGCTGCCACCACATGGTCTACTCTTTTTGATAAGCAGCAAGAAGTCTTTTATATGCACTTTCCCACAGACAGGACAGCACATACCACAGCCTTTGATGAACCAGTTGTGGACCACTGGTTGGAACGGAAAATAACCGAAACTGCAAATGTGTCCACTGAGCAAGATCGATTGGATGACCCACACCCACACAGGTGGACACTCTAGCGCCTGAGCTACGTCCCGCTCCTCGACACACACACACACACCATCCTCCCTATTAGGCCCTATGACTGATTTTGTACTGTGTGTTAGTGCGTTTAACAAATACCCATATGTCACGAATTAGCATAGGATCTTCAGTAAAAACTATATTTGTGGGATCAGGGGCCATATGCAGGAGTCAGTGTTAGCGAGGAAAAAACGGTGTTTGGCAGGAATTCCGGTTTAGCGGCGAAAAATGGTATGCATGACTCAGTGTTAGGCCTAACACCAAAGGCTTAACCGGTGTTACCTTACCCCTAAAAACTATTAGGTTTATCGAGTTTATTAGGCCCAAATCTATTCAACAGAATTAGATACGCAATAAGTGAAATTTATTCAAATTAACCCTAAATTCGAACCCTCCTTAAGGCTACCGCCGCATTGGCGGCGATATTAATAGTTATATTTTCTAATCGACGAACGTAAAGTAAACAAATCGTCGCCGCCGCCGCATCGACGTTGCTTTCCATACTGGCGGCGGAGCCGGTTTGTTTACTTTACGTTCATCGATTCGAAAATATAACTAGTAATATCGCCGCCAATGCGGCGGTAACCTTAAGGAGGGTTCGAATTTAGGGTTAATTTGAATCAATTTCACTTATTGCGTATGTAATTCTGTTAAATATGATCGCATTCAATAGATTTGAGCCTAGTATATGGCTACAAACGCAGAGGGATTTCCCAAATCTATAAATAAATTCACGTTTACCTATAATGAAAGTGTTACGCGCTCCTGCATACAACTTGACACAGTTCCCGACTTCGGTGATAGCTAAACGGTAACAGGCTCTAATACCAAAACCCGCTAACACTGACTCGTGCATATGGGCCCAGGGATGAAAGATCTCCGGGATTTCGCGGATTTCCAGGATTTTTCCTGTAGCTATAATTGTATACTAATATGTTGCGGCCGTCCTGATATGACCTTAGATGTTTCCAGGATGTAAAATGCCAACAACCACCCAACCAATACGTTGTTTCACACCGCAGTACCATCAGTGTATACTAATATGCGGTGCAAATGCTGCAGCACTAGCAGCGTATACTACTTATGGCTTCAAACGCTGCAGCAGGGTCAGCGTATACTACTGATATGTGCTTCAAATGGCGCAGCACTATCAGCGTATACTACTAATACGTGCTTCAAACGCCGCAGCACTATCAGCGTATACTACTGATACATGCTTCAAATGCCGCAGCACTATCAGCATATACCAATATGTATGAAACCCGACTTCCGGGAATTTTCAGGGATTCCCTGACAATGCTAAGCCTATGGGACAATATCAGCATTTCTGCTTTTTTTCCCGGAGACCAGTTCCATCCCTGGGGATTTAACAAGAGGCGTTCTGTGTAAGTATGCAGATGCTTCTAAATATATTGATTTTCCATATCAGGGCCCTAGCTAGCGAGGAGGGGGTCAGAGGAAAGTTGTCTCTTCTCCACATTTAAAAAAAAGCCCACAGTATTTAGCCTCCCTGAAATGGCTGGAAATTGCATTTCAGAGCCTCTAGTTTAAACAATTTCCTGAGGGGTATACCCTAGACCCCCCTAGTGCCCCACCCTTCGGCAGTTATCTGTTCCAAGAATGTATGAGTCTCCAAACAAAAATCCCCAGCTAAGGCTGTGCATATTCACTTCATTTTAAATTTTCATTAATTCAGATTGAACTATCTGTATATATATTAAATAGTATATAACATATATAATATATATTATAAAGATTATAAATATTTTATTGGGATTTAGATTTCGCGCTTTACACAAAACCCCATGCTGTTTTCCTTGTTGATAACTATTTTTTGTTGTTGGCACATTAGTTGTTTAAGCAGGGGAAATTTCAATCGCGGACGATTGGTTTTCCTCATTCCACTGCTCCTTGCCCTATCCTAATAATGGCGAGTGCCTGGTTAGATAGCGACAAGTATCAATTTTGAAGTCTTTGGTTTGACTTGACCAGGGTTCGAACCCATGAACCCATGCTCTACCAAACATGGGAGACGGATGGGACATGGTGCAGGCAGTCAGCCATTCAGTTGGGAGTTAGACGAGGAGTATATCGCTCTCATCCCTTTCGCGAATATTTCCACCAGTTCTTTTCATCACAATATCAAGGGCACCGGCAAGTCCCTGACTGCTATAAATAGCCTCCCCCCTGCGAGCTATGATTGACTGTGTCCCGGCGTATTGTGCAGTAGCAGGGCAGGGATTGCATCACGTGGACCAGTGTTGCGGATTCCGAGGGACACCAGTTTGCCAGGGACACTTCCATTCAAATGCATTGTCAACGGCCGTGAACAAATCTTCATACAGAAAAAATCAAATATCTCTAAGATTACACCACCTAGAAACAAATCGCTTCGTACACATATAGAAAACATCTTTACCATTAAGATTATATTAAATTGATAAGGTTAGGGTTCTTGATTTCTATTAATTTTGAATAAAACTAATGTTTTTTACTGTGTGTCCCGTCCAACTCAAGGTATTGTCAATGGCCGTGAGCAATCTTCATACATAAAATACAGGAAAAGTTAAATATCTCTAAAACGACACTACCTAGAAACAAATCGTTTGGTACACATATAGAAAACATCTTTACCAAAAACATTATATTAAATTTATAAGGTTAGTGATGATGCTGTTCGATTTTGATGCATGTGCAGAAGCAATGTGTCCCTGGCAAACTGGTGTCCCTGGGAAACCGCAACGCCGGCTGCACCCACAGCGCGCGTCAACCCGTGTCGACGGTCTCATTGTGTGGTGTGATTTACAGCTGCTAGGTGGCGCGCCGCACAGCCCCGAACAATACTTTATTCATGCTAGCCCTGACCGACCGGGGGCGCCACTGAATCGTGCCATCCTCCCAGCGCATGCGCATGCGCGCGCACCACCGCTTCCCCCACCCCCACTCCACCACTCCACTCCCACCCCACCCCCCTCTCCACACAAACAGAGGCACACAGGTGTGTACACACCACACATCTGTCTGTTGACCTAACACTTCGATCATCCGTGTGTTATCCAGCTGAAAACATACAGTTGTCAAACAATGTCTGTATGTATGGTGCCGTGTTACTCCCGCAGCACTTGTCTATGTGACAGGGTTGCTAAGCAACCTGCGTATGGTACCATGCTGAAAACATACAGTTGTCAAACAATGTCTGTATGTATGGTGCCGTGTTACTCCCGCAGCACTTGTCTATGTGACAGGGTTGCTAAGCAACCTGCGTATGGTACCATGCTGTAAACATACAGTTGGCAAACAATGTCTGTATGTATGGTGCCGTGTTACTCCCGCAGCACTTGTCTATGTGACAGGGTTGCTAAGCAACCTGTGTATGGTACCATGCTGAAAACATACAGTTGGCAAACATTGTCTGTATGTATGGTGCCGTGTTACTCCCGCAGCACTTGTCTATGTGACAGGGTTGCTAAGCAACCTATGTACGCTACCATGCTGAAAACATACAGTTGGCAAACAATGTCCGTATGTATGGTATCTTGTTATTCCCGCAACATTTGTCTATGTGACAGGGTTGCTAAGCAACCTGTGTACGCTACCATGCTGAAAACATACAGTTGGCAAACAGTGTCCGTATGTATGGTGCATTGTTACTCCCGCAGCATTTGTCTCTGTGACAGGGTTGTTAAGCAACCTGTGTATGGTACCATGCTGAAAACATGCAGTTGGCAAACAGTGTCCGTATGTATGGTGCATTGTTACTCCCGCAGCACTTGTCTCTGTGACAGGGTTGCTAAGCAACCTGTGTATGGTACCATGCTGAAAACATGCAGTTGGCAAACAGTGTCCGTATGTATGGTGCATTGTTACTCCCGCAGCACTTGTCTCTGTGACAGGGTTGCTAAGCAACCTGTGTATGGTACCATGCTGAAAACATGCAGTTGGCAAACAGTGTCCGTATGTATGGTGCCTTGTTACTCCCGCAGCATTTGTCTATGTGACAGGGTTGTTAAGCAACCTGTGTATGCTGAAAACATGCAGTTGGCAAACAGTGTCCACATGATTTCGCAATCTAATATGCTAAATATATTGTTGAAATGCTTATCTATCATAGCCCGCTACTTTTAAGGTGAATAATTTGCAGCATGTAGCACAATGGATTTCTGATATTTACATACAAGTACCAGTGCAATATGATAACACTGGTGTAATATGACTATATAAACATTAGCTGGGTCGATGTGAACATTTTCATGACATTTAGAATCTTGGGTTTGATTTCCGCTTTTTTTTTGCCGGAGGCCACTTTGAACCCCGTGAATATGAAGTGTTTTTAAAATTGTTTCGTTAATTTGTTTTTGTTTTTTGATCTTTGAAGGATATCGGCGATGGCTGGTGGGAAGCAAGGAACCAGCAAGGCAAGGAAGGGCTGATCCCAGAGGCATACGTAGAGGTAAGTCATGGACGAGGCGTCGCCTTATGTTGAGAATGGCATCAGATCCATGTCCTTCTCTTCGCAGTGTGTGCTTCACAAGGATGGTTGTGTGTGTGTGCTGGGGGTGTAGGGGGTGGGTTTGTTCGTGTTGGGGGTGTAGGGGTGTGTATGTTCGTGTTGGGGGTGTACAACTGGGTATGTCTCTGTGTTGGGGGTGTAGGGGTGTGTATGTTCGAGTTGGGGGTAGGAGGGGGGTGTATGTTTTGTGTTGGGGGTGTAGGGGGGTGTAAGTTGTGTTGGGGGGTGTAGGGGGTGTATGTTTGTGTAGAGTGTGTTTGTTGGTGTTGGGGTGGTTGTAGGGGTGTGTAAGTTCATGGTATGGGTTGTGTATGTTTGGTGCAGGGGTGTGGAGTGGTTCGTGTTGGGGGGGGGGGTTGGAGTGTAGGGGTGTATATGTTTGTGTTGGGGTTGTAGGGGTGTGTATGTTTGTGTTGGGGTGTGTAGGGGTGGGTATGTCGCTGTGGTGTGGTGTAGGGTGCGTATGTAGGCGGAGTAAGTCGCGTTGTAGGGGTGTGTATGTTCGTGTTGGGGGTGTACAAGTGGGTATGTCTCTGTGTTGGGGGTGTAGGGGTGCGTATGTTTGTGTTGGGGGTGTAGGGGTGCGTATGTTCGTGTTGGAGGTGTACAAGTGGGTATGTCTCTGGCTTGGGGGTGTAGGGGTGTGTATGTTTGCTGTTGGAGGGATGTAGGGGTGCGTATGTTCGGTGTTGGGGTGTATGGGTGGGTATGTCTCTGTGTTGGGGGTGTAGGGGTGTGTCTTGACAAATATGGGTTGTGTACAGATGGGGTGTGGGTCTGTGTTGGGGGTGTAGGGGGGTGTTGTTTGTGTTGGGGGGTGTACAAGTGGGTATGTCTCTGTTGTTGGGGGGTGATTAGTGGCGTTTTGTTTTCATGTGGGGGGTGTAGGGGTGTGTTGTTTCATGGTGGGGGTGGAAGGGTGTTTGTGTATTCTCATGTCGGAGTGTTGGGTTGTGTAGTTCGTGTTTGGGGTTGTAGGGTTGGTATGTTCATGTTGGGGTGTACAAGTGGGTAATGTCTCTGTGTTGGGGTTCTGTTGGGCGTGCGTATGTTTGTGTTGGGGGTTGTTGGGGTGCGTTGTTCGTGTGTGGGTGTACAAGTGGGTATGTCTTCTGGTTGGCGGTCTGTAGGGGGTGTATGTTTGTGGTGGGGGTCTTGTACAAGTGGGGCGTATGTCTCTGTGTGGGGGTTGTTGTAGGGGTGTGGTTTGTTCATGTGGGGGGTGTCAAATGGGTGGTATTGTCTCATCTCTGTTTTGGGGGTGTAGGGCTGCGTATGTTCGTGTTATGGGTGTAGGGGTTTGTTCATGTTGGGGGTGTAGGGGTGTGTATGTTTGTGTTGCGGGTGTAGGTGTGTGTATGTTTGTGTTGGGGGTGTACAACTACAAGTGCGTATGTCTCTGTGTTGGGGGTGTAGGGGTGTTTGTTCATGTTGGGGGTGTAGGGGTGTGTATGTTCGTTTTTGGGGTGTAGGGTTGTGTATGTTCATGTTGGGGGTGTACAAGTGGGTATGTCTCTGTGTTGGGGGTGTAGGGGTGTGTTTGTTCATGTTGGGGGTGTACAAATGGGTATGTCTCTGTGTTGGGGGTGTAGGGGTGTGACTGTTCGTGTAGGGGTGTGTTTGTTGTGTTTGGGGTGTCATGGGTGTGTATGATTTGTGTAGGGGTGTGGGGTGTGTATATTCATGTTAGGGGGTGTACAAGTGGGTATGTCTCTGGTGGGGGTTGTAGGGGTGTGTATGTTTGTGTTGGGGTGATGGGGTGAGGTATGTTTGTGTTGGGGGGTAGGGGTGTGTATGTTCATGTTGGGGGTGTACAAGTGGGTATGTCTCTGTGTTGGTGGTGTAGGGTAGTGTTTGTTCATGTTGGGGGTATACAAGTGGGTATGTCTCTGTGTTGGGGGTGTAGGGGTGTATATGTTTGTGTTGGGGTGATGGGGTGTGTATGTTTGTGTTGGGGGTGTAGGGGTGGGTATGTTCATGTTGGGGGTGTATGTTCGCATTGGGGGTGCAGGGGTGTGTATGTTCGTGTTGGGGGTGTAGGGGTGTGTGTGTTCATGTTGGGGGGTGTACAAGTGGGTCTGGCCGTGGTCGGGGTTGTGCAGGGGTGTATGTCTGTATGTTGGGTTGTAGAGGTGTGTGTTCTTCAACTGCTGCCATTTGACTCCAATAGCCGATGATATAAATCAATGTGCTCTAGAGGCGTCATTAAATACAACAAACTTTCGACTGCCGCCAAACGCTGGTCGAGTCAAACCAATGACTTCTGAATTGATACTTGTCGCTTTCTAGCCTAGCACTCAGCATTATTAGAATAGGGCAAGGACTGATTGGCTCAGTGTCAGGATAATGTGACTGAGTTGGATATCAGGTCTTGGTGCTGGTGGCCTTGTCTCCCCGTGGGGCAGCACTATAAAAAAAGGTCGCCATGAGTGCGCAATGTCACAAGTCCTGATATGACCTTAGACCTTGCAAGGACGTAAAACATCAGACAACCAAACATCGACTGCTACCAGAGGGCGGGTTAGTGTGGTCTTCCTAGTAAGATGACCCACGAACTGGTGACCCGCTCCCCCTTGGTTGCATCTGTAGAGCAGTGTTATTTCATTCTGTGGTGTGTTTCACCCAGGTAGAGCAGCCTGGTCACCATGTTTTGAAGTAATGATGAATGCACACCTAGGGAGCTGTGCAATGAAGAAGATCGCTCCTTGCATTCTAAAGCAGGGGCGGGCATTGCCAGACTAACCAGACGCTATGTCCGAATGAGTTGAGCGTCCGCCTCTCGTTCTGGGAGGTCATAGGATTCAAACTCCCGGGTTTGAACCCTGGCCGAGTCAAACCAATGACTTAAAAGTTGATACTTGTCGGTAACTACCCTGGCACTTGGCATTATTAGGATAGGGCAAGGAGTAGTGGAATGAGGAAGACCAATTGTCCGCAATTGAAATTTCCCCTGCTTAATCAACTAATAAAAGTTATATACACACAAAAAAACGCTGTAGTTCCACAAGTCGCCACCAGGGGGTGGTGTGGAGCACTGAGGCAGAAGACCACGGCACTCGTGGTGTACACGTGACTGCACTAAGCTAATGTTACTGACATACGCTCAGTAAGATTTGACACACATTGTTGAATCCATTTGGAAAATCCAATAGTGGAATGCCTGGTCTTAATTCACGCAGTGGGTCTTTGTATGACTGGATCTAAGAGTACAGGTTTTTTTGTTAACTTTATTTGTGCTCTTGTTTTTATATTCAGAATCTTAAACTAAGTTTGTATCTTCTACACTTAACCTATAAATTGTGTTTTTGAAGTCACTTAATATGGTGATTTTTTATTAGTTGGTTTTGGTGATATCTTTGTTTGTTTGTTGGTGCTGAGTACACTGGTTCTTTTATATATGTTATGGATTTAAAAAAGGGGCTTGAAATGTATAAGATATACTGTTTGTTCTTGCAGATTGTCTCTCTACCGGAGCCCAGCATGCCCCCGCCGCCCCCTCCCTCGGCCACCTACCAGCTGAACAACGGGCCGACCTCCCTGCCGGCCTCCTCCGGGCCCTCCTCCTGGTCATCAGCCTCCACGGCACCCTCCTCCTGGGGCGGACCCCAACAGGTAGGCCGGCGAGGGCGGGCCGGGAACCAGCCGGGAACCAGCCGGGGGAAGGCTCAAATTCCACTGTAGAAGGCGGGGCCATTTTGCCCGAGGTCGGGATAATTGGGAATAAGGAGAGTGGGTAAAAGGCCCCCGCCCCCGCCCCCCAAAGAATAATTTTTAAAAAGAATTTAAAAAAAAACTAAATATATATAAAAGTATAGAGAAATGTAAAGAAATGTAAAGAAATGTAAAGAAATATATATAAATATGATAGAAATATAATAGAAATATAATAGAAATATAAAGAAATATAAAGAAAATAGAAATATAATTAAATATTAAATATAAATATAATAAATAAATAAATATAAATAAATAAAAAATAAGTAAATAAAACATAAGTAAATATATAAATAGATGAATTGATTTTCAAATATTTTGTTAATACGTGAAAAGCCACCACCACCAAGAACAACGGCAATATGTTTTTTGTGTGTTTCTTTTGGTGTTTTTTTTTATTTAAAAGAAGAAAGAAACCCCAACAACAACAATAAGTGTATTACCACGCCCACCACCTCATACTCTACCAAGTAACACTACTAATACTAATAGTACTATGGAATAAACTACCTACCCACTTACCTACCCACTAACATATCCTCAAAACCTCATAGCACCAACATGCATAAAATCCTCAGAGATCGTGTCATCGTGTCAGTGATTCCAGTTGTAGATCATGAGGACCCTGAAATAGTCCGCTTTGACCCAATAGATCCAGAATAAGCAATTTAAAGGGAAAGGCAGGAAGTTAAAAAATACCTTTAGCTTAAAGTTGCATAGTCCGATGGTTTTGAGTTTCCGAAATTGTCTGAGATAAATACATTGGGTTGATCGTTATAATAGACCTTACTTTAGGTTGAAGTAACTTTTATTTTAAGTGGCTAACTTTTGAGATATTTGAAGTGCAACCATGCAAAATTAATTTTGGCATGCTTGCCAAAACTCTGACACCATAGCATTCTGCAGTAACGTGATATATTCAATTGCCTCACTATTCCCTTCTGTGTGGTGACAAATGCTTAATAAGTGTATCAGTATCTAAGCTAGATATGTAGAATCAAACTTAGATAATTTTTTTGGTTTTGAAAATTTGATGATTTCATCGGATTATGCAGCTTTAATGACGATCGTAGTATGCATCGTATAATAAGTATGTACTTCTAATT